>LVTN01000167.1:0-450535 GCA_001649415.1 Musa itinerans
CCACTACCCTCTCTGGTTTCGGTAGCAAGTCAAGTGTTCGCCATCAAGAGTTCAATCAGTTTCATTCAGTTAACAGGACACATCAGGGAAGGATTAACCCTTTCTTGCAGGCCCTAGTGGAATCTATGTTTGTTGGCGAAAGTGCCCTTCAAGGAGAGGTCGGATCCTGGTGTCAATTCCATCCTGATAAAGCATGCCCATAAGTTCAAGTCAGAATTAAGGTAGATTAGCCTCATTCAGTTATATGAGATTCAATGGTATATGCCCGGTCAAAGAAAGCCATAAGTGAGTTTCTAGTGTTTCGCTGCTAAGTGAGTAAGCTGTTAGGCTGTTAGGTGGAGCAATATAGCTGTCCTTCCTTTTTATTCAATTCAAGACGTGAGTCAAGTAAGCAGTAAGGAGTCTTTTGACACTCTTCTATAACTATGCTATATTACATTTTCTTCATTCCGTTGCAAATTAGCTTATTGTTGTTGCGGGCGTAGTGGGGATAGTTTGTTTTGAAGCAATTGGTGAGTCTAGATGGTTTCCGTAAGCAGTGAAGTGACTTCTTGAAGTCTGTTTGTTTTCAGTCAGGAGTTCCTCCCTTTACTTCATTCTCTTTGGTATTAGGAAAAGCAAAGGATATCCAATTCTATGTAAAGCAAACAGTGGAACGGCGCCGGCCCTAGTCAATTCGTAATGTACCTTCCTACCGGGGCGCTTGCTAAAGGAATGCTTACCGACACCTAGTGTAGAGACGGAGCGGGAACGATACTGTAGATGTTGAGTGCGCGAGTAGTGTTTTGTTACTTTCCGGGGTGCATAGCTGAGTTCGCCAAAGCCAAAGTGCGTGAGGAGTTTCGCGTTTGGTACTAATGGCATATGCCACTTAAATGATGTCATTCAAGGTTGACTGACCCTAAGCCCACTATGGTTCCAGAGAAATAGAAAGTAAAGTAGATTGTACTGGCCCTACACGTACTACTGTTGTTGCTTGAGAAGTGGAAAGTCAAGTAGATCGTCCTGGCCCTACACGTACTACTGTTGTTGCTTGAGAAGTGGAAAGTAGAAAAGGTGACCCTGGCTCCTCTTATGGCCCTATCTTGCCGCACTTACCTGATGATGCATGAAGCCAGCCGAAAAACGGTGTTTGAACTCTTTATAGGTGCACGAAATTCAGAATAAGGTGTTTGAACTCTTTATAGGTGCACACTAAATGCAGCCTAATAACTGCGATCTCTTGCTAGGGCAGGGGTTAACTAAATACATACGAATAAGACAGAGAGCGGGGTGAGTTAAGTGAGTTCAGCGGTTAAAGGGAACAAAACAAGCAACATAAACTTATTCAACGGAAGAAACATCCTTTTTTGTATTTGGAGTTTAGCAGTGAGGTTAGTTCTATTCGTTTTGGTTGCACTAAATCATCTTAAACAAGTTTCTAGAAAATAGCTGGATCGAGACTTAACTAAGCTATAAGATCTGGATCGAGACTTAACTAAGCTATAAGATACTGCGCTTCAGAGGATAGGACAAGAGACGACTTGGACCACTCCCAGAGATCATAGTGCTTTTCTTTTGTTTGCTAAGTTGAACGCCGGTTAACTACCCTTCATAGGGAAATCACAATTCAAAAGGGAAGAAAGCCCTCTAGAACTAAGGTTGAACGCCGGTGAACTACCCTTCATAGGGAACATTCAGTGGACCGATGTTATGTTATAAGTGGTTTGATGGCTGTTTCATCGGTTTCTTGCTTTACTAATATCAAATAAGAAATAGAATGGAATGAAAACAAATCCTCATATAAGAGAAAGTCACGCGCATCCCGACAATGCTTGAGCACTGTTTCAAGTAAAGTAGAAGAGGGTATCTCGTAACATTGACAGAAAGGAGTTGAGTATGTTGTGTGTATTGTAGTAATGTCATTATTTATTGCTATAGTTAGTTATGTGAGATAACGTATAGGAAAGTGCTTCGCTTTACCGAGTAGTGGTAAAGGTTCAGTTAGGGTGTAGCTCAAAGTAATGGAACAAGAAAACATACAAGTGGAACAAGCAGCGGCGAATGAACAAGTAAACTAAGCCTCAGTTCTATGTCAACAACAAACGCTTGTGAGGCTAGGTATAACAGAGCCAGCTGTAAGCAGTGAACAACCAACGGAACCTGTGAGGCTAGGTATAACAGAGCCAGCTGTAAGCAGTGTTTTCTTACTCAATGACATTAGTTGTGCACTCAATGATATTCTTTTGCTACTTTTCTTCCTATTGATCAGAACATACATCCAGCAGTGCCAGTACCAACTAGTATGCTACTTTAGTGTGGTGTTACTATGCCTTATATCATGTGCTACTTACTAATAACTATACTGTTACTTCACACCGGATTCCTTACAGTTACTTCACACGGGCCTGGCCCTACTGCTCGAAATCAAGTATCAAGTCTTCAAGTATCAAGTCCAATCCCCATTCCTCTGGAGCTAAGTCATTCCTTCTGCGGAGTTTCGTATGAAAGCAGTAAGGCTGTGTTGTTACCCTATTCCATAATGTGTCCCTAACCCTAAGATGAGGAGTTCTCTTACTATGCTTCTATAATGGGTGTCTCAGATAATCAATTCATGGTTTACTTCACACTGGCGCAAACTCTGCCTTGTGTTTAATGCGCTATAAGAGTTAAGTCTTCTAGTTAGCCTTTCCGGAATGCGATACAATAGAAGTCTTAAGTGTCGTGTCGCCTGTCAGGAATGCTATAGCAGTATCCGGTTTCGTAGCCAGTAACGTAGAAAGAAACTCGACTCTAATAAATCAGTTTGCTTGTTTACCATTGAGGCTCCGTAAGCTATACTTGATTATACTAAGCTTGTTTGTTACGAGAACTAGAGCAGCGCAGAGTTTCAAAGTGGAATTCTCACTCAAGGCTATTGATGAACCAATCCAATGAATCTACTCTATATACTATATTCTAAGGATTTGATGGTTACTCTATACTATATTCTAAGGATTTGATGGTAGAATCGGGAAGCATTAAGCACTAATACTAGAGATACACACCTTTTCTCGGAAAATTCAATAGCTTTGGAATACTCCTATCCCAATGGAACATGTAGGAATACTAAGACCTATTGTTTGTGACCCTTTTTCTCATAAGCAAAATACATCAAAATGTACCATCAATCTTGATAACTATCTATCGATACTCCTATTTCCTTTCCTATTTGATCTAAGCCTTACTGTTTATTTGTTAAAGAAATAGGGAGACACCATCACCATTATTACGGAAATTCTGTATTTTTTGGTAATCCCCCTAAGTCCCACACGGGCAAAGACATGTTTTTGTTTCTTCCACTTTTACACTTTCACTCTTTATTCAATAAGAGCCGACCAACTATCCTGATTTCATGTTTGAGTACTCAGAGACTCTCGTTAGTCTCGATACAAAAAGTACCTTCCGTCCTTTCCACTACTTATAAAGGGATTTCTCATCCAACTATCCAATCGAATTACAGACAGAGTAAGTAGACACAACGGTGGTAGTATCATAGAAGAAATCATTATTGATCATCCGTCGTACAATCTCTTCCTCAATGCTAGTAGCAAATATGGAGTGTCTTTTATAAACCAACCCTAGGATACCAATCTTTCTGTTCTTTGTTACTATTGTAGTAAGGAATCCCAGAATGGGGACTTTGACCATTATCGTTATGAAATCAATGCCTGTATTTCTAGTCCAATCATAATCATATCAATTGGAGAGTCCGGCTTACTTAATCCCCATTTGTACCGGGCCACACCCCAAACCCGTAATTAGATAGAGATATGGACTTTCTTTAAAGCTAAGAACTACGGATTCTAAAAAGAGAGTATTGATAGAAATGAACCCTTGAGAAATGAAAGATATGAAGTGTCTGAATCACTCACAGTCCTTATTCCAATTCTGACAAAAGACATTTTTCAACAAAGATGTGAATTTGGAAGTATTGGTCTAGAGGAGCTCATTCAAGCCAACTACTAGAAATCTCGAACAATGACTCCACCCTTGAAGAGAGCAACTGCCCCTGTAGTAGTAGGGAATGATAGCTATATCCACATATATGGAATTTGGAAAGAAACTCAACACACCTATTCCTTTTCCCCTTACTATTCAATAAGCAAGCAGTAGTTCCCGAACCCACACTATTCAATAAGCAGTAGTAGCTTGTTGGAGAAAGCAAAGCGGTGTTCTTACTGACATTCTATAATGTGCGGATAGTACTCAGAATTAATATAACATACTTTAGGAGCACTTTGATTAATATAACATACTTTAGGAGCACGGGCCTCAACTCAAATGCTGGAGCAATATAAGTAAAGCTTTTGGCTTTGAGCGAGTCAGCAGTCAGGAGTTTAGTAAGACATGTTTTTCATAAATTGATAGAATCGAGTTAACTTATCTTTAGAGTTTAGTAAGACATGTTTTTCATCAATTGATAGAATAGTGAACTTATCTTTAGAGTAAAATAAGAAGTTGTTTGTTTACTTTAATCTCTTTTCTATATTATGGAACTACTCTCTATTAGCATAGCATAACTGGAGTGTCTTTCCTATCATATATAAGATGATAGCTATATTCAATTACGCCCCATATAGTCAGTTGAACTGGTCCTACTTACTGTTGTTGCAAGAGAAGTGGAAAGTAGCGATTCCATTCAACAAGTTTAGAGCATTATTCACTCATATCATGAACTTTACTGGTTAACTGGTACCTTACTCCTATTACTATTGAGAATATCGGCTTACTTAAGCTTACTTAAGATAATATCAGCACAGTTCTATACAATCAATAGTCAGCGGCACACTCACTGAACCTACTTTGACCACTTAGCCTTTCATAACCCCACCCCAACAAGCAACGCGCTAAGATAGTGGAGCACTTTAGTCTAGGGATAGCGGTGGCCTAGCTTAGTGATTCAAATAATCAATTCGCTTTCAAGCAAAAGGTAGATCAAAAGCCGTTCTTTAAGTGTTGTGAGTCAGGAAGTAGGAACTCAGTAAGCGCTTAACCTATTGTATAGAAATGGGTAATATAACTCTAGCTTATCTACTTTAGCTCTGAAGTCTGAATGGGATTGATGATGTCGGCGGTCCACTTAGAGAATAAGCCTTAGCACCACCAGAATAAGCCTGAGCACCCGCTCACTCAAGTAAGAGCTAGCTATATGCCGTACCCCCTCCGCTCACTGAGCTTAGAGCAGAAAGCATATAATGTTAGGTTTACAGGCTTTCTAAGGGAATTGCCTGATCTGATTTACAGCCTTAGCCTTAACGGATGGATTCTTTTCTTCAATTCCATTCTTCACTCTACTCGCACTAGGATTACGCACTTAGACTCATATTCTTTACACCGTGGCCATTGATTAAGGCTTCTTTCTCGGTGTTAGCAGTCCTTCTATCTATGATTAGAATGTGCCTCAATTGGAACTTGAAGCTTCTTTATACTCTGGATTCACTTATCTACCCTCTTTCTAGCTTTGACCCTTACATCCACTACACTTTCCGTTCCGAACTCCACTTGGATGCCCGTTCCCGCTTCATCACCGGATCAAGCTTCTGCTTCATCTGTTGCTTTCATCATGGAATCTAGCGTTACGACTCTGTAAGATGGGTAAGGAAACTATACTACTACTAGCATCGTAGCGGGTTCTATACCGCTTGTTTGCTTTAGTTCACTTGTAGAACTCGGCTAAGGAAAAAAGAATTGAGTCATTCCAGCTTTAACTTCAAATAAGGGAACAACGAATAAGGGGCTTTCAGTACTTATTGATGGCATTGGCTTCAATGTTAGTTATAAGGCAAGGTCTCGATTGAGTGATTTCTAGAAAGATGCATCGGCTCATACAGCTCCTCCCAACCCAGAAAGAACAGGACTCGGATGGTCTCACTTAGCCCTAAGCACCGAGTCAACCACTAATGGAATATCTCGAGCAAGCACCTGTACTTGAACCTATATCTACTACAAGAGAAGGAGTTCCTTGAATTGAATCAAGCCTCTGATCCAGATCCAGCTTATTTACTTTCAACCTTAGCTTTAAGAGCTCGACTTTCTTACGTTGCTTTAATAGTGACATAAGCTGATGAATAACCTCTCCCATAAGATGTCAAGGCCAGATCAGGATCAGAAGATGAAATTCATGATGAAGCCTTAGCGGTTAGAGTCTAATCATAGAAAGAAGAAGCTCAAGTAGACATCAGAAGATGCAGTTTCAAGATATGAAGCTGTCTGTGTATTTCAATAAATCTATATCGGGTGCTCAATAATCAATTCATGTTTCACTCGGTGCAAGCGGTGCAAAAGCTCTTTTTTATGGAAAGTAGACTAAAGACCCTGCTGGCGGTGCAAAAGCTATCTCTCTCTGGAAAGTGGACGCAAGACCATAAAGAAAGAATGAACTTCCCTTAAAAGCACCTGGAGGAAGAGGGACTGTAGTTGCGTCTGGCGAAGCCTACGCTTGTAGCTGAAGACCCCTTGGTTCTGGCAAACAGATCACAAGAATGGGCTTTCTATTCTATTCCTTATTGTATGGCTTGCTTCCTTGCTTGCTTCCTTGTCAACAATAGCTTTTCTCCTTTATCTTATTAGTTTTACTGTTCCTAAGCTTGAAGACCCGAATTGTTGCTGATAATTGAACTGCAGTCAGGTTCTACTATTCTATTAGTAGTTGTCGTTCTGAAAGGAAAGCCTCTGTTTCTTTTCTTTGTTTCGGTGTTGTGCCTTAGTCTTAAGGTCATCTTCTAGAAAGTAGTAATTGACTGGCCTTACTCTCCCTACTGCTCGGAAAGAACTCGCTTATGCACTTAGGCTTACAGAGTTTATCTTGATGACATTCTTCAGACAGTTGAGTTAGCCGTTACGCATTGAGCCTGCAAGTAATAGGTGTTTTGTTAGTTTACTCAAGTTGTGAGTCATCAGTCAGCTTCAACTAATTCTATTATTAGTCGTTCATTTGAAACGAGCAATCAAATAGAAGGGAATAGAGTTTGTGTTGTATTGAATAGAATATGGATCAGGTGGACACTCCTTCGCTTCGCTATCCGGAGATCAAGATTCAATGAATTCTTAACTTTAGGGAGAGAGTTCGTCAAAAGAAAAGAATAGAACTCCCCACTGACATGGATGTTAGTAACTAACCATTGCATAGCTTCTAACAAGTGGACTCGCGTTAGCACAACTAGTCTTCCGTTGCTTCTCTTAAATTAAGGATAGTGCATCTAGAATAGGAGTAGCGCAAATCAGAATTGAGTGGAAATAGAATTGAGCATATGATAAGTAACCAACCAGACTCGTATCGGTAGGTGCGATGAAAGTCATAGAGAGCAGATACAAGAGAAGGAGCTTTCTCAGGTAAGAATCCCAACCATAATTGTACTTTAACGCCTATTAACCAATAAAATAGCTAATCCTAAACTACTCAAACAAAGGCTTTCACAACAAGCGAATCAGGAAGTAAAGTAGAGTCGACAAGATCAAAAGACGGAATAGAAGCAACAGAAGGAGAAAGACATGAATCAGTTGTAGAAGCTGCTGTTAGGTATACTGGTGTTGGCGACGAGTCAGCTACTATGAGAGTAGTCTTGGAAATTCCTATGTGTAATGCCCTAACACTCCCAGGTGTTATATAACATCAGTGATGAAATCAATCTTTTACTTCAGACTAAGCAGTCCCTGAACTTATAAGTACTGGACAGCTAGGGACGGGAACGGGATTTGATGCCCTAAGTCAATCCGTTATTGGCGCTTGACCTTAGTCTGATTGAAAGCTTTAACGAGTATACAGGATGTGTGTGGTAAAGGAGCTCGTTCCTGAAAGCTGTGGAGAATCTCTCTGGAACTCCCTTCAGTCTGTCAGCATACCTCTGCATTTTGTCCTTTGCTCAAGTAATATAGTAGCTGTAGGAGCTCGGTTCTATTGACCTGACCCGGTTCTATTGACTAGAACTAACAGAGAAAGCAGCAGAGCAAGCGGTTCCAGGAAAAAGAGAATGGATGCAATCTGTGTATTTACTTGATTCTTTCTAGACTCGGTACTCATGTGTTGCTCGAAAGTCTGTTAAAGTTCCAGAAGAATAAGGAGAAGCATCTGTGCGAGTAAAGTAAAGTGTCGTTCTTGGAGATCCAAGTAGGCAAGTGACTGTTCTAGTTGAAGTGAAAGTAGAAGCCAGATCACGAGATGGATTAGAAGCGGTGCTCAAATCAGCCCCCCGCCAATTAGAACCAAGTCCTGTTTTAGGGGTCTTTTTAGAATTCCATTCTTAACCAGGTGCTCTCACAATAGAGATTACATTCTTCACTTACGAGGCCCTTATTGTAAGTTCGCTAAGCAAGAGATATAAATAGTCAATTCCATGTTGGAAGCGGGAAATTACTAGAAGTCCTGTTGCGGCGTACAGCAAGTGTCGTTTTCTTGGCTTTCCCTTAGTTAGGGCTTCCGTAGCTTTCGATCCACCCCTTCCCTTGCTTTAAGATTGTGAATAGAGTGTACCACAGCTTGAAGGTAAGAAACGGAATCATGAACTAGGGGGTATTTTAGATATTCCATTGGTAACCAACCCGACCTAAACTCTACTTGATTAACCTCTCTCGTATGATTGACGACGCGCTTGCTGGTTTATCTTATTCTAATCCGGATTCTTCTCGTGCTTCTGCTCCATCTTTGGCTTATGATACAAATTCGTAACCTGCAGATTCTATATACCAAACCCATCCTTAAGGGTATCTCGTAACATTGAAAGAAACAAGCACCGGGCAATAAAATAATCTTGCATTTATAGAAAGAAGTCACTAAGCATCTGACTAAGCACCAAGTCACCCAGGAATGGATTTGAGTGCAGAATAAGAAGCCTCAGCGGAAGGAGAGAAGCACAGAGAATAAAAAGACTGTGAGTAAGCTGCTGAAGCGCAAGCGAATACCCAAGACTAGCACCCAAACTCACTCTACTTTCTGTAAGTTCTCACTCCTTTAGCAACGGAGTCTGATACAGCTCATGGGAAAGACACACACAGAACAAATCCTTTAGCTCACGCGAGTCCCATTTAGAGCAAAGAGGTCCGTATGAATTAGTTCCCCCCAAAGTCAAGAGAGCGAGCAATAAAATAATAAAGTACTGGTTCTTGTGTTGCGGTAAGATAATCTGCAGGAGAATCCTTAGTTTCAAGAGAATCCGCTGTTCGAAAGTAATCTGTCCTTGTTGGCGACTATCAATCCGCAGTTAAAGTTAGAGTTTAAGATGTTAGATCAGTATCATCAGCTGTTTGAAAAAGAAGAATAAGCTAAGGGAGTGGAGTATGGAAATGGGTAAATAAGAGAGATTAAGATCTAACTCAGTATCCGGAGTGGGAAATGATGTTTTCAGTTCGGAACGGAAAGTGTAGTGGATGTTTCATCATATAGAGAGGTTGATGATAAGAGAAGATCCGTTCTTGGCAGAGAGGTTGAAAGTCAAGTCTCAAGTACAGGGGACCCGTAGAAGAGTGAGTTGTTTCTGCGAGATAGGCGTAGTGTTTGGCTTACTTGATGTTAAGGGTAGTAGAGTTTGTTGTGGAACTAATGAAGCCCATGGTTGGTAACTACACTTCTTGTCTTTCCGTTCGAGGTGAGGAATCAGATGCTTTATTTATTCTAGAATCGGGAGTGTGAGTTTCAGCGTGAAGAGAATCTAGTGCCCTTTCCCCTTGCTTTAAGAAGGGAAGATTGAAAGGCAGACGAACCTTGAACTACGACACAGTACTCTACTTTATACCTGTAGCTTTAGATCCCCAAAACGGGACTTGCCCTAGTTGTATAGAAGAAATTAGTCAATATCACACAGCTTAAAATCATATAAGTAGCATGGTATAGAATAGGTGGTAATATTACCTAATTATATGCAAGACAAGCAAGAAAGATTCCATTCAAGTTTTCGGTTAAACAAAGAATTGAAGAAGTGCCACATGCTATAGAATGGAGTAAAGACACTGATTCAGCTCTTTATACGAAAACTAGGGCACCAACCTATGCCCTTACTTGAAGCTTTGCGTCTAAGCTTG
Organism: Musa itinerans; assembly: GCA_001649415.1. Classification (NCBI taxonomy): domain Eukaryota; kingdom Viridiplantae; phylum Streptophyta; class Magnoliopsida; order Zingiberales; family Musaceae; genus Musa; species Musa itinerans. The sequence goes on from LVTN01000167.1 coordinate 10,036, forward strand.
TTCACTCACTGACTCCCTTGCTGGTTCTTTGGCCGACCTATCTCCTTGAAGTGAAGAATTCCCCCCCATTGATGAGTTCTTGTACCCGGTATATAATGATGTGACCTTGCTCCTTCCTTTGTTTTGCCTAACTAGACTTTCCTCGCACTGCTTCTTTATAAGATTCCACTCGGGATGAAACTGATTCAACACAAGATGAAATAGATGAAACACTTGCACCGACGTAAAGCACCCGAAACTGATTCTAGAGGGCCTCCCAGAGACCATTGCATTTGGCCGACACCTCGACTCAAAGCCAGGAACGTCACTTTATTAACCCAAACCTATAAACCTATTCTTTCTGCACTTACCTTAACTGCTACGTGTAGTGGGTCTAAGCATTCTATTCTTTCTTTCTTTACCGGTGAAACCTTAACAGCTACGAAACTAAGGATTCCACTGGAACAGGCAATTAATAAGCTTCTTCTCAAACTTCGGTTTCAGGTCTTAGTAGTGGCGTGTCTTATTCTTACCTTCGCTCTACCCTTACTTTAGGCTTTACGGCAGATTCTCCTACTGCAACACTAGGATTCAACTCATTCAAAACCACTTGCAGCTAACCTTTTAACGGCAGATGATCTCGCTTCTTCTCTTGATACTACTTATCCAGCCGATGATCCTTATTTGGCATATAATCCTGAAAGCCAGCCTTAGCACAACTAATTTAGTGAATTGAGTGCTGCTCCCCTTTAGTAGAAAGAAGTAACTTCACCTCATTCCGAAACCTCACAGCTTGTTTATTTTAGTGAAAGAGGAGAGGAGAATTGAGGCAAAACATCAATGAGTGCAATAATCTCCTATCAGCAAGCACCTAGGAACAGCGATAAAGAAAAGAATGACACTGACAAAGGGTAAGGCGCAAGCAAGAGAGTCGAAAGTAAGCTCCATGGTAGCCGCCTAATGCAATAGAAAGGTTTTTTGCAAGCTTGATGTTAAGGGTATACGAGTTGTGGGAATCTTAAAGTCTTGGTGGAGCACAGGGAAGGGCAGACTATCTCACAGGCGTTGAAACGTGATCTACTGAAGTCGAGTAGAATTGTATTAAGAGTGCCTATAGATGGAAGCATCATAAAGATAAGATGACGCAGCAAATAGTTCTGCTCCGGTTGCTAACTTATATTTGTGTGTTGGTTATGAAGAATGTCCTGATTGTCCCGCTCTGCTTACCACAACACCTCTGATTCTTAATAGGAGATGATAGGATTCCACGCCAATAATAGGAGATGATAGGATTCCACGCCAACAGAAAGAGACTCTAAGCCAAGAACTAGAACTGGAACAGACCCGGAAATGGCCCCTGCTTCTTGACTTTCCACTACTAGAAGCATCTAGATAGTTACTTAGTTACTCTAGTTATATTATAGAAATCCTATGAGTAACCAGACATCTAGTACTCTCTTGGGGCACTTACAGAGTTAACCTTTTATCTAACTTATGGAATTCAAGTAAGCTGGAAACCGAATAGAATCTGTTCTTGTTAAGTCAACGACATCAGAAGCAACATATGGTGAGTAACCGGGGGATAGAGTAGGCTCTGGATCATAAGTGTGAGTTGAAAGATAAGGAATGGGAGAAGCTACAGTTGAAACAGAGACAGGAGCCCTATAAGTATTAGAATCGGGAAGTTCCGTTGAGTTCGAGCAAAGGTCGTAGAGATCAGAAACCGGGTCATAATTCTGAAAGTCGTCTCGGGGGTGCCTCATTCTTCAAGGAAGCTGTGCTGTCATTTACAATAGAAGAAGCATTAGAGTGTTGTCTCGTGTAGAATGCCCTGACCGATGTAGCTCTTTGTAGTGGAGTGAGGGATGCGCTAACGGGAGCAAGAGTCGAGTCAAGAGATTCTATTAATGAATGATGATGAAGACAGTTTACACTGCAATTCCTTCCATTTAAACAAGCTGCGGGAACAAGTATCAACTTAGATAACACGGTACCGGTGTCTACGCCTCTTTGCCTCTGTCCAAGTTATTTGTATAGGGCCTGCAAGAAAGGGTATCTCCACTCAAGCTTTGGATTTGGATTTCACTAACTCGCTAACGTAACGCACAAGGGCTTACTCTAACAAAAGAATATCTTTGAGTGCACTGATTGACGAAGGTATCCTGGCAAAGCAACCCTTCTGATCACTTGCAGAAGAGACGTAATAATTTCATTGAATCTCTCTTCTTGTATAGATCTAAATAAAGATAAAGAACGCACAATCACTTCTTGAACAATACTTTATGATCCTACTCCTACTCCTACTCCTTAGTATTCTCTTGAAACGACTTCTTATCCGAGTTTTCCTCGGCGCAAAGAAAGATGAAGCGGGTTGTTGAGGAAATTCATTGATTATATATATCTATATAGAAGAGATATATTCCTTTCCTAGTTTTCCCTGTTTGACAAGGTGCAAGAGATATTCCATTCAAGGTAAGCCAAGCCCGTTGGAACTAAACTTGAATAACCGACAACACCCGAACAACCTACGACTTCTGTAACAATACTTTGACCACATAAAAAGCACAAAGAGACTCCGCAGACTATACTTAACGGGACTATCACAGCAGGTAATCCGGCTTCATTCCCTAAGTTTCCGCGCCAAGGTAATAAACTTCTTATATCTATTTTGTTGGAAAGACACACACATCCCGTCCCGTCAGGCTCTTATACGGCATTGACGCCTCACATCTTTGCTTTGTTGCCCGGTTCCTCTGCTTATTTATGCTCTTTCCCTCTAGTGGATGGGTGCCTTTGCTCTTGTTGAAGAGAGCGTTCCAAATGGATCAATTAGTCATATATCACCTCTGCTAACTCATTTATTGCTTTTTATTCGAACTCATTAGCGCACCCGCTCCATACTTGACTTGAACAATAGGGGGAGTATGACCAGAAATAGGGGTTTATTTTAAGCCTTACCTTAACCGAGTTGATGTTCTTGATACCTGCTTTATACCTTACTTTCTACTTTAGACGATACTTCTCCAGCACTAACAACTAAGTATGGAGAGTTGGGCTAGGCAACATAATCAAGATCAAAGGTCTACTTCCACTTTTTGTCTCGCTCTAGCACTTTTTGTCTCGCTCTAGCAAGTAGGAATGAAATAAGTGGTCAAGTGCTTGTGTCTAAGGGTAGCTCTTAGTCGTGGAGTTATGGTTTTTGGCCTATCTGCTCTCGTGGTGCTAATGCGCTTATTAGAGTAGTGAGTCGATTCAGTGAGGTGAGCGTTGGTAACTATTCGTTTCACCCATGTTTCAACTTGAAGAATGGCCGGAGTGATGAAAAACAGAGCACGGAACTAGAAAAGCTGTTAGGTGGGTGGTTACAAGTATTTCTATACCTCTATACCATACCATGTGCTCGCTATACAATGTGCTCGAGAGATTCCATTCTTTGAGGAGAGTCATGGCAGGAGTGAAGTCAGGAGTCAGTTGAAGCAAAAGGTAAGCAATGCGCGGTTAGTGTGTTTCCTATTTGTGCAAATCCACTCTCCAGGACAACCTCTGGCGCAAGGGAAGACAGAGAATCCGCTGTGCCTAGAAAGTGAAGTTAAGGAAAAGATGATAGTACGAGTCCTTTCTTTGTCAGCTAACAGAAGTTCTGCGGTGTCGCCTATCTTCATTGTTTCGTGGTGCTAAAACAAACATCATTGCGCATTAAGAGAGTTCGAATGAGGTAACAGAGTCTGAAGTTAAGTGGTTTTACCAACTTCTATAATATGCGAGGTAGATATCCAATGAAGTCTTAGTTTACACAGGCCCAGAGCCAGAGTAAGGCTTTTGTTGCGCTAACTGAGAAAGTCAAGTTTCAAATAAGGAGTCATTTGTGGAAAGTGAAGTTCTTGTTAAATCTATAAGATAATCTCTTTTATCATGCTCATCTCTACACAGAGTGGTAACACCATCTATATCTCTCATGGAATGAAGACCTGAAAAGCACTGTACAGTTGGAAATGCATTTGTTGAGCCTTGAACGACGAAGAAATAAGGACTTGCTCCAGGCAACTGTATAATGTGAGTCGAAACACATATAGAAACATTCGTAACCAAACCACCGTTACTTAAGGCAAAGGAAGGAAAGAGGAGAAGTATGACTCATAGAGGTCTGTCTATATGTTCTTAGGCTCAAATTCATTTCAAGCAGGGTTCATGTCTTCGAAGCAACAGAGTAAGCAGCGCCGAGATCAGGATTAGAAGATTGGATACGGATCAAAAGCAAGATCGGGATCTGGCCCAGACTCCGTTTCAAGATAAGAAGCCTCATAAAGAGATGGATCTGAAGAAGGATCATATGAAGCTGCAAGCGCTAATAGAAAAGGGAATTCATTATTTGTTGACAGGAGGGGTCAGATAAAGTGTAAGTAAGGCAGTTTAGAGTTAAGGGATGCAAGGTTACTTTCCCCGGTCAAGGGAGTTTTGGTCGTTAGTAGTGTGACTTGGCCGTAAGCCAAAACTACATTAGCACCTAACCTAAGTCGGATTGTCTGCGTACCAGCTTGGTGGTTCAAAACTTGACTTCGATCGGATTAGATTAGATTCAAAGTAAAGGCAGTAGGCTGAGTGCTCAGTAAACTCAATTTCCAAGAAAAGAGGAAAATCTATCTCGCATAAGATATAAGATAGGAACCATACTTGACTTATGACTTTGAAAGCCCCCCGTAGCTTGAAGAATAGAATCTAGTGCAGGTTGCTCTGATTGGAAGCTAACCTTTACCCCGAACTCAACTAATAGAAATTGGCCGGTTTACCCCTAATAGAAATTGGCCAGAAAGACTGACTAATGCTATAGGGCGAACTCAACTAATAGACATTGGGTACCCAAACGCACTAAGGAAAGAAACACTAAGAACTCAACTCGACCGATGAAGACAGGAACTCACGTTAGCCCCTAAAGTAAGGTGCTTCAAGCCTGAAATCTATGCTTAAGTAAGGACATTTTCCGGAATTCTATGCGGAAGTGAGCACATTTGACTTTCTACAGGGCAAAGCAGTTATTCTTTGATGCTTTTTTATTGAGTTTGCTAGCTTTACGGATTGCTTATTGACTTCAAGAAAAGAACTCACTCATATCGTTGCAGGTTGCTCTCTTCTGTTTGAGGTTGAAGGCCCTAGGCGCTGGAACTCTACGACTTGCTCCCTTGCGTAACTCGCCTAAGCGCAACTCACTACTAAGCTTGTTCCTGGAAACATACTCCTTGAGGAGAATCTAGTCAAAAGACTGCTGACTGCTTACTCTGAGGCAGAGGCACCGAGTTTCCACTTCTTAGTTGCTTCTTGTTCTCTAAAGAATAGCGCTGTTGCTTGTCGCGCCGCAGCCGAACACATAAATTGTAATAAGATGAGAGCTTTATTGTTCCCCTGCTTGTTGAAAAGACTTATTTCATGGAATCTGAACCTCAATCACAATATAGAATAGAAGATCGTCAAAAGACTGCTGACTGCTTTCATTCAAGTAAGCTAACACGGCTGGCTTCCCAAAAGCTTATTTCTCTATTCCGCTTCAGGGATAATAGCTTAAGTCTAGCGTATAGTCAAGAGCGCAGGGAATGAATTGAGTGCAAAAGAAGCCGTTACTTTGGGATTATGAATTAAGAAGAAATAGGGGCATAGCATATAAGAGCTTGAAGTTGTTTGCTTGTTCTCGTATTCTGTACCTAGCGCTTCAATTCAGCGAACCGATTCTAGAAAAGACCCCCGGATTCCATTGCCCCTTTGAATGCAGACCAGACTCAGTTGCAAGAATGTTCCCCTTGACTCCTGAACTCCCTTAACTATGACCTTCGCCCAACAAGCAAGCAACGATCAAAATAGAAGTAGCGCTTACGAAGCTATTGTTTAGTTTCAATGATGGATTTGCCATTAGCTACGTATAACCTCCGTTCTTAGACGAGAAAGAAAGGTGTTGTTAGTGAAACCCCGGCCAAGCAGACTTCCTTTCTTGATAGTTTTCACCGTCAAGTTGAACCCTCGAGTCGTTGTTGAAGGGTATCTCTCCTTACTGTGGATGCCTTCTATTAGTGCTTTCTTAACCATAATAAAGAGAAAGAGAAGAAAGATTGAAAGTGTCCTCATATGATGCTGGTAGTTCCATCTTGTAGACATTTTGACCAATGCGTTTGAGAACTGCTCTTGGAATGAAACTAAACTGCTTTTCCGGGTCCGGAAGGGAAAGGTTTGTTCCCTGCTACACATAAAGGGAATTGATTGGTTTGAAGAAGTGGAAATGAAAGGGAATTGATTGGTTTGAAGAGTGGAAATCTACGAGGGAAGCCAAGCCTCTCATGGGCGGGCCTAGCCCTCTGTCTATATCGCCCCGGATAGAATGTGAATGGGAATTCCGCCTGAAACGAATCAAATCAATAGGAATGAATATTAGTTTGAGATTGAAAGGAATGAATATTAGTTTGAGATTGAATCAACATCAATAGCCGCCCCGTCCCGTGAAAGCTTTTCTAGGAATGGATTTAGTGATATAGCCTGTGCTCGCATTGTGTAGAGGAGTATATCTCTTATCGGGAAAGCACTTTTGGTTAGGTTATTTCTTTGTACCGAGTATAGAAGAAGAAGAGCTTGATTACTTACTGGAACTAAACGAAAACGAAACTCGGACCAGGTTGACTTGCTCATAATATAGTAATTGAACTAGACTAGTAGACTTAACGCAACTCAGCATCTTATTTGTACTATTCCTAGCCCTCTGGTTCTTCTTGATTACTTAGTTATTCTATATGGGCTCTCCTCAGGCTACACTAAAAAGACTTCTTTCGCCGCTGCTGGCTACTATTAACTGAATGAGGCTCTGATGTAGTTGCTTGCCCTTCTTACTTGCTTCTTTAATCACAGTATGTAGTTTTCTACTTTCCGTAGTGACTTGGCTCTCCCCTACTCTGTTGCTCTACCTCATAACTCTAAAACACTGGAGGAGTACTTGGCCTATTGACTACAACTTACTAGAAGGCCAGGTTATTTTATCTCTATTTCGTACCTAGGACAGGAATTGACAGGTTCTCCATCTCCCGAAAACAGGACTACTTTATTGGGCCAGGTCAAGTCAACAAATACAGAATTCCAAAAGTAAGTTAGAAAACCGATAACAGAGACAAGCAGACAGCTTTCAAGAGTCAGGGCAAGCAACGGCCAAGCGTATACTAACGACCGCCAAGTCACTACTAATGTGACGCGGCAGTGCCGCTATGTGTTCGGTGTTTTTCATGTTATTTCCCAGAAAACTACTGAAGTTATGTTATAGTGCATTTCAACTCATATCTTGAGCGGCAGGAGCCCCAAGAAGTGATTTGTTCTTCTCACTCGCTTTATAAGGGGCGGATGGAACTTCCCTCAACTTTCTCATCCTTTACCTAATTAATATGAGATATGTTGAAGGCTAAAGGTAACCAGGGACTAGGGAAGCCGATTTAGGATACTCTGGCCCATCTTCAGTCTGGGGGGAAGTCTTTTAATCTCCCCAGATATCGAGCCTCCTTGTAGCGCTTGAAAGCTCCCCTAGGGCTTCGAGAGGTGTCTTGGCAGTCCGGGATCGAGTAATCCTTCCTCTTGTTCAGGTCCATTCTTCTCCTTTTGGGAACTCTCACCACCGGAAGAATCTCACAACCATATCACTTTATTGGCTTTAATATGACCGCCTCTTCCTGGGCTTCAATGGCTTCTCTCTGCCGCTTCCCGGAGTTGCTGTTCTCTCAGATATCCTTGTAAAAAACAGAGTGGAGAGTATTGGAATGAAAATGGAAATGAATACGAGGTATACCCACTGAGAGAGTAGGGATAAAGCCTGCAGCGGAAGATGCGTCTGCTTCCACCGCGGCCATTTCCATGTCTGTGCCAATAGCCCTTCTTATGCTTTCCTTCTGCTTCGGACAAACATATGCCATAAACTAAGATAAGATCTTTCCACTAAAGTACCTTTGTTTTCGAATAACTACTATCTTGTTAATGTACCAGAACCATAATAATGATGTATACAATCACGTAGTAAAGAAGGAGCTTGGGGAAAAGTCCCCACAAGCAATCCTGAAAGAGGAGCAATTTGATCTTCTCTTGATCACCGAAGCCTCATGATGGGATTGGAGATCTTATACCTTCACCACCTATTCTCGGCATCAGGATTCTAGGAAGAAATACTCGCGGATATCCACCACAAATTCTTAATGTTGTTTATTGCTCTAGGGGTTCTTAGTGAGAGGAAAGAAAGCTCTTTCAAGTTAGCCGGCAACTTCAATCAATATTAAGATAGGTTAATCTGCTATTTACGAATCGGATCCTGGCTCTTCTTACTAAAGCCGACGAACAAGTCTATAAGTCGAAAGGGAAGGCAATAGACTGGTTGAGGCCAGAACTTATAATAACCGGCCTTCCTCTCTCTGTTTGTCCTCTTTTCTTATCTTAGCTTTTATCGTCCATCCTTAGCTTAGCTTCCAGATTCCGTCAGGTATCTAAGCATCTATCAGGTATCTAAGCATCTAATCTATTAGTTCAGGGGGTTGGGGCGCGAAGCACAAACCGCTCTTCGATCTCCCGGTGAGTTGGACAGGAACAAGAAACTGGGGGTTATCCATGGAGCATTTGAATTGGTACTTTCTGAGAGACAGGAGTGAGTGTTGAGATAAGAGATAGGTTATTTAGCTAACGAGCGTAGTGCTTATATAGAGTCGTGGCATACTTATGGTTAGTAGTCTTTGAATGATAGCCCGTAAAGGAGTGAGTTTTTAGGTAAATAGGAAAGGAATTCATGATAAGACTTCTGCCTTGGGCGGGAGTTCCAAGATCTTATGCTGAAGCTTCCGTATCGGGTGCTTGTATTGCGGGAAGGGAGGGTGTTGGTGCATTCATATGATATATGGTTGTTGTTCAATTCACTATTAGTCATCCGCAATCGGAAAGTTCCCTTTTAAAGTAGAGTTAGGTCAAGAACAGGTGGAGCAAGTAGTTGTCGTTCATGAAATATTCCATGATTACAATACCACTAGTTCAGTTATATTTCATGAAGGGTGCTTAAATACTTCTTTTATAGTTCTGTTACATTTCATAGTTAAGTTACATTTCATGAAGGATGCTTAAATACTTCTTATAGTTCTGTCACATCTAAAGAAAGGTGCTGAAAGCTTGTGCAAACCTATGAATGCTTGCTTGGAACCCCCACCCAGAACAGGCGGACCAAAACTCCCGTCCTGGAATAAGACCCTGAGGCGCGCCAGGTATGCCCGTAACCAGTGCCAGAGATAGGCAAAAACACGGCCAACTAACATCAAAGAATACCTCAGCTCTGTATCCTTAACATCAAAGAATACCTAGTGTCAGCTCTGTATCCTTCGATATCCCCATGCAGAACCGCTTCCCGCCTCTAGCACAGTTTATAGGAAGGATGGACCCTATCTCTCTCCCTAAGCGCCAGGCCAAGCTCCTCAACGGAGGCTACTACATAAGCCTACTGCCCTATCAGACCTCATAGAACACTTCCTTCTCTTAGCCCTAAGCTCTTAAGCACTCCTTTTCTCAAAAGAAGCTCTTTCTTCACGACCTCCTTCTTTCTCTTATCCATAAGCTGTTAACGACCTCCTTCTCTTATATTCTAATTGAGAATCGTTGATACTCCCATCCTTCTCTTAGCCCTAAGCTCTTAACTATTTCCTTTTCTTTTCTCTTATAATCGTTGATATTCCTATTCTTTCTCTAAAAGGAATCCTTCTCCTATCCTCAATAGAAAGCAGAGGAAGAAAGCAGGCTGTGTTTTAATTCCAAGTTGTCTTTCTCTCAATAGCTACACTCTTTTCTTTTCGAAATTCTCTAAGCGACCTATAGTATTGTGTCGATTCTTGTGGAGATGCTTTGATCCGAGTCGATGAGTTAGAATATGAGTCTTCTTCGCTCAAATAAGGGTCATTCTATCTTTTGGGGGGACTTTTCGATCTCATCCTCAATCCATTTCTTTCTCCAGTACCTAATTGGACGCGTGCTTGCCACGGCCCTTCCTTCCCATTGACATATTTTCTCGGGGCGGGGGTAAAAATAGGAGTTTGATCCTGGCTCATAAGGAAGGCTAGCGTTATGTCAGGACCCCAGGCAGAGTGTTTCACGCGTTGTTAACCGCGCAGTAGCTTTTGTAGTTGTATTAGGGAGAGTTTTTGAACGCCTTTACACCCCCTTTCTAAACACTTGGGCCCTGTTACCTCCCTTTGAAATGATTTCTTCTTTAATAACATAGCATAGCCCTCTTGTCTTGCTTACTTAGCTTCTTTCTCGCCTTACCAGCATGGAACTCGGGTTAGCACAACGGCATAAGGAACGGAACAATACATAGCTTGCTCCAGCTCACTAATATTGAGTCCTTCCTTGTTATAGGAATTGAGGAAAATCATCTATCTTGCATATGGGATGGGATATACACGCGTCACATAACAGTTTGCTTGTTCTTACTGACTCACTCATTGAAGAAAGTAACTCTCCACACTGTTTACTGCAGGCTATAACAGCGCCAATAAGCGTTAGCGCGACGAAAGCTCACTCACTAAAAGGGTTCCTTATGTTGAAGCAACTTTCTACTTAATGATATATGCAGATGAGACACTTTTGAAGCAACAACAGTTGGACATAAACTTGAAAGAAATAAGTAGAATATGATATAAAGTATAGTAAACAAACCGCATTGCTTCCGCCTTTCCAATCAAAGAATAGAATTGAGTGCACACGTGAGAGAATTGAGTGGTAACCAACCCACCTTAATGCTTCCTCTAGGGAGTTGGCGGAACAAGTAAACTAACAAGGAATAGAACTAGAAACTCCCTCGTTAGCACAACATCGCAACAAGGCGTTGCTTTTCAGTTGCTTTTATGAGTTCTTAGCGTTAGGAGTTGAGGGGCTACCTATGCTCTTGATACCAGGGCTACCTATGCTCTTTCTACCGGGGCTACCTATGCTCTTGATACGAGCAATCAATATAGTAGGGTAGAGCAGTACAGTAGGGTTCGTTTGAAGCTGTCCCATATGAATCGAATTCTTCATTTTCTTATTATTGCACAACAAATGTCATCTCTATTATAACCTTACTTGTGCGGACTCCAAAACTCATTGTTTACTTGAAAACGAAATGAGGCACAAGTTGCTCTTATCTTTTCCTTTTCTGCTTTAGTTTGCTAGCTGGGCGCACTAACGCTTAGCAGGAGGACATTCAGATATCGTTGGTGCCCTGTTGTAATCACAGTATCGTAGGTGTTTTTTCGCTTGTTCCGTTGCTTATTTCTCTTTGTTACTTTATCTATTACATGTGTCTTTTGATACTTCTCTCTTTGTTCTTCTATCTTTGTTCTTCTATCTTTGTTACTTTATCTATTACATGTGTCTTTTTGATACTTTTCTCTATGGAGGCATCTCCTCAATCTACCATTTATTAGGAATATGAGTCACTTCTTCTAGAATATACATAACCTAACTAAGGACTCTAATATACATAACCTTAACTAAGGACTCTCTTAGAAATAAGTATAGCTATAAGATTAATGCATGTGGAATACGCTTGACTTTGAAAGATGCCTTGATGGTCAAATGGCTACCTAAGAAGCGAGCGTGTAGGCAGCGCTGTCTGTCTACGTCGACTTGTCTAGTAGTTACTTTGCCTATTCATTGAAAGGCTCGCTCCCGGATTGGACTCTTTTTCGGTCTACGCAACCAGTTGTCGAATAACTATAATCAAAGGCAAAGCGGCCAGCAGTGGAATGGTTCTTTTGGTGACCCATTGCTTCGTCGATAATCTCTTATTCCAGGTACTCGTTGTTCCGCTTATCTTTGATACATACAACTACTACCCACTTAGAGCACCGGCCTTAGGCTCAAGGTTCCAATAAGGTATATCTCTGCCTGCCCATACTTGGTCTATTTTGACTGTAAATAGGAATTGTTTACTCTTTATTGCGATCCAGAAAGAAAGGTTGATGCGAAATAAAGGAGCCCACAACACAACCCCATACTTGAAATAATAATGCGAGAAGTACGCTCGTATTGATTGTATATGAAAAGTCAGCTTATTCCATTCTCTAAATATGTTGTGTAAATATATGAATAAGAATAAGTCCTTAGTTTGTTTCATCAATGATATATCTCTGGCACGCTCAATTCCATTCAAACAAGCAATGTTCCGAAGCTGTCGCATAAGTGCTTATGTGAGTTGTTGGATAGAGTCAACTAGTTTATATGAGTTGTCTGATTCTTCAATGATATTTAGATGTGATAGATTAACAACACTGCTTAATTTGAACAGTAAGATAGATTAACAACACTGCTTAATGTGAACAGTAAGATAGATTGCTTAATGTGAACAGTAAGATAGATTAACAACACTGCCTATTCTTAACTAGCTCACGTTAGCGCCCCAAGAGTCAGTCCCTGACGCTCACTAACGCTTGCTCTAACTCCTTACGCTAAGCTCTCAAACTCACACGCCACTCAAACTCAAGCAATCGGGGCTAATTAATAGTTGGCTTCACTTTTCTTCCATTAACAACGCAGTAGGCCTGTGTTTAGCTACTCTGGATTCTGATTCTCTAATGAATGGAGTTCCTGGCTTAGTCAAGTTTTCTGAATTCAAGTAAGGGGGTCCGGCAGTAAATGAGGCAAGTGCTAAGTGAGTTTCAGTAAGGAGGCAAGTGCTAAGTGAGTTTCAGTAAGCAGTGAGGTTTCCTATCCGATATTGGTAGCAAGATAGGAAGGATATTCTTAGCGAGTTTAAGGCTAGACTCCGGTTCAGGTACACCATGGAATTCCAATCCAATTGCTTCTTTTTGTTTACTTGTTTGTTCCATTGCGCTAGACTCTCTCGTATAGAAAGAATGGATTTCCCTTGCTTGCTTGCTGATTGTGATCTACCACTTGTATCTTTAGCGTTGAATGGAATTGAAAGCACAGAGTATAGAATCTAATAAAGGTTTACTGCCCCCTACTCTAAATTGATTGAGAGGCACCCACCCCGGAGAGTCAACAAATCAAAGAATAGAGGAAAGGCATCCCTGAAACCGAAAATAAGCGGGAGTCCTAATTTCATCCACTTAACCTCGCTTCATAAGCTAGTCCTTTAGGGGTTAACAAACCAGACTTACAGTTTTCTTTTTACATAACTTCTATTGCATTAATTACAACAATTGGGCCAGTGTGAAGCTACCCTATTCGTCTTATGAATTGAGTGGAATGGAATTATTCTCTCTTTCATAATAGAGTCCCTCCGAATTCCTACTTAAGTAAACAAACGGAAGAAGAAGACAGTGTTTCAACAACTACAGCAAGAGATCCGCGCGAAACTAAACCAGTTTATTTGACCCTTGTAACGAAGAGCAATTCTTTCTTCTTTGATTTGTCAGCGAAATGCAACTTGACTTTGTTAGTGAAATTCATACTGTTTGAGTTTTGTTCGGGAAAGAAGAAAGGTACTAATACTTTTGAAGCTTAAGTATCGGGTGCGAGTAAGGTAGTCTCAAGAATAAAGTCAGGTAGTATCAATAAGAATAAGGGGGAAAGTCTTCCGTCTCAAGTAAGTCAGCAAGTGGTTCTGTTCGAGATGAAGGTCAGGTGATTGATTGGCTTTCCCTTTATGTGGTCGACTCTGGTTGCCCACGGTAAGAAATTGAAGGAAGCAATGCGGTTGACTAACACTTCTATATTGTGCATAGAGATTCCATGAGTGGAACAGGCAAGGGCGTTTGTTAGCTTATTGTTGCTTTTTTGCTTGAAAACTATGTTATTGACCCGAACTCAACGCGAAAGTCCAATAAAAGACACACTTAGTACTTAGCGCACCCAATAGAGACTGTTTCCTGATCCAATGTTTCCCGCTCTTGGGGCTACGTTGGACCACTACTCTACAAGGGAGGGAGAGCCAAGCACACCGAAGCTATACACAAGCACCGAACCTATACACAAGCACCGTTTCCTTGACTGAATCAAGCTACAAGCACCGAAGCTATACACAAGCACCGAACCCATACATAATTCAAATACCTCATGTTAGCACAACATATTACAAGACTCACTAACTGTTAGCACAAGTAAATAAGCCCTTACTCATTACTCATAATTAAGCTAAGCTAGAGGTAAGCCAATTACTTCATTAAGCTAGAGGCAGCCCCTAACTCTATATGTATAGTACTTAATGGAGAGTATAGCACTTAATAGATTTCCCTTGCTTCTCATCTTGTTCCTTTGCTTAAGCTAGAACTCTGTCTTTCTCCGCAGCTTGTTCACATATGACTCTCGGAGCTTTTTACTCCACTCCAATAAATAGACTGTTTATTTACTAGCAGCATTACACTGTGCAGGCCCCTAAAACCACTACTTACTGCTTACTCTAAGCTCGACCTTAAGCTTCCTTACTCTTACTCTAAGCTCAGCAATGGAGATTCCTTACTCTTACTCTAAGCTCAACAATGGATTCCTTACTCTTACTCTAAGCTCAACAATGGAATGGAATCTACCGAGCACACACCTGATAGAATATGGAGTATCCTCACAAACAAACGGACTTATTACTCTAAAACGGACTGACTTATGGAATAGAATGGAGTGCACCCTTTCTTGCCCGTCTTACTTGTTCTTTCGCACACTAACTAAGCACTTAACAAGCAAGCTTAGTGAAATAGAATCTAATAAATAGAATATAAGTTAACGGAGTCATTATAGCGTTAGCGAGTTATTACTGCAGCCTCTAAAGAATATTCTATAGGTGTACCCATACATGATGTAATCATAGTAAACCACACAGCTAACTTCTTCTTTTCTATTCATTCCACAGCCTTATTACTTCTTCTTTTCTATTCATTCCCTTCCACAGCCTTATTACTTCTTCTTTTCTATTCACTCCTTTCTATGGGCTTGCTCCTGTGTAGCTGGTTCTCTTTCCTTTGGGGCGTTAACTAATTAGTAAGAAGACCTCTGGAACTAATAAACACTCAACTCTTCCTTGCCTTTACCGAGATTATTACCTTCCGTAGCTCTCCACCCGAGTTTGACTCTTATGGCCCAACAACATAATGCGCGCTAAGTCAATCAGTCACTTAAGTAAGTTCGATGTGGTAAGCAAAGCAGTGAAATGAGATAAAGAAGCCTTATGCGTCGGTTAAGCATATAATATCAGCTCTCGTGAGTATAAAGAAGCTAGCTCTGCCTCCGCGTTGGTTAAGCAGTTTCAAGGTTCAGTATCAAATTAGAGCTCCCCCAATTAGATCCTCATATGCAAAGCCAAAGGAAATTAGATCTTCATATGCAAAGGAAAGAGAACATAGTCAAAAGACTGCTGACTGCAGTGAAATAGGTTGGAAACTTCCTTGAAGAATATAGGATTTTAGACCATTTCATGGAAATATGGGATTATTAGACATTCATTAGTCTAGCGGTAATAGAAGACTTGGGTCAGTAGGCAAACTACAAAGGAAGAGAATGGAGTGGATCATACATATTAGTTTGAGAGCGTGATAAGCCTTCTTCAGCCTTACGAACTAGACATTGCACATTAGGCCAGAGGCAGAGGAACAGAACCGGCAGTAACGAATAACAGTGAACTTGTATATAAGGGGAGTGGAAAGGGCAAGCAGTTTACAAAACCCCGTGCAACACCGCTGACGCGGCAGCCACTTCAGTTCTCTTATATAGTTCTCTTATATAGAAGATAGAATGAAAGTCGTTTTCTACCTTTGCGTTTTCCTGGGAAACAACCAACTTACAATAAGGGCGCGTAACTTAATTCCGTCAAAGAATTCATAGACTTACAGCAATAGCGCATGTAGTAGTCACTTGTCTGTTTGACTCGGTCCTCTTAGCAAGAGAGAGAATCCATTCAGGTTTGACTTCTCGGCCCAGACTCTGTGGCTGGAGTGTAAGTTCAAGTCTCAAAAGTAAGTATAAGATGGTGTCAACTTATAAATACTCTGCTCTACCTGCTTCCTTTACTCGTTCGCACAGTCATAGTCATAATGGAAGTAAGTAGTATTTGTTTGGATTCCCTTTATCGAGTTAAAGCCTGGTTTCCTCGTTTCGGTGTTGTTAATGGTTATTCAATCCTGCGTTGGGCCCCTAACGGTAATTCTTCTACAGGAGGGAAAGTCAGCATTGTCCTAGGATTTCGCTCACTGGCCTCGAACCTTGCACTACTGACCTCGAAGCTTTGTTTTAGCTCTTCCGCTCCTGCCTATAA
Source organism: Musa itinerans (assembly GCA_001649415.1). Lineage (NCBI taxonomy): Eukaryota > Viridiplantae > Streptophyta > Magnoliopsida > Zingiberales > Musaceae > Musa > Musa itinerans. The sequence continues at coordinate 26,240 of LVTN01000167.1, forward strand.
GTCTGCTCCTCTTGACACTTTACTATTTCACTATGTATTAGGATCTCGTTTTCAACTAAAACAGGTAGGGCTAACAAGACCTATACCCTTAATATAAGTATTAGGATCCTTACTTTAGAGTTGAAGCGTGGGGGTGGTTTTGTACTATTCTAGTCCTTTCTTATACTTGATAGGGCAATTCCTTCTTATTAGACTCATTCTTTGACTTCTGCCAACTCATTCTTTTCCTTATGTGTTCAATTATGCCTATTGATCTTAACGGTCTGGTCCGAACGGTCTTTTAGTGGAAACCAGTATTCTTACTTGCATTCGGATTCCTCCCGCGAGAGATATAGCCTTGTTAGCTGTGGATAAAGCTTGAATCGAGTCAGGCAAGACTCAAGGGAAGCATAGTGAGGCGCCCAGTACTTATAATTTCTGTGAAGCGAGAACTCGGAAGCTAATAAGTAAAGCCTTGTCGTATGGACCTGGTAATTGGATGAAACCAAGAGCATAGTACCAGGGTGCTGGATTCCGTATTGCTACTTTGATACTTCTACTGTGGAGTGGGACCCTAGAGTTGAGCTAACGAGTAATGCGCTTGTACTACTACTGATGGATTGAGTTCTTATACCAATAAGTTTCAATACAAAATGCAAGATAGGAGCACTAGACGAAACTCGAACCCTTGCTTCACTGTATCTAAGGCTACAGAAACCACTGCGGATAGGACTGGAGGTGAAACTGGAATTCCCTTATTCCTGAGAAGAATCTACCTATTGGGCGCGTATTTACACTAGTGCTTTTTAGAATCCAACTTAGTAGTAGTAGAACCAAACGAAGAAGAAGGAATTGCACTTAGTGGTATAGGGCTGGAAACTCGTAATTCAACTTCAAATAAAAGTAGGAATCAAATCAATAACAATAAGACTAAGAGTATAATAGTAGCGACAATCAAAAAAGGTAGTAGACCAATCGACAGGGTAGTAAGCCTTTTTGCCACCAGTTGAGTTCCCAGGTTCCTGACTTAATGTAATGATTAGAAGCAATAGTTGGATTACCAGGTTCTTAACTCAAAGGAGGTAATGCAAACTATGAACTAGAATGCCGAAATCACAAATCGAGCCTTCTACTGCCGACTTTCAAACTGCAACCTAAAGCTGCCCTTGCTTTGTATAGCTTGAAACTACCTCTCCTTTGTCCAACTCTCATTAATCTTACTTTACTTGCTTCTAGCCTTGATTGCTTAACTCCGAAGCTGATGATGTTGCCGGACAGTCCGAGCCTTACTCCCCGGGGGTTGTAACCTGACTATCCATATGGGTATTCCAGGCCCCACTTACTAGTTAGAGTATACCATTCGTTAGCTTCGTTCTTAAACTCCATACCTGCATTCTGGATTTCCACCTGTTAGCCTGCAATTACCGGATCTCATATCAGTATTTGTACCTAGCGCTACTGACCTCAACTCTTATGTATCAATTGTTAGGCCTTCCTTACTAAACTCACTACTGTAGTTCACCCATGATCCTTACTTTTCTTCTGCTAGTGCTCTTATACACCTATCCCCTATTAGTTGACTTCCTACTTCTAAGGGGAAATCTTCTACTGCGTGCTACAGGACCATATTATTCTATGGCTTAGGTTGAGGTTGATTCTATGTCTTCTACTCGTTCGTTTGGTTCTATGTTCTACTACACATATCCCGTACGGGTCCATTTCATTAGAATAAGCACTGGTTCCATTCTCCAATAATAAGTAAGTCAATTCAGTGTTTCGCCTTATTTCTTATTTGATTCCCAGTAGTTCTATTTTGTTGATAGTCGTTATTAGGTTCAGAAGGCAGTGTTAAAGCAAAAATTCCAGTATATCAGGTAGTGCGGCAGTTTTCAACTAAGTAGTGCCAGAGTGAAGCGAACACGGGTAAGGGCGGTTGCTACTTAGTTCAATTACGGATTACGTGCTTTATTCCCTTAGTAAGCCAAGTCAGTCTTCTATTGGCAATAAGGAAAGAAAGAAGGATAGTATTGCTAGTATAGAAACAAGTATACTATTTTCATGGACTATATTACTATGGCTCGGGTAAAGATGTAATTCGAATCTCACTTTGTAGAGTAGCAGGTCAGATTCATAACTTCTATACTCAAGATCGAGTGGGAATGAAAAGAAAATAAGTAAAGTATCAATATGTATATTGACGGAACCACCTACTAAACTAGATTATTGATTGCTTGTAGCAAAGGAGCTCCACTCTTTTATTCATAGAAGAATCCCAGGTGTCATAGCAAAACATACCCACTAAGGTGTCATAGCAAAACGACCCTACTATTTGAATCAATAGATTCCTATTAGTCCCATACCACTACCAATAGAAGCCTTAGAACCCTAAAGTCAATAGAAGCCTTAGAACCTAAAGTCAATAGAAGCCTTAGAACCATAAGTATGAGTTTCCTTAGACAGGTATCTTTACTTTCGAGTGAATTTCTGACTTTCCCTAGCTGAATTGAACAACTCATTAGGAACCATATGAAACTAACCACGGCTACTCTTATTCTTGGCCCTAAGCACCATGCTCCCTCAATTACTACGCTCGAGTTGAAGCCCTCTTAATAGTAGTGAAAACTGACCTTCCCCCACAGCCCTTCAATGCCCATGTGCGAGTGTGAACCTGTCCTTCCTTGCCTCCAAACCGACAATGTCTATTTTCATTCTGAAACCTAAGGTATGTGATCCAATGCACCTACAAATAGTAATTGCACTGGTACTAACAGGGCGGACGCACTGATTAAATGCAGGGCTTCGACAAGTGCTACCAATACTTCGCCTGGAGACACTGAATCAACAATACCTAATGAGAAATAATCCAACAACTACTGATGGAGACCGATACATGCCCCTAATGGATCAAACCAGCGCTACTGACTTCAAAGCTTACTTGCCTTTTGATCAATCTAATACTCTCCCCCAACCGCCTTGCATTCTTTAGTTGTATAACTTAAAACTTAGACCCGCCCCGCTTGGCAGTTGCAAAACTACTACCCCTTTCTTACATTCTTACTAATACCAACTATTAGTCTAGCCCCTACACTTAAGATCCTATTTCTAATGATACATAACTTAATTCCCTCACTTGTGAACTTCAAACCGATACTACTAGGGAATAAAAGATACAGGGATGATCTAGCATATCTAACAATTGAGCAAGCAACTAGTAATTCAACGGTGCCCAACAAATACTTTAACTAATAGACAGGGATGGCAGAAATTATAAGTACTGGCTTGTATTAGTTGTTACTGCTGATGTCTTTTACGGACAAGCAACTACAAGACCCATACTATATGTATCAGTTATTCAGAACTCTCAACATAAGTAAGAATCAAAAAAGTAAAGGAGTCAAAAAGAAAGTGGGAATCAAGAATGAACCTCACAGTAATAGAAGAGTCAGTTAGTAGAGCAAAACCCCCTAACACCATACAACATAAAGACATCAACTTGAAATCCAGCCTTCAAACCTTCCAGAATAGATATTCATTCTTATCCCCTGGTTCAGTGCTTCAGCCTATTTGCCTCACATCTATTGATTAAAACATCACTGCACACTTATCCAAGTCTAATGCTCCCAACTACGAGTATGTCTCCCACTTGATTTGATTCTAGCTACCCTTACATCCAGTCTATATCTTTGCTTGAAACTTACCTCCTTGGCATGCAAGTAAGAATACAAGTATGTGGAACAAAGTAAGGAGTAACAGACCTATAGCTGGGAAGGGAAGACAAAAACTCCATGAAAAAGACATGTCGGGCAGTATCTCTTATCTTATTAGTATGGGTTGGTTCTAGTCTGCTAGTAGGGATTTCGTACCGATAGCTGGTAGTAAAAGCCTTATTTATAAGTATCGCTCTAATGGTGTACCTAGTCATAGTCGAGTTCCATGTTCCAAGTGGAAGTATGAGTATCCTTGGTTCAATTCCGGATTATTGAGTAAAAAGAATGAGATACAGTCAAGCAAGAGTTAGCACACCCATTCATTATATCTTTGATTATTATATGATATTCTGAAATGCACTATTCAGTTCACGTACATAAATGAACCTATGTGTGGAAGTAGAAGCCCTAAAGCACACCCTAAAGAAGTAACAACTATTAAGTAAGGATCCAACCCAGCAGTTACAGAAGTAAGGTCAAGGTCGTAAGAAAATGAGTTGGGGGCGTAAGAGCGAAGCTGGCGAGTAAGACTCGGTTTTCGGAGTCAGTCTTCTATTCTCAGTAGTTAGTTAAAGAACGAAAGCGAGGCGGAGCAGGTTTAGAAGCGAGGTGTGCCAGGGCAGGGTAGTAGTTTGGGCGGAATGATATAAAGAAAGGTAAGCCCGAGATCGAGTAATGGCAGGTTGAAAACAAAGATACGAATAACTATTTAAAGAATCAAAGTAAGTAAGGGCTTATTGTTTGTAAGTAAGGTTGGTTGGCCAGTGCTGAAGAGTAAGAGTTGGGAGTGAAAGTAATTAAGTACCTGGCTTCTGTGCTTAAGGGCTTATCGTTTTTCTTCTTCTCTTTCTGGATTTCGTTCTTTTATCACCTAGTTCAATCCTGTCCATCCTAGTTTAGTTAGGTACCAAAAAAGGGCAGCTTTAGATGGCTCACTGGCAAGAAAGTAAGTAGGGATTGGAATACTTAAACTCAAACTAAAGAGTGAAAGTAGGGAGTTAACGACTAGGAGACAGTAGCGGCATGGCGAGATAAAGTGGAGAAAGTCTCTTTATATATGTGGAAGTGCCAGAACTTATAATAACCGGGTAGCAGTCTTTTCCGTATTAGCTCCATTCTAATCAGTCATGGGTCGATCTAGTGGGCCAGAACTTATAATAACCGGGTGTCGAGCCTTATTAGCAGTGATTCAAATCTGTATTGGTAGTTTCTCTTTTCTTAGTGGAATTCCCTGTTTCGAGTTCAAGTAGTAGGTTCGACTCCTTACCCAAGAAAGGTAGGTTAAGAGACATGAGTTTCAGAATGGAAGTTGGTGGTCGTTAGTGAGCGGTAGCTCTATTCTAGGGGAGTCGTTAAGTTCAGCCTGTTTGCCATTACATTAGTTCCATCCTAATAGTTAGTAACTCGATTCTTGTGATCCCGCGAACGGAATGAAAATAAGTGTATTGAGAGTCAAAGATGGGAAGAGCGGGCTAGTAGGAGGTAGTCACTACGGAATGAAGTGCAAGAGGTTAGCGATCAATCTAGTAGTTCTTAGTTCAGTTCGGCAGCTCGTAGTTGAGTCGATAGCTCGTAATTGAGTTCTCATATGAGTAAGTGAGTTAGGGCCTTGTTATATGCAAGTGAAGCCTGTATTCATTGTGGACGAGCTTAGTTTCCCCGGTACCCCCCGACTGGGAAGCTTTTTCTTCTTACTTTGGAGTCGAAGTCCTATCAGTGCTATATCTGTTCCCTTCTTAGATACCTATAAATACGACATTCTCCCATTACTGGCACTGTTTCTTACTTGGTTGACACCTTAACAAAACTAGTGCTCCCGATACTTTACCTATGGGCGAACAATGGTTCCTTTCCTGCCTCCCGAGCCTGTCTTCTATTCTTTACACGCTAGGTATCAAACTTGCATTGTTGTGTTTACTTTTAGGATCCTCTGCCACATGTATCAGCCTACCGTTATTAACTAGCAAACTGATATTACTGCCTTTACTCTTCCACACTACTAATTGAAAGCCTGCGACTACCAGCTCTAAGACGGAAAGTATCAATACAAAGAAATCAACTCAAACTACCAAACTACCTACCATAGGAAGATAACTCATAAGCCGTAGTCAAACTCTCGTACAAGCAATGGAATCTATTAATTAACCTAGCGCTTCTTAGACCTCCCCTACCAACTAGTAATTGAACCACTGCGAACTGGAATCTATCTACCGGCAAACAGGCCAACTATCCTTTGGTGAAATCTGATTCGCCTGCCCATAATAGTCCACCCTGCCTCGCTTTGAGTCTTACGGCCCTAACTACTACTCTTTACTACCATGTAGATCAGTCTACCTTGGCATACTTTCAACCTGCTTTGTGAGTAAGGACAGCTTCTAGGTCAGCAGCTATAGAATCCAAAAAGTATAAGTAGACTAAGAAAAGGGAACGGCAGGCTAACATCAAAAGAGCATAGGATCCACATCAGTTGTTAAGGAATCAAAGCCAGGAGCGTAAGAGCTGAACCCTCGTTTGTGTGGGCAATATTGGAGAATGCTATAAAGCAACTAAAGTCTTAAGATAAAGAAAGGTAAGACTAGGTGTTGAGAGGCACAAAAATAGCTTGTATTGCCCTGAGATCGGTACTTCGATTCTTGTATGCCCTATTGTAGAATTACCCTAGAAGTGCCTGTATCCCTAGTAGTGTTCGGGAACTACTATTAATAGCCCTAATCCAACCACCGGTACCGAGGTTACCTTAAAGCTTACTTTGCTTGTTTTGACTCTTCAGCCACTAACTGTAGGGACTAGTAATTGGCACTGCCCAGCAACAATAGAATCACTATCTTATCTAACAAGCTATAAGCTTCCCATGATACTTTCAGTCTATAACTAGTACTTATTCTCCTTTTCCTTCTAACAAGGAAGAAAACAAGTAAGCTGCAGGCCTAAACCCAGCAGACGAGCCTACTTCCCGGCATTCCTTTCTACTAAACGCCTCCGAGAGGCTGAGAAACACTACCAAATAGATGAAACAATCCATAGGGAATTGAACCCTGGAATTATAAGTCCAGTACTTAAGTTCGGGACTACATATATAATAAGAATAATAAGACCTAAGCTCTACCTCTCTACAAAAGAGTGGAGCGGCAGAGTGTTGAGCCAGTGAAGGCAGCTTCTAGTTCAGTAGGGACATACCAGGATACAGCAAAGTAAGACCAATAGATAGGGAATTTCGATCATTAGCTCTATTCTGGATTCTCTTATTCATTCCTAGAAGCAATCTAGGGACCCCTAGTGAATAATTAAGGTATTGGTGTCGTGGGTCGGTTTCAGCCTTGCTTTTGGTGTTTAACTTACTACTAACTGATAGTGGCTATAGTGTCAGAATAAGGTAAAGGCGTGGTGTACTCAGAGAGAGTCGTCTAAGTTTGAAGCTCACCTCTAAGAGCGGACAGCGATACATGGAATAAGGCTTGGAATACCGATATAGTTGGAATACCTATATAGATAGTAAGGTTATGACTCCGGCGAGTAAGGCTCGGCAATGGGCGTAGATAAGAAAGCTGGGCTGTTAGCATAGGTAATAAGGCTTGGATCTCTAGAGAAGAAAAAAGACTATCAAATTGATACGCATAATTGGCTGCTGGATTCCATACTACTGGTCGGGTCTGTTACTCCTTGGGCTTTGTTCTTTTGTTGCTTATTCCGTGCTGGGTCCTTTGATTATTGTATGCTCCTCTGGGGGTTCATTCTACTACTTCTTAGACACTTCTTTCAATGGGTATTTGGATCCTGATTAGCGCTTTGGATCCTTAGAAACTGTAGTTCGAGTCCGGGTCGGTCCTGAGTGGAGCTCTCATCAATTGTATAACTATGGCTCCTTTCACACTCTTGAAACTCTACTATACCTCCTGCTCATCTAATCTAACTCAGGTCCTCTACTATTGGCTATAGTAAATGTATTCTGATTATTGTGTTTGAAAATGTATTCTTCTTATTAGTATAATGTATTCTTCTTATTAGTATAGTAGTCGCGGTTTCCACCCTATCGTAGTGAGTACGACACTGTTGATTTCTGCATTTTGAAATAAAGGATCAAGTGTTGTATTTGAAGAGTGAAAGTCAAGTAAGCGGCTAAAGTCAAGTAAGCCTGGAACTGGGAAATAAGAATACACCACCGATAGAACCTTCCCTTACCGACCTAGAAGCTGTCCTTACTGCCCTTGGAACAGACTTGCTATCCTTTTTGAGGTCTTACTGTACTGCATTGGAGCCTGTAATCCCTAACTCCTATTCTGAGTATCCTTATTTGACCCTTATTTGGTGACTAAGAAATCCAGTTGTAATTCGACTCATTCTTACTTTGATGTATCTAAAACTTTCTCTATGCTTTCACTCTTCCGCAACTCTAGCTATTAGACTGAAAAAAGGACCTCGATACTTTCTCTTTTAAGAAAGAAATAACCTATTTATTGGCGGCTAAGACCTCTCCGGCTAACTAGCACAATTCCGCTACCAATAAAAAGAAGTCAACCAATAATAAGAAGTTGCATACTGGGAACTTGGGCTAACAAGACTAATGACAAAGGACCTGGCTCAAAAGCGGGAATCTACCTACTACTAATAAGGATTGAACGAACATCACTGCTTGCTACAGGATACTCTACTAATAGATACTAATAAGGATTGAACGAACATCACTGCTTGCTACAGGATACTCTACTAATGGATACTCTACTGCGGATTGACTTTCTTCTGCGTCATCTGATTCTTTAACAGGAATCCTAGTTTTTCTAGTTTGTTAGTTAGACAGCATAGGACGTATTGGATAATGTGTATTCGTTGGAGTCCGCCTTGTTTCCTATCTTATGTATCATCCTTCCTTCTATTATTATTATTATTATTATTATGATGATAACTTATGCAGTAAACCAATACAGAGGCAAGTCGAGTAGTAACGAACAGGAGTTTCTTTCAGTCTAGAGGCTTGCTTGCCCGGCCTTGGATATAAGCTTGCTCAACCTATCTCTATAGCCCGAAGCCCTTACCCTTACTTCTTGGGTTCATTCCTTCTATCGAGTTGTTGTCTTATTGGCATTAATTGGTAGTCTAACCCATGTGTTACGCCCTATAAGGTTAGAGGGAAGGCCGAGTTTTTATATGACAAATCGCAGAGTAGTACAACCCATACTTTCTAATAATAAGATAATCAAAGAGAAAGTCATAATTCAATAAGAACGCCGGATACAACAGCTATAGCTTCAAAAGAAGTAAAAGCAGTCTTATTAGTAGCCATTTTCGATGAAACCCCAAGGTTCTCCGATACGCTAGCTCAATTCAGATTAGTCATAGTATAATAGTCCAAGAGGCAAGCAAAGAGTAGAAGAGCAGTAAGTAAGCCTAATAATAATGAGCAGTCAGGTAAGAACGATAGTAGGCAAAGATAGACTTAGAGCCTGGGAGAGATATGTAGGCTGGGATACAGTAGCTATGGGCTGAAAGGGAGGATAGTGAGAATCGTGTTACGCCCCCACGGCATGAAAGTATGGGTTGTAAGCAAGACTCCTAGGCACGAGTAGCAGACTTACCTAATTGAAGGCGGGGGTGGAAATCAATAATTCACATTGGGGCAATAATCTCTCAACCAGGAATCGGTATACGGAAATTCATATTGAACCCATAAACTGGGAATGAAAGAGGCAACTACGAGAGCAGCAGCAAGGATTGGAAGTTGTCACAGCTACTAAGTCCCCTACTGTGCTAGATCGTACCTTATGATAATACTGAGCTTGGTTCTATTGCCTATCAGTAGTATTCTGATTGGTATTACTTATATTCTGGATGCGCTATCCTCTTACTGCTAACTACTATGGAGTCTACTACCAGATGCACCATCCTCCTACTAGAATCAAAAAAGAAGTCTTCTCTTCTACCCCTGATAGCTCATACTCCTTCTCTTGTGCCTCTTATTCTCCTTCCCTCGGTCTAGGCAGCATATCCCTTTTCTCAGTTTCCTGACTTTAGGTTCTCCTATCTGATGTCCCTTCCCTTGCCTTTGCCTTACTTGTTTCATATTACCTAAGGACTAGTGTACCTTCTTGGTTCTATACTTACTTATTGAATTATGAGACTCCTGTGTTATAGGTCATTATAAGATCGATTAGGTGGATGACATGATGTATTTCCCATCAAAACCAAACCAAATAAATGCTGTTCTAGTGCAGTTATCATTAAGAACATAGACCCACTCCCTGTGCAATACATAATACTAAGGATCGGATGAGGGAATGGATTCATAGGTATACCTACAATAAATAGGTATAATACGAATAATAAGAATAAGTAAGGACAGGATCTGGATATCAAGTCAAATTCTCATAAGTGGTGTTTGGCCCCGGAAGTACTAGTAGCATTCTTACTAAAGTGGTTGAAATATAATATACGATAATTGAATAATCAATATTGGATGAGGTAATGCCAGGCTCACATTTATGTGTTGAAGCTCCTCCGCTCATCTAGTATGGGCACCCTCTTTTTCTTTAGGAACAGATCGAGTCTCTTGCTCCCCATTTCACTCTTCAAACTTACTGATCTTACCAAGCTGACCAACCATACCTTTTCTTAGACTCCCGATTACAGGTCTTATTCCTTTGTCATGGTCTGATAACTACTTGGTTGACTCTTCAGTTGCATCATTCCGTTTACTTATATTTCTTCTTTTTTGTAGACTGGATTCCAAGTTTCTAGCGCAAGGAATTATAAGTACTGGTTGCTATAGTGGTTCTTCTATTCTCTTATTAGTATATGGTTTCGATCCGATAGCTGGTAGTTTGAGAATGAGATAGTTTAGGGTCCATTTCTTTGTCAGTAAGTAGTATGATCCTTAGTTGTTTGTTTTAGGCTTAGAGGTACTAGTTTTAGAATCATATGAGTGATACCAGTTTTGCGTCAGTAGTAGGTGGAATCTAATAGGACTACTTTCATTCACAGGTTCTAGTTCGATCTGTCAAGCAATACAAAAGCATCCACACGCCACTAAGGTTGCATATATAGATATAGGTCATTAATTCTGAGTTTACTTATTTCTTCTTAAATGAGGTATTCTGTTCTTGTATTAACAATAGAAGAAAGTCAGTAGGGAGCATAAGCCCGATATGCAGTAAAGTAAAACCCACAGATGGTAAACTCCACTAATACAGGTAGGCGGGAAAGTTATGCTGAACCCATGTAGAGGTAGACTCGGCAAGTAAGGCCACTGGACAAGACTCAAGTAAGCAAAGTCAGACCAATAGCTGAGATATAGTTTGAAAGTCAGTAGTGTGAGGAAAAGAGTGTAGCTAAAGTCTCACAGGATAGGCAGACTCATAGCTAGTGGTAGAGGAATCCCAGGTTACATACTTACTTTAGGTCAAGAGGGACAGGCTAACAGTAAGGAAGGGATATCCGATTTGAATCAAGACGAATAGGCATTAGTATAAGTTTTGAACCAAGTAAAGTAAGCCCACAATAGGTGAAATAAAGGTTTCAAGGCAAGTAAGTAAGTTCAAGTAGTTAGTGCAGTGTTTGGTTCTAATAGTTATACGTTGCTTGGTGGTTCCAAATCCGTAATGTAAAGGAACCCGGGCAACCTTGATAACACTTATTCCATTCTATTTAGCAGAGGAATCAGACCTAACACTAAAGGAGGGGCAGGCCACTGGCTATCAATAATCAATACATAAAGAAGTAAAGTAAGGGTTGAGTTAAGTAGTTTAAGAAGTCAAGTAAGGGTTGAGTTAAGTAGTTGGCTGAACTTATAAGTACTGGCGCTAGTTAAGATCTTATAAGCACTAGGTCGATTCTTTCCATAAGTGAAACATACTTTAGCTACACTCTTTTCGGTAGAGAGTTGCCGTTAGTATAGAAATCACAGGTGTAATATGGTTTCAAGGGAAGTAGTACAGCTTTGAAGTCAGTAGTAGCAGACCGTAGTCACAGACCAATAGGCAGGAATATCAGATTGGAAGCGAGTAAAGGCAGCTTTGTTATCGGCAGTGAAAAGAGGACCCTAGAGAAAGTCCTTTTAGTATTAGTACTAGGTTCAAGCCAAACGAGTAAGGAGCCCCGGACCAGAAGCTAAAGCATGTAAGTAAGGTTAATAGACAATAAAGCAAGGTTTTAGTTGCCCTATTTCAGTCTTCTTAGCAGTGGTGCAATTCCGAGTTACCAGGTTCCTTGTTCTAGTTAGTGGGGCAGAACTTAATATAAGGCGGAGCACTTGTTCAATTCTATATTCCTTCACCACGACTTGGAGTTAGCCCTGGTTCCACTCTGTTAGGGGCCCGTTCCATTCCTGTATGCCCGGGGTAAGTTCCCAATTCTTTGAATTACCTCTGTCATTCCTCTCTTGGGGGCGTGCCCAGCCGCTGAGTTCCTAGTGAAAGCCCTATAAGTAGTGTTTCCATTCTCTCTGGTAGTGATTTCACTCTTTCCAGTAGTCATTGGATCTCTGGTTTCGAGTTAACATATTGGAAGTAGTAGCTAGTTCCTAGGGAAAAGATAAGGATGATTAGCATTGATTCAATTACCGTTAGCAGCTGTATTGGTCTTGTCAACAGTGATTCAATTCCAAGTTATAAGTTATCATATTATAAGCACTAGTGAAAGTCTGAGTTATATTGTGCCCAAAGGATTCTTATTATAGGTTGAAAGCAAATGGAGCAAGCCTTGAGCAGGGGGTAAGGTTCGAGGACAATAGGGAAAGTTTTGAAGTAACATAGAAGGAAGAGTCAAGGGCATAAGAGTGAGAAAAGGCCAGATCTTGAACTAAATTATGGAAATAGGTAGTGTAAGTTTGGGAGCTAGCAAGGGATACTCAACCCTAGAGGCAGTGAGATCTTAAGTTCATTCTTTTTCTTATTATTACTAGTTAGATCTTTGCTCCTATCAGCTCCATTCTTATTGGTATCCATTCTTATTGGTAGTGGTTCAGGTCTTTCCAGCAGTAGCTAAATTATCATAATGCTCGGGTTGGTTCTATGTTCTACTAAATGTATCCTTTATTATTGGTTTGATTATTATAAGCAGTGATTTCACTCTCTTACTGTTGAGGTTGTAGCAGAGGGGATTAAGGAGTTGTGGCCAGAATTAGAAGTACCTGGCAGCCTATAAGGCAGGAACACAAGAATGAAAGGCGTAAGTCTTATAAGGAGTTAACAACTAGGAGACAGGAGGGCAATACTAGGAGTTTATGAGCGGAAGGTCAAGAAGTCAGGTGTCAATAAAGACTTTAAACACAGCGACAAAAGCCAAAGAATGAAATGAGAAGGTAGTCTACCTTGTATTGTGATCCTAGGTAAGCCACCCCAAGGAGTGAAACAAAGAAGTAAGCATCGAAGAAAGGAGTAAGAACTACACTCGAACTAGAGATCGAACCAATAACAATAAGATAAGGAGCAACCAAATAACTGAAACTTCCCCTACCGACACCAAACCTTGTTTTCCTGGCTATCCGCCTTTACTAACGAGCTCTAACTCTTGGAACACTCCCCTGGCAGTTCACTCTTGTAGTTGTACCTAGCATTCCACCAAGTATACAAGCTACTATGTATTGCAGTATATGGTAGGGGTGCCGATCAGAATGAAACTCAGTGTCTAAGACAACCGCCGTCAAGTCCAAAATCAACTATTACTGGCAGTACCCGAATCAAAGTAGAACATCATAATCACCTCATCCGTACAAGAGTTTACCCCCTTCTCGACAACCTAGCGCAGTTGGATTGGATAGGAAGTAAGAATCTCCCCTTACTCAAATAAAGAATTGGGCAAGTGCCTATAACACCTAGGCTTCCGTCCCCTGCTTGAAGTTTGTATTTCCCTAGAAAAAGATTAGTTCCTTTCTTCGATTCCCTTATTGCTTTATAGCATTCTCTAACTACTTATTGGAATTCTTTAGTTAACCTGTGAGTCTGCCATTCCTGGCCTGGGGTTTCAACCCAACACTCTGGTCTATCAGGCTATACGCCCTTGCCTCCAAGCCATGACTCCTAGGAGCGAGAATGAAATCACGGCTAACAACAATAGAACACTACCCGCATAGACTACCTCTATTACGGATCAAAGCTATGAATAAGGTGCTGAAAGCCTACAACTTCTAATATGCTAATTCGGAACTAAGACTTGAGCTAACAATATAAGAAGAAAGAGGTCCACTTTGTTCGGAAGAAACATTCCAACTTGCTCATTTGAAATAGCCCCTATTGATCTTTACCTTTGATTTTCTTGCTCGGTTGAAAAATACCTTTCCTTATTTTGAGATGGAAATATTAGCCCTTGGAATGAAGGGGGACCCATTCAAGAATAGGGCGTGTGAGAACGATAACTTCGAATACCAGCCCCTTCCACCAATAAGTGATCCCACCATCGTACGTACGGTTGAGGAAGCGCAAAAAGCAGTCTTAATACTTGATTTACTTAATTAGGTCGAGAAAAGCCTATCGAAGTCTACTATTCCCCTTCCTTCTATATGGGAGCTTGCATTGATGCTATCTTTATTAGCTTAGGATCTCTGGGTCGTAATACTTTTCTAATAGCCGCCCTTTCTTGCTTTTGTAAAGGGATAAGTTCTTTGTCCGGCTTTCGTTCGAACAAGCAAACAAACAACGGAAACAAACAAGCAACGTATAAACAAGCAATGGCGTTCCGCTCACTACAGCGCGCTTATTAGTAGTGAGTTAAGCGCTCACGGGAATTCTTAGCTGCTCTGATATTAATGTTTAAGGAAAGTCAAAAGTGAGTTTAGACTGATTTATGTTACTCTGTTATCAAATCTTTCACTAATATTCCATTATATTCGACAAGCAGTGAAGTGTTGTTACGATGTTACATAAGTAGTAATTCCATTCTTTCTGCTCACAAAGTCAATCAAGTATGAAGACCAAGTGCATTAGGAGTTTTGGAAGCAAAGCGGTGTTCTGAGAAGTTTAGATCGGCAAAAAAGAATAAAGCTTACATACTTAATATAAATAGGGGTAGCTTCTTGATAGGGTTTTCAAAATAGGGATAGCTTCTAAATAGGGGTTAGCTTCTCAATAATGTGTATGGTTATCTTTTCTTACTTCATAGGGGTAGCTTCTTACTAGGTAGGTGGGTCGCTTCTAAATCAAGTTATGGAACAAGCAATGCTGTGTTGAGTTGCTTTCCCTATAGAAGATGTCAGTGAGGATGCAGGCGCTTTCGCTTTCGGAGTGGATTACGGTGTCTCTGCCTCTGTCATTATAGAAATAGCTACCGTTTGTACGCTGCCCCTGTCCAACATATTCTAGTAAGCTGTCTGGTTACTTTCTTATAGACGAATGAAATTCAAGATTGATTGAGCACTCGCCCAACTGTTGTTGCTTGAGAAGTATCATACTTTTCAGAAAGAACTTAACTCGCTACCGCCCAAAACACATCTACGAGAACAGGACTTGGTTATAGCTTCTGCCGCGAAAGTGAGTTCCCGCGCTTTCTAGTAAGTTGCTGCTCTTCCTTCTCCACGGAGTTACTTCACATTGAATAAAAGAATAGGGAGCCCCATTTACCAGAGCAGGAGGAGACCAGCTACCTCACGGAAAGGATGACGAAGGGCCAGTTTACGCAAGCAAGCTAGAGCTATGAAACCTATTGATTGAACTACGGAATGAGATATTAAGACGTCAGCTTTAAGGCTACTTTTCTGTTTCCGCAAGGCCGAGGCGGGCCTTTCAAACTCAATGCCGGGACCTAATGAGATGCCTTAAACTCGGGGGGAATCACGATTTCGATTGAAGCTCTGCCGCGCCAATACTTAAGCGAGAATTCCCTTTCCTACCCGGGACACGGCTGCGTCCTCACGAATGCCCTCAGCTCATCTGGGATGACCAAGCTCCAGGGAAGGTTAGGTTCGTTTTTGGTTCGAGATGAAGTCAAACTCTCCGCTTTCACCTTAAGAAACTACAAGGAATGTTACACCCTATTGGAATCCATTCCTTATTATTCTATTCTACCCATAGATAGAAGACAATGCAAGGTATTATGCTTACAGTAGGATAACTATAGGAACCTCCTGAGAGGTCAGGAATGCTTGATCGAGAAAAGCTTTCCTAATTAATAGGACTGGACCATGATAGACTACGACCGCAAAGAGCAAAGAGAAGATGGCATCAAGGGCGATTAGGTGTGGCTTGCTTGATAAGGTAAATGGAAGATGCGCCCCATTAACGCAAAACAACTCGACCCCTACGAGTACCAGAAGCTATTAGCTACTCCGCTATACGAGAATCAATCCAAAATGGGTCTTACTTGACGGAAAGAGTTTTCATATGTTGGGGAGCTTCCCCTTCCAACATCTTACTTATATACAGGTAAACATCGACTTAAGAAGCACGAATACATCTCGTAGCTACCTCGGGAGAGGGATGATAGTAGTGTTATTTAGTTCAATGAGGGTTGCTTCCTATTGCCCCTGACCAGAAGGGACACCGTAAAGCTTCTACTGAATGTAAACAAAGTAAAGGATCAATAGAAATTAGGGATTGAATATGACTTCTGAAGTGACCGAACGATGTGAAGCATTTCTGAAATACCGAATACCAGATACCTATAGACGACACCGAATACCAGATACCTATAGACGACTAATGGTAGGCAATCGGGAACGTAGTTCATTTCTCGGGCAAGGGATATAGTATGATACCGACTGAACGATGTTCATACCTTATTCCATGATTTTACTAGAACCATCCGCGGAGATGCCGAAAACACCTAATTGTTGGCCTCCTTGCTTAGTCCAGGATGGATTTATTGACCGCGAGAATTCTCTAGAGTGAGTGGCCCAATAGCAAGAGCGGAACTATACCAACTGAGCGAGATACCTCCCGGATGCTTCCAAGGTTAGTGGCAGGTAGCAGATGCCTCGACGAAGAAAAACGAACCTCCTTCTTTGATTATTCGGCCTCTATTTCGGAGCGCAAAGGAGAGTCGTGCGTAAGGGATAAGCGTTTAGGGGAAGCTGTCCCCCTGGTAAGCGAGTAGTAAGTTATGGATCCCTCCCAATCTTTGACTCCACTTTGTTGTTGACCCGGCTGTGTAAGTCCGGAGATCCCTCAGTCCTCCAAGTAGCAAGTGAAGTTACTGCAGAATTGCTTGGACTAGCTTAGACTTGTTATTGCTTTGTCCGCTGAAGAGAAAGTTATTGCTTTGTCCGCGGAAGAGAAAGAACAAGAGTTGCGCTTCGGTACGACTTCCCCTATCACTGTGAAATAGCGCCCTTTTTTGTAAGCTGTACTTTATTCTTTCTAGCTCGAAATCAAATAAATCGAATACCCACGTGAGAAAGTTATCAGACCCTGAGTTTAGGTATTGCGCGCGGATCTACAACCATTGCTAGAGTATGCGTATTGGTTGATCTATTGAAGGAGATGCCCAATCGTATTTGGCTGGGGATGGGAAAGGGCGCTGGCAACGAATCATTTACAAGTACCGATCTAAATCCTTCTGTCTACAGAGAGGCCCTAGATTCATGCAAAGCCAAACCTGTTCTAGCAAAGAACCTTAGCAGGATTCTACTATTTACCCTAATAGAGCCAAGGAGAACCCAGTTTCCGGCCAAGGTGATACTTCGAAAGCAGCTGAGCCACGAAACACTAAATCTAGAGCTGTGTGGGATGGGGAGGGGCCTTCTCTGGATGAGTGCAACGAGTTAATGCTGCTACGAATGAGGAACAAGCCCATAATATTCCTTAGTACGAATGAGGAACAAGCCCATAACATAATATTCCGTAGAAAAATGAGATAATGGCGAGATGGCTGGTTACTTGGGTATAAAATGAGAAGGTGGAAGCTAGTGCCCGTGCCTGAGGAAGAGAAACAAGCTATCTATCTTATATATGAGGAAGAGAAACAAGCTATCTTATATACGAGAAAGAGAAACATATACGAGAAAGAGAAACATATACGAGAAAGAGAAACAAGCTATCTTATATAATTATGGTGCATGTGATAATAGAGCGCAGGAGAATGTAGATCAATTGGATCTCGACAAGGCTATCTTATCTAATTATATAGAGTGGAACAGCTTAACGACAAGGCTATCTTATCTAATTATATCTAGTGGAACAGCTTAAATAGAGTGGAACAGCTTAACTATGTCAGATGCTGGCAAGCGTATTCACTCGAAAACTGTGATGGATACGTTCCAGTTGATATCGATGGTGATCGGTCATGGTATCCATAGCGTTGCTTCTTTTTCTACCATGGCAGGGGATTTCTCCGAGCGAGATGTTCGACTAAAATCTATCTCCGCCTCTTGATACATGGTGGGCCTGGTTCTAGGATGAAGACGAAAGCCTCTAGGATGAAGACGAAAGAAAGTAAGTAAGTTGCAAGATCGTCGCCTACGCGTGTGGCCATTGCTGACGCCCCTTGCATTCCAAATGCTATTGTGGAAATCTCGCCCCACCCCCCAGTTTGGATTGTGCCTGTGCCCTAGTAGCCGCTTCTTACCCGGGTGTTGCCATGAGTTTGTTCGGAGGCTCCTCGCATTTCTCTCTATGATAGATGATTGTGGGTCGGTTTTCTTCTTCATCATGATCATTGGAATTCATAGGCTTTTTGACCTTCCTTCTAAAGAAAAAGCGCTTATCTCTTACACTCCAGAAATAGGTTCACATTCGATTCGGTTCATTGGATTCCGGGCCGGCCAGTGCCAGTGCATAATAAGTAGGGAGTATTGATTCTAAATAAGATTTATGCCAACCTTTTCCTCTTCCAGCTGTACCCGTGAGGCAGAGCTACCGTAGGGGCTGTGTTAACCGAAGGCTATTTTCCAATGAGTAAGGACGGAGGTTGTTAGAGAAGATTGTTGTTATCTGGTTAAAGCTATTCGCCCTCTTCAATGGTTTGCATGTAAGCCAGAAACATCTGAATCACGAAGGCGAACGGAAGTAGTGGGTAGGGCCGGGTAGCATTTCTTTGGAACATGGGCAATTCTCGGGCCAATTCCTAAAGTCGATACGACAGGTCAAACTCCAAGAAGAAGACAACAGATGGGGTCGCGATATCAAAATAGGCGCATTGGATCACCATTGCGGATACGGAAATCATGGCGGAAGCATAAACCCCTAAACTGAAATACATCCTAACAAGAAAAAACGGCTCTTGGTAATGAAAGCAAGCCCGATCATCCTAAAACTCTATGCCATTGGATGTATGTTGGCATGCCATTGGATGTATGTTGGCGCAGTAAGGGCGGTACCCCATCGACTTTGCAAGTATACGACTTTCTGCTTGGCTTGGGCCATCAAAAACCACCTTCTTTATCATGATCCGACCAAAAGGATTGAGTACCAGAGCTGCTCATAACAACATCATTCTAAGAAACCCCTACGCAGAATCTATATGATGGGGCGGTAGGCCTAGCTTGTTATGGCTATCTTTCACCTATGGTTGAAACATACTTTTGAAACTCTTGTTTATGGTTGAAACATACTTTTGAAACTATTGTTATTAGGCCCCAAATTCCTTGTAATGCTCTAAGAGGGTAGTTAGGCTTAGATTCTATAGAGTTCCACAACTGCATTGGGCTTTCGTCAAGCAACATCAATTTTCTAATAGGATCTTTTATGTAGTGCGTCGACTTTTTGACTTGATTACCGATGTTACTGTTCTCGAATGCGCTCTTTGGACTGATAAAACGGAGAAAGCATGTGCCTATCACTCAAGCTCTTCCCTCCCACCAGGTGTCCTGCCAGTTTGTTTCACTCTTTTCTATAATTTCTATCAAATAGAAAATGGACCGAAAGAAGCTATGGCTGCCCCTTTCAAATAGACCGAAAGAAGCTATGGCTGCCCCTTTTATTACCCACTCACTCTATATAGAATAGATTCGAATGAAAACCCACTCTATATAGAATAGATTCGAATGAAATGGTTTCATTTTCTATATTTCTCCCTGTATTTAGTCTCCCAGTGGGAGGTCCCGTCCCCATGGAACCGTGCATCCCCTCTCTCTTACCGAAATCAGGTTTACAATTACGATCGGGGCGAAGCCAACCCCTTCGAATGCCTTGAATCTGTCGGCAGCCAACAAAGATTTAGGATTAGAGCATTATGTCATTCCTACTCTGTCTGTTAAGATTAGCCACACTGGCTGTTAGCTCGGTGCTTACCTTACGTTTATTATCCCGAAGTTAGATGTTTATGAGATGTCTAAGGTGAATAAGAAAAGTGGAGAGGAAAGTCTCAAGATGGGTTTATTATTGATTGGCTATCTATAGTTATTTTGAGGAAAACTCAATATCCCCATTATCCATCGAGAATACGATTCAAAGAGACAATAACCTTTTTTTGTTCCAATCGTTTGAAGAAAGCCTGCGTTTGTGCTGCGAAGCGGTTCGTTTTCATGCTTAGGTTTCTGTCCTTCTCGGTATGCTCGATTCGGATTGAAAAGAGGGTAAGTCCTGATTCATCGGATTGAAAAGAAGGTAAGTCCTGATCTAATAGATGATCCTGATCTAATAGATGATCTTTTAAGTAAGTTAACTTACAGACACGGAAAAATGCTCTAAGGCGCGACGTCTAAGGGTTCGCTCATGGAAAACCAGATTAGAGGCAATGTGAGTTGCTGCTTCATTGGAATATTCTGATAGGATGCAGAGACCTAAACTCTTACAACCGCCCAGACCAGGCTCCGCTCAAGGCGATGAAGACAATTCAGTAACGAATTTGAATTGGCATCAATTGCAAGAAGAAATGAACGGATAGGAAATAGAGATATGGGCAATAACTCGTCTTCCTGGGCTAAACAGAATGAGGAATCCCGGGAGAGTAAATGCTTTTCTAGTTCCAGGCTCAAAGCGATGAGGCGATTTCTTCTCTTTACTGGGTTAGGATCTAGAACAAGAACAATAGACTGGTTTACAGTGGTAACTGATACTTACAGAGCCTTCAGTTGGAGGATATTGATTGGACTTGCTACCGTACTTGACTTAGTCTTCCGCTTGAACAGAATTCTCTAAAGCTAAAAGGAGAATACCTAGGGGGAGATTGAGATAGGAATAGAATCGATTGAAGAAGGAATTGACTTCTCTAAGAAAATAAGCAACAATTGAATCCGTATATGGCACAGCTTTACTTGGCTTAGCTAGACTGCTTTGAGCTTTATCGTGTCCAGAGGGTTAGCCACAACAAAGCCTTTTTCTTTCGATTCAGTGGGTGAAGGAAAAAACCCTGGAAAGTTGTTTTTGACCAACAGACTGGGAAGCTCCGTTTGGTAGACAGAAGCAAAGGGAGGTGATTTTGGACCAAGTCTTAACCTCACTTCTGGCTCTCGAAATGTCAATTATTCCACTGATTTCTATAAACCAAGGCTGCAAGTGCGTGCTGTTGCCAGAAATTATAAGTACTGGCTTCATTTGGGAAACTCTGACTGGAATATTCTACCACATGAGGGGCTTTTTTCGTTTGATATCAGTTATTTCTTATATAGTTATTTCTTATAGACTTGCATCAGTGGTCTTTGATCCGCCGAGAAAAAAGAAGTCTGCGAAGAAGCCATCAGGAGGTGATGATGTGATTACTTATTTACCTGTGCCTGTGTCGCTTTACAAGTATACCTCTGAATCCGTTGACCTATCAGTATCTTTGTCTTCTTCTAGGTCGGCTGACCCTGGTCTTGTTCGAGTTGATGATATTCCCCGCCGAGCTTTTGTAGGCCGAAGCAAATGCTTAGATGAGAAGACGTAATCGCAAAAGTAAGAACAAGAAGGACAAAGAAGTCAAGTATCTGACACTCCTATAGAGGTTTATGATGAGGAAGTGATGGGGACGACGATGCTCGTGCAAGTAAACCAGTATGTGATTCTTTTATGAACCGAGCTACCAACCTATTGACTTTCTCTTCTCGACGGTGATTGAGCAAACAAAGTGCCAGAATTATAAGTGCTGGCCTTACCTTAAGGCATGGGCAAAGAAAAAGCCAACCTTCTCCCTTTTTGAAAGAAAAACAAGAATTATAAGTCCAGGCAAAATAGATCAAATCATCTTAATTCAGTAATTCACGAATGGGATTTGAACCAAGAAAGTATTCCAACTCAGCCTTTTAGGGTAAGATACCCTGGCTTTCCCTTTCAGTTGTGGTACTGGTCATTGGCGACCTTGGAACGCATCTAAAGTTCACTCCTCTTATAGACTCCGCACAGAAAAAGCAAGGGCAGCAAAGCAGCTGGCAGGATGTTCTACCGCTTTCACCAGGGAAGGCATATACCACTGAGACCAGAACTTCTAATAACCGGTTTGTGAAAGTCCCATAAAAGCTCCGGAAACGACATCCATACAACGAGATATGCTTCGCGTAGACTAAAGAAAGTCAGTCTCCATACTCCTGACACTAGTCCAACTTCACGCTTACTGGGAACTACGCTTTTCTCCTATAGCAGATAGAACCTTGACTACTTGTAACACTTCCCTTTACTACTTGTAACACTTAATTAGTAACACTTCTACGGCTAGCTGGGAAGGATCTAGAAACCAATAAACCTAAGGATATAGACACCAATACAACAATAGGCTCGGGATGGAGTGGAGCAGGCGCTCTTTCTTTCGGGTTCAGGTCTTAATACATTCTTTACTAAGGGCGATATCCTCTAGCTTGAGTAGAGCAATATTGTCAAGGGCTCTTTGGATGCGAGTGTTGCAGTAACTGAAGAGGCAGGGGAGTTCAATTCATTATTGGAACGTTAGTAGAAGAGGCGTCAGGAAAGGGAGTTGCTCTTGCTATAGACTAGACTGTTCCGGTCCCTTTCGGCTCTTCCAAATAATATGCTGTTATCTTTCCTCTTGCTATTATCATCTATATTATCTGCATAAGGAGATTTCTAGTCTTTGTTGTCTTGTTCGGGAGAGAAGGAGAGATAGCTGGTTTAGAAATAGATATTAGGATTTTCCGCTTTCTTTGCTTTCAAGAATTCACCCCCAAAGGAACTTCCTAGGCGTGGTAGTGGTTTCCATGGTACCAACGAAGAATTTGGCTTTAGTTGAGTCGACAGGGAACGAATGCTTTTCGGGGAAATAAGCTCTTGTTGAGGAAGCCGAGAATGAAGAAAGAGATTCTGATTCAAGTTATACCAAGTAAGTGCCCTCTTATTCATCTGTTTGAGTAAGATGTATATGATAGGAACGTCAGGCGCAAAGTCAATGCTTTTTGCTCACCCTAAGAAGATAGCAGCAATCGAACATAGATTTCCACTCCAGAGTGAACGAGATCCATCCTACCTCCAATGGAAAAACTCCTAGTCTTCTCCGCTTTACCTATCTAGCTTCAATCGAGATCACATTGAACTAGGCAATCAAGTTTACACTTAACTAGCAGCCACAAAGGGCGAAGGAAAGTCGGATGAAAGTGATCCGAATGGCAGTGAAGGGACCAATGGCCGTATCGTATATCAAGAGATTACGACTGAATTTATAAGCTCAAATGAAAACGCAAAATGTCGTTAGAGAAGACAGCTACTTTTAGCCCCCCAATTCCCATGCTTTACGTTGGTCAACAACTAACCACAACTCCCTATAGTTCTTTCACCACAACCACATAGATCAGGCAGAATCCTTTTTCTCAATCAAGAATGTCTCACCTGTAGAAATGCACTTATTTTACACAATTCTTCTGGTTTTTATCTTCTAATTAGTTAGGAGTCAAATGCATCGATAAACTGCTCGCCCAATGGAGCTTTGCCTCGCGTGGACTTCTCTTCAGGCGGTCTCACAAAGCCGGTCATCAAGCAGCTAAGACACTTTATTACTCAAGAGGAGAGGAAGCTATAAGTGCAGAATTCTCAATTCCAAAAGTAGGAGATTTTTCTTACATCCGTCATTTTCACACAAAATCAATCGAATGAGAATGAATGGAAGCTTCAATTTGAAGGTCAGCTGTAGCTCCATTCTATCCCTTATCTGTTTTTGTCTTATAGGCGCCAGTTTCACATTCCCTGTTGCTTGTTTCAGTATGAAGTTGCACTTTTGTATTCTCTATGACAAGTGAAAAAGGATACTGCTATGTAGCGAGAGAATTGAAGATGGTAAAAGCTGCTTGGGGTTCGTTCTGTAATATAAGTTAGATAATCAAATATCTGTTTTCTAGTCAGTAGCGGTAGGCCGAGAGCGATATGGGATGATATGAGATCAGTAAAGGGTAAAGTAAGCCTGAGACGCAGTAGCGAAAGTCCCAGTTATGAGTAAAAGTATGTTGGCCCACCCCAACAATCCATTCTTTTTATCACCTCTTAGAAGCAGTACTGGTATCCTGTATTACTGGCTCTATTCTTATAGTGAGTAGTTGAAGATCGAAAGACGGGAAGGCGTTCTATTAAGTCGTTCTAACTGCAAAGAAGGGAAACCTTAAAAGCTGCAGTGCCTTTCTGTTTATTACAAGTTTCAATCCGATAGTTAGTAGTAGCATTCTTATTGTTATAGAGTAGTTCAATCCGCTAGTTATTTTCATGTATCGATAGCATAGCTCGTCTCAATTAGAAGAATGAGAGATACCACTTTACGAGTGAGAGAAGGGAGTAGCAGAGTCAAACTAACAAGCAAGAGTTTCAGTAAGGAGGGGCGAGGCAAGCAGTAAGCCTTAGTTCTTCTAGTTGGATTCTTTTCCGTGGGGGGCTTTTGTCTTACTCTTATCGTACATGCGCTGCATCGTCACCTAATACTTATTCTAACTTTAGAGTGGAAGTCCTCGTATACAACTAGTTCGGTTATTATATACTATTACTAGAGTTCATTATTGATATTCCCACTTTGATTCCTACTTTGGAGGTTGGTTCTTATCAGTGGTCTTTGGTAGTAGTAGTTAGGTTCCATTAGCCTATATTTTCTATAAGCTAGGAGCGTTCTTATCAGTAGTCTTTGGTAGTAGTAGTTAGGTTCTATTAGCCTATATTTTCTTCTAAGCTAGGAGCGAAAGTGCTATTTACATTGATTTCAGTCTAAGAAGTATGAGCTATAGTCCTAGAAGCAATAGTTATAACCGGGAGAGCTAGACTTGCAAAACAAGCAATTGAAGGGGGAAAGGCGCGAGTAAGGCTTGGGCTTATGCTTTTGATTCCTTGGTTTGAGTTGAGTTCACAGGTTGATTCCACTAGTAAGTAAGGGAATTCATAGTTAGCGGGGTAGATCTTGTACGCAGTGATTCGATCCTTCTATGCACCTAATCTAAATAGAATAGGTATAGAAAGGAAGAGTAAATAGCCTAGGTATACAGGCACTATTAAGGAAGGAAAGGGTGACGACATGAGTTATTCCATTAATACACAAGCAATAATCTCGAGTAGCGCCATTGATCCAAGTATAAGGTAGTTTTCTATTGGTAGAAGCAATATGGTAGGTTAGGTAGTAGGGAAATATAGTCGGGTAGGTAGTAGGGTTGGTTTCGTTCAATCAATGTAGTAGGGTGGGTTTTCGTTCCATATTTCTATATAGCAATTGGGGTTGATCTGAGGCACCTCCAAACAGAGCTAATTCTTCTATCTTATGGTTCTTTTCTATCTTCTGGTAGTATCGCTCTCATTCTTACTTTAAGCAAAGCTGGCTTCTGTATCTTATGATATGTTGCTGGTAGTTTGCTTAGCTACACGTGGTTCTTTTTCAAGTATTTGCTTCTATCTTTTCTTATTACTATTTTTTGTATATAGGGCTGACTTTCCGGACCTTCACTCTTATGCTCGAGTTGGAGATTCCTCAGATATTCCTTTCATTCTAATGCATCTGGCAATGATTCTTACTTTGGAGCAGCTGTCTTGTTAGCCCTTCTTTAATTCTGGGTTCCCGCTCTATTCTTCTAGTGGAGTAGTTTTCGGTCCTGTTAGCCCAGCCCGGGTTTCATCTATCAAGGTAGTGTTTGATTCTAATAGTTAGCAGTTACAGTCGTTGTAGCCCTGTTCAATTCTGAGTTTGTCGTTTAAAGTCTTCTACTGCTACAGCTCAGCTCCATTCTTACAGTTAGTATACAGCTACTGCTCCAGCCAGCTCCACTCCATTCTAATAAGGCAGTGGTTCAGCCTTGCTTTTTTGCACGAGCTTTTTTCTTTATTGTTACTTTTTGGATGAGGTATGATTCCGAGTTACGTCTTATTAGTCAAACTTGGATTTCTCTTGAAAGTTCCATTCTTCTGTGTTGGACCTTACTACTTAGTTCGATTATTTATGCCCAGGGTCATTCCTACGCCCCCCACACCTCTTTCATTCTTGTTATCAGTGTTTGTATCCTTTGTGGCGAGTTAGGATCCTTTTTGATATTCTTATTTTTCATTATTTGTTGTATTTCCCTGTCGCACGCTTTGCTTTGGTCTGCTACTGCTTATTTTCATCCTATGTTTGTAGGTTAAGTTCCTGTGTGCACTGTTTCAGTCTAAGGTGCAAGTCTTAGTTCTTAGTTCAAGCCCTTGTAGTGGCAGTGGATAGGTATGAGTTTTATTCGAGGTATTGTCGAAGTCTTGTTGGTATGCGGTACCTTTTCAGTCTTAATTCATGGCTGGATTCTAATCAGTAGTTCTGTATCATAGTGGAATTATTGTAAGCTAAGCAGTAGTGTAAGTTTGAAACAAAGGAAAGTCAGAATGAAAAACTCAGCTGTCAAAGAATGAAACGAAAGAAAGGGGACTATCCCCATTGGTAGCGAGGGTTGTTGACTTCGGATCAACTGTTAATTATGTATTGACTCCCATCCCCCCCACGGTAGAAAGAATGATTCCATGAGAGTAAAAGGCTTTCCCGAGTCGGTAGATAGAATTGAGTCCAGAGTGAACCTGTGCCCTTAAGTTATTGGTGGCGCGGCAGGGCAGCTTTCCTCAAAAGTAGATGTATTTCTTCTAAGCTTAACAAAAGCCAACTTACTAGAAGGGCCCACTTCTTTCGTTTTAGCACCCGCCCCGAGCCTTGTCATAGAATTCAACAACTACCCTAACAAGTAAGTAAACCATACGCAGCTAAGCACCCAAATCTATTACATCACACCCCTCCTATTGATAAATAAGGATGGAATGAGAAATAAGGATTGATAAATAAGGATGGAATGAGAAATAAGGATGGAATTGACACCCCTACCCGAGTCACTTAATTCAAACAGCCTACGGTTTGAACCCGGCTTTTGGTGAACTTCCCTGGCCTGGACACTAATCTTTTCTATCTCTGGCTCCTCGGACCTCGGGCTACTATAACTATGGCAACTATACATATGGCTCTTCTCTTGCTCCGATACCTAGGTAAACAAATTCCTCTTTCTTACTCTGGCTCCTAATCTTTCTTACTTAAAGAACTCTCCCTTATTTCTGCTCCTGCTCGGGAAAGCACCCTTCTGGATTTCTTTGAGGAAGCCGGGTTAAGTACAGGCTTTGAAGCTCTAAGTGGTAGAGTTGAGTCTAGGAGCTAGGTCTTCCAATTCCATTATGAACTTCAATACCAGAGGGTAGGCCAGGTCTTCAAGGGTAGTTGGCGAACAAGTCAAAGAGAAGAGATGCAGTGCGGGCGCTAACCAAGACAAGAAGGATTAATGTTTTCGAGATGAGCTGCTCACTTACTTAGTCTCCGGGTAGGGAATAGGGGCTTGTTTACTGACTTGGTGGACTGGTGGAATAAAAGGAATCTTCTATTTATTATCAAGAAAGAAATCAATAAATCAAGAAATGTTGAATCCTTATTTGTTGCCTGGTAGCGAGGACTAGCTCTAATATTCCAGTTTTGTTCTTGTTAGCAGTTACTTGGCTCTAGTTTATTTATTTTATGGAAAAAGATTGAACCACCCTCCCTTTCATTACCCTTCCACTCCTATAGGTCAGTTCGGTGAAGAATCAATTCCTTCTGAAGCTAAGTATCCTCCCGCTTAGCTTAGTGAAGTCTATTTATGCTCTTTTCTCTTAACTCCACTAGATTAGGATTCTTCCCTTAACTCAACATGAATTGCAGCTGACGACTTTCTCTACGACTACACTTGAAACCCTACGTCACTCGTCTACAATAACTTTCTTGACTACTGACTTGTTACAACAAGGAAAGCTCTTTAACCCTACGTCACTTTACAACAAGGAAAGCTCTGTCAATAAGGAAATTGTAGTAAGCGTCAGACAATAAGGGCAGCAATTCTGGGGCTGTCAATAAGGCAAATGGAAAGCTCTGTAAACTGTCAATAAGGCAATTACAAGTCCCTATTTCGAATTCATTAGTTGGCTGCCATTACCAAGTCCAGTTTATTCGAGTTATAAACGATTCTTTCTTTTGGGCGGTAGGGCATCTCTTCTACTACCACTCAAATGATAGGGAAATTCTCATATCAACTCAGAAACTGTCCTTTCAAAGCTTTTTTGCCACTAATCCTATTCTTTGCGCTCTTCCTATAGGTGGTGCACCATCTTAAACAAGCTTAAGGCGCTAAGGTAAAGCCTAGTGAAAGGAATAGAATCGCTCTGCTGGTTGATTAAGAAGATGGTACAATCAGTTGAGTTACTTTCTTCTAGGGGCACCTAAATGAAACAAGTCTCTTTTTCGGCTAACATGAGCGAGACCGGACCTATCTATAGTGAAAGGTGAAAGTGTTATAACTCACTGCCGCTCGACGAAAACATCAATTGTATGCTCTCTTGCACCACTACTAGGTAAAGTAAGGTAAAACTTGCTATATTATCTCCTCCCTAAGACTGGAATTGACTAACATTCTCCCAAACAAACACCGAGGTTAATGCAAGTAGCAAGTCCATAATTGACAACTATAACGGTGCCCATCTTTCATCGTATATAATGGTGCCCATCAAGAATAGTATATGTTGGTGCCAATCTTTCATCGTATATAATGGTGCCCATCTTTCTTTCTCTCTAATTTACTACTATGTTGGTTCCTATCTTTAATAACGGTATACCTTTGCTAAGTTATTCTCTTGCTATATGAGGTCAGCTTTAGTGTATGTATTTGGATGCTAATATTCAATTAAGTAATATGAGTTAGGTACCAGTGTGCTATTTGTTGTGGATCATTTATGGCAACGATGGGGTGTGGGCTCGGTGTTCTTTATTTACGTATAGTTCGGGTTCCAATAAGTGAGTGAAAGTAATTATCAGTGTGGGTCAATAAGCACTTTGCTAAGGGTGCGTGCGCCTATCTATACCGAACGTTTTGAGTGGGTTCAAAAAGTAGATTGGGATCACGGTTCCGATATGTGATTCTAGTTCAGAGCGTGATCGGGCAAGGGATTATGAATCATTGAATATAGGCCTAACTTCTATTATAGGGTTCGGTTCAATCTTTTATAACAGTGCCCATAGCTATTGCCTCACGTGCGCTTTCATGCTATCTATACTCTACCAGTACTTATCATTTCTGGCCCTATCTATTCTCCCGATAGGTTATGTAAATAAAGTAAGGTACCCTCTTTCTATTCAATGCACCTCCTATTCTTGTTGACTGCTTTACTTTGCTAGCTCGGCTTAGGTTGTTTTTTCAAAGATACTTTAGTTTGGCGCTGCTTGCTCTTCCGCTCGTACTTAATGGGAAGTCAAGAATTTCGGTTAGGCTATGAGGATCGATATAATCTTCAAGGCGTACGGGAATTACACTTAGATGAAGGAAGGTAAAGGAAAGGAGTCTATGGTTGGATAAAATAATATATAATATACTATTAGTATAGTAGGGAACCATTACTTCTCTTATATAGTATAGTAGGGAACCATTACTTCTCTTATAATCTATTATATATGGGGAACTATTCTAATCTATACGGTCTGTCAATAAGAAATAGTATAGATAGCCGGTCTGTCAATAAGAAATAGTATAGAAAACGCAGCATACATTATGTATGTTAACCCACGGAGCGGTACCGTTATTTCTCTTATATGTGGAAAATGGATGACAATGATGGATGATACTTTCTGTATAGTCATAATATGGGGCATTCTCCTATTCGATAAATCTATCCACACTACACCAACAGGCGGAGCAGCTCCTAGTGTTCTGGCATTCTCATCCTCCTGAGATGGTCTTTCATATTATTGCCCCGCCCTCCATGTTTCCAATTAGAAAGCTCCCTTTTTGAAGGAATGTCCATCTTGAACGCTTTCTTAACTACGGATTGTTTTGGGATTATCCAGCTTATTCTGTAACCGCTTTTTCAACCCCTCGGGAAGGACTGTCAGAGAGCAGCCGATCAGGGCACTAGATCGTTATAAAGTAACCTATGCGTGGATCTTCTCCTATAGTTAGTTTACAATCATAACCAAACACCCCAAGTAACCTATGTGCAGGTCTCCTCTGCTCCTATAGTAACAATCATAATCCAAGACCCAGTGCATTTCTTGCACTTTAGTCTTTGCTTGCCCACTTACCAATTCCGTTCTTCTTCAATACAATAAGAAGATAGACCTCCCATATATTCAATGCTTTCCTTGGCTTTTTTCTCTCGTCTCGAGGTTGACTATCCTTTTTCTTTCGCGTCCAAGTACGAGCGGGATTGTGGAATGAGCCTCCCCTATTGTGGAATGGGTTCCAAATCTGGATCAATTCGTTTTTCCTGCTCCAGCTGAGGCTTACTTTCGGGTAAGAGTCATAATTTTCCCTCTATCTATCAAAATGCCTCTGAATACTTGAATCAATCTCTCTTAAGCACTCTGAGCTGAGCAATGGCTCAAAACACCTACTTTACTCAGGATGTGGCTACGCACGAGCGACTTCCCTCACACGCTCTAAACTAGGAATCCTTACTTCTCTTTGATTCTAATGTCATTTCTTGGCCTCTTCGCAAAACGGCTTGTTTCATGTAAGTGTGCACCTGTTCTGTTCCATAAGTCAGTAACGAAACACCCTTATGAAGCGCAAAAGACTCTTATGTATGGTATGGCCAAAACTCCATAAATGTGGTAAGCTGATTCCTGACAACGAGTATCTTTCTGTTCGCCCTGTTCTACTTTCAATCCTGAATCGTACGGACCGGACTAACTAACGCAGGTTGTTTGTTCTTTCGAGCTCACGTTGCTTGTTGAACTAACTAAGGCACTTGCATTTCCAGTAGATAATTGGAATAGGAATAGAATTGTTGTGCACCTAGTATAGAGGGAACAGTAAGTAACCTAACCTCCGAACACTCCACAAGAAGATCATTTAGTGCACCTAGGAGCAGCGCAAAGAAGAAGGTTCCAGTAGAAAGTAAACTCAAGCAGAAGATCGATCTGAAGCAACAGGATTAGATGAAGCCCAGCAGGCAGGATCAGATTCCAATCCAAAGATAGGGAAGCATTTAGGTAACATCAAAATCTACCTAGTGCTCAATAAGAGAGTGCGGATCCTGTTTGACTCGGAACGAACAACAAGACTTAGTTTGTCAGCGGCGTATGCGAGTTCTTTAGCTAAGCAAAGAAAGAGGAAATTACCCATGTGGACTTGACTCAGCGCTCATAAGAAAGAATCCTTTCATGTTTTCCTTGACTCGACGCTCGAAAGCAAGGATGTTGGATATAGAATCGAAATGGATTGAAGAATAAGTGAATTTGCCGAAACCTGCAAGCGAATCATCAAACGGTTCCAACAAACCAAGAAGAATACGTGTAAGTGCAGCTCCCGACCCGACCAGAGAATGAAGCAAGGAATTGAGGAAAGATCTCTTCTATGTTCTAAGTAAAGGGTAAGCTCTCTCCTTATCAGGGTTTGGGGATGCTAATATTTAAGGAAGCTGTAAGAAGTCCGCGAAGGAAGCTGTCATGGGAGTCGTTAGTTTCCTTAATTCTATATGAGGGTAGTGTTATCTTCTCTTTTCTTCCAGTGCAGAGGCAAGGAATTCCGCCCTTTTGTTAGTGAGTGAGCGCATTAGTACATATATTCAAGGTTTCCAGTACTTATAATTCCAGGCCCAGACTTCTTAATGATTGCGCGAAGCGGTAAGAAAGTGAAGTTGCGATTCCATTCTTTAAGTTTAGAGAACATACAAGGGAGCAAGCAAGCCCCTGAAACCCATAAGCGCGCCCCAAGAGAGTCAGTGCTGTGTTAGGTGTAACACTTCTAGTAGTGAGTCAGCAATTAGGCAATTCTGGAAGAGGTGTGCGCTATCTTTAATGAAAGAAGCAACGTCGCAAGCTTATTGTGTTAGGAGCTAACGTTAGCACAAGGGCGAAACAAAGTGATAAGATAAGGGAATCGAGTGGAGTATATAAGAGGGTAAGATTCCATAGATATTCTTTTGAAACTAGCGCGAAGCCTCAATTCCATTATTTTGCTTGCACCAAATTACACCCCGAACTACCAGATACCTTAACAAGTATACCCAACCGTACTCTTTGGTCGACTTAAAGCCAATAAAAGAACTCCTACTACTTGATTCTTGCGCAAACTTCTCCAACTCTCTTGCAACTTTCACTACACTTTCTGACCTACTTGTTACTAGACTTGTTCCTTACTCTTGGATTTCGCCAACTCAACCTTCTAAGCTTGTTCGCCAACTCTAACCGCTTATTAATACTTAGATGAAAAGTAGCACAGCCTCTGATCCAGATCTTGATTATGAACGTAAGTAAGCCAACTTGAACTGTTCTATCTAATATGATTATAGCATTCGTACCCAAAGCAAAGAGACTCAACTGATACATCTGATCCTTATGAAAGACAATCGGGACTTATAGCGCTTCATAAACATAAGTGAGGGTCGGTGTTGGGTCAATTAGACCATTCGAGGCGAGCGCAGAAGCGCCAGTACTTATAATTCTGGAAGTCAAATATCCGAATTATACTTTCTGAACCGAACTCAACTTCTACATTTCTTTCTTCTATATAAGAATATCTTCTTGCAGGAATTGACCTAGACTAAACTTTCACTGCGGATTCTCCTACTTTTTATTAAGTTACTGGTTTCATTGAATTCATTTGCTCATTCTTAAGTAGACTAGGATGAAACAAGAACTGCGATTCCATTTGCACCCAAAGAAACAAACTAGTTCTGTTCCGTTACTTCCTGCTTCGTGCTGACTTTGTATCAGGTTAGGGTAGTAAACATCGTCCTTCCTAGCTGCCTCTGTCCTTTTGATCGAGACCCCTATGCCTCCGCAAGTAAAACATCTGCCCTCGAGACGAGACCCCTATGCCTCTGTCTTTAATAGCGCAGTGCTGAGTATGCCTCCGAAAGAGATATAAATTAATAGATTAATATATGTGATTAGCCAAAGGATACGGAAAGAGCTGGAGACGAATTAGGATAAGAAGCCGCGCCGAGAAGAAGACGCAAGTCAAAGCATTGTATAGAAGGCGGGAACTCGATCTTCAGCTGTTAGATAATCCAGTTTTCCAGTTAGGAGTGATCTTCGTACTCGGTGCAAGATGGATTCCTGTTTGACTGGTTTACAAGGCGAAAGAAAGAAGAAATGAGAGTTAGGGTATTTGTGCCCCACTTAGCGGTTAAAGTGGAGTCTCTGTTGGGGTGCGAAGTCTGGGTTCGGTGATTGGCGCAAGTCAGAGTATAATGTAAACTGCAATTCAAGTTTACGAGATAGGTGCTTCTTCAGCGCTTCAATCTTTTTATTATGCTGCGAGGGGAAGTTGAGTCTTGTCTCTCAAATAGGGGAATCTTCCATTCTATTCTTTTTTTCACTGTCATGGTATGCCTAGCTTATTGAGTTGTCGACTCGAAAGCTAGTAGTTTCTTGTATCTTTGACTTTCGATAACTGAGTTCTCTTCTTTATAGACTTCGGATCAAGACTCTGTGCGTTAATGAGCTCCTCAATCCCTAAATCATATAACATGCGGTTCATACGTAAGTCAAGATAGGGAATTTGCCATTAGATTAAATGAGTTTACCCTGATCAGCCCGATTTACTTGAAATTCATGACGAAAACCGGTACTTATAATTTCTGGTAGTTGCTTGGTGGCTTACACTTAGGGATATAGGGGTTCACCACGCGTTAAGGTAGGAATCAAATGGGAGTTAGAGCATTGTATACAATAGAAGAAGCTTTTGAAAGATCTTAAGCAGGGGGTGATTGTGCTGAAGTCAAATAATCCGCAGAAGATGGAAAGGGAAAGTAGACCCGAATTGCCTTGCCAGGAAAGCTGGGTGAAGCAGAAGCGACTGGTACTGGTAGTATGTATAGAAAGAATCTAGTAAAAACCACCCTTATACTAAACTCAAATAGAGCATTTCATATAGCTATAGTCATTAGTAAGTCCTGGTTTTTGGGGGAGAAGTTTAGGAATATATTACTGGCCTTTAAGCAAGGGGTATAGGTTCGGTGTAGGTTCGGCGTAGAGTAGTGGTCCAACTCAACTGAACTAATTCATAAAAACCTCTTGGATCTAAATGGGAATCGCTAACACTAGGGGCTTTCGCAACGACACTACAATTAAATGATAGAGTCTTTCTTATTGGGGACCGGCGCACTACGATGAAAGAATGGAATGACGCCTTCATAGGTTAGTATAGAAGTAGCTTTTGAAGACACTCCTTCCACACCCAGATACAAAGTCAGTGCAGCGGTAAGTAATGAAGTGTAAAAGCAGTATAGAGAAGAAAGAAGTCAAAGAAAGTTACGCTCTCAGGGAAGAATAAAGGGATGTAGCATCTTTACTCAAATATAGACCAGGGGATGGAATGGAAAGATGGAATTCTGTGTTTCATTGACCTAAAGTCTCTCTTGACAGCTAGGTTAATTCGATACGAGAACTGTAAAGTGGAAAGTAGAGTGGAGGAAGCCAAAGAAAGGGAAGCCGATAAGATAGTTTAGTCTCGTATTATAAGGAGCATCTTCAATCTGGATAAGATGATTCTGAATGAATGTTGAGAATCAAGGGAATCATTTGCTAGGTATGATGGATATTGGCAAGGAGAGGAGAAAAGTATCGAGTTTACAGTGAAGTCGACTAATTCCCTTCTTGTATAGGGCGGGGCAGAGTCCTTTCGTGTTGCGCGCGGTAGGTAAGTGTAGTTCAATGGAGTTCTCGTTATTATATACAAAATAGGAGTTCTGTAGGAAGAGAGTGAATCTGTCTTTAGTGAAGTAGGTATTCAAAGCTCAAGGAGTCGCAATTCTATCTATATGGTGTATAGCTCAATTCCATTCTATTCTGTTTTGTCACTAAACCCTTGATTCTTCTTAATTTCATCTGAAGGACATATGATAGATACCCACGGAGCTGTATTAGTTAGTATAGTCTGGTAAGAGTGCTCTCTCTTTATGTGAAGCTATTCTTCCTCAATATCTTTGCTCTGGTTATACCGGATTCTATTTGCATATAGTGGATAAGTAATATAAGGGTCTTGCGCTATCTCTTTCTTCTATTCTCTAGGTAATTCCTCACAGCCAACAGCCAACCAATAGGGGTCGATTAGCTTGTTTTTTGATTCTCTAGGTAATTCCTCACAGCCAACAGCCAACCCATAGGGGTCGATTAGCTTGTTTTTTTGTGATCACAAGCGCTGGACATTATTCATTGACTGGATCTTGCTGCAGCAGGAGCAAGGACCCTGGTTATGGAAACGACTCCCGGCGTAGAAAAGCTATACTCGAACCACGCTATTGAAAGAAGAAGCTAATGCCCTTTTCTTTGGCTGTTAGCAAGTCAATTCCTTCCCGAAGCTGATTGAAGGC
The DNA here is from genome assembly GCA_001649415.1 of Musa itinerans. NCBI lineage: Eukaryota > Viridiplantae > Streptophyta > Magnoliopsida > Zingiberales > Musaceae > Musa > Musa itinerans. The sequence continues at coordinate 61,509 of LVTN01000167.1, forward strand.
AAGACAATGCTTTAGGTATTCCATGCACCCTTACAGGCATTACACACCATACCATGTTTTGGGGGACACCCCTTATCCGTGAAAACCCCATGCCATGGATCTTTCTCCCCTTTTCTTAGGGACAATCGGGTACTATTCGTTCTTCCGGGATTTATTGTTAGAACCACCCTTTGAACTTACCCAACATTTCATGATTTGCTATTGTGTAGAGAAGGGGATATATCCTGTAGTCCACTTTGATCGTTACGCCGTCCTAGGTAACGACGTGGTCATCGCTGATAGCCAAGTCGCCCTGGAATTATAAGTACTGGCTGGACATATTGGAAGAGTTGGAGGTTCTTCTTTCCAAGCGAGCATAAATCCATTATCTCCGAAAAGAGAAGTACCCTGCAACCCTTAGAGAGGACTGTTCTGCGATCATGGGTCGGTCAGTGAGAGGACTTTTATGAATGCATGGGTCGGTCGGTCAGTGAGAGGACTTTTATGAATGGGTCGGTCAGTGACTTCACTTGGTGCAGTGGTCGCAGGTCTAATGATCCCAGAGTCAATAATAAAAGAAAGCTTCTCTTCTTGAGGCTCCGAACGAAAGATGGAGGGCTAAGTCGCTCTTATTGTAAGTTTCTGCCTTCCCATGGCTTTGAATACTATGCTCTTATTCCTCTACCGATGGGCTCTGGGAGTAGAGTAACCCAGATCCTACTTCCACTTCGGGGTGCCTAAAACCTAGGCGAACTTCTTGGAAAACAGACGACTTCTGGAATGCGAAAATGGAATGAATGCACTAAACTTAATAGATTCTCGCTTGCATTAGCGCTTTTAAATAATAATAATATTGGAAATTGCCCGTCCTTCGTGACTCAAACTTGACCTCCGTAACAAGGCACCGTCCCCTGGTCCAAGCAAGCGCTGTGATTTTACCAGCCAAATGGAGTTTAGCCAAATAAGAAGGAAAGAGAAGTCTATTTGATTCCTCGAACCCTTTTAGCTTTCTGCGGCCCTTCACTGCTGGACAAACAAGAGAAGAGATGAGAATAGAAAGATGATAAGAAACTATTCTAGGCTAGTCCGGGAAAGAAGATAATCAACTCCGGATCAAACACACTTTGGTAAGGCTCCATTTAGCAGGACGCTTGTTATAAGATAAGGCTAACTGGGGGAATACTCGCTCCAATAGAGGCGGATAGGTTAACCATATTTATCCACCAGCGGATAGGTTATCGCCATATATTTATCTACCATAGAGAAAGACAATAAAGAAGGATTGTAGCAATTCCAACACAGCCTTGGACCTCACCAAAGGTGCCAACTGCTGTAATATAGAGGAGCTCGCTTTATCGTTGTAAACTTGTTGGATAAAGGCCACTGCATTATTAATGAATTAAGGAATCCATGTATGCACTTCGACTCGTCTAACGGACATTATCATCAAATCCAAATAAAGCCTTGCTAAACTAACAGATACATCATTTCCTCAAACTGCTCATGATGTTGCTTGTTGAATAGAATCTAGCTCTAGCCCTTGGTTGGCACTACACTACTTCATTGAATCTCTTAAGCACTATATTCTTCAGCTCCTTGCTAAGAGTCTTACTGCGCAGGTACTTACACAGAGACAACTAACACCCATTCCTATACTCCTTGGTTAAAGCCTTCTTTGTTCGCTTTAGTCTTATAGTTGCTTAGCCTCATTCCACGGTCCCGTGTTTTTGTATGCCACCCCACTAAGAGAACTCTAAAGCTGACACTACCTATTTCCATTCTTATATGCGAGTGTTAGTTTCCTATTAACCAGAATAGTCTTTAGTTGTTACTTTTGAGTTGAAGTCCGCCTTTCCTTTAGCTTATTCTTTTATGGCTTATACTGTTATCTTATTCTTCCATTGTTAATACTGTTATGTTATTCTTGACTATTGCTTCTCTTTTTTTGCTGTGGTGTGCGCATGATTCTCATTTCTCTGATTGGCGCATAAGCCCTAAGGGAGCAATAAAGAATGCAAGAAGCAAGTATCAGACCAGACCGACCAAGCCCTACTCTATGCCATGCCCCAGCGGAACAAGCCTTATTACCCGAAAATACACTTAAAAAACATACTTAATATATCATAATTGGCCCAAGGTAAAGTTCAGAGAATAATTGTCATTAATAGAATAATTGTCATTGGTTCCAAAGCGAAATAAGATAATGAGTACGCAAGGAGTCCTATAGCTCCATTCTTGCTTGTACACCCCGAAATTCTCCTTTTTGTTCTGTTCTGAACCGACTTAACCCATTAACGGAATTGATTATGCTCCTTATATAGCTTAAACACTTGATTGACCTGATTGAGAGTCGACGACAAACACGGATTTCTTTCGAACAGACAATTCAGCATCTTATTCTGTTGAAACGGATTCTTCCCTCTATGATTTGTACTCAACATAATCACCTCTCTCGCAAACAGTATAGCTTGAAGATAAGTAAAGGCAAAGGTCTAATGTTATTAATAATAAATGAACTATAACAGCATTTCGGGGTATATGAGTAGGGATTTGCTTTTCCATTCTAAGTAATTCGTTGCATATCGAGATTCATATGCTTCTTCTGGATTTAGTAGTGGATCTATGGGCTTGCAGTCCAGTCCGGCAATGGTCTTTTTTCGACTAGCATTCCGGGAGGAAAATAAGAGAATAAAGTATAAATGTAGAGAACTGCGTCATCACGGCAGCGAAGGCGGAAGGTGATTGAGCTCGCGTATAGAATGCTTTATGTAAGTTACATTCATTTGTTTACCGACTAGAATCAAAGGGCAGGCGAGGCACCAATAAAGAAATGGGAGAGCTGATAAATCACCCTTATCTTATATTAAGTGAGTCCAATTCCGAAGCTGAGCTAGTCCCCTCCTTGAGAATAAAGCTAGTACCTACTCCTTGATAATCAAGTTTCTAAGGCGATTTGGGCTCCTGATTTGATGCATGCATAGTTGGGTTGGAGAAAGCTGAAAAGACTATCCGAACTCTTAGATGGGATATCACCCTATTACCTGATGTGTAGAAATATTGAAAGCTTTTATGTCAGGGGCTCGGGCTCCTGGTTTAGAGTCGTTTAAGGCCTTGACACCTCTGCCAAACACCTACTTCCCGAGGAAACTCAAAGATGGAAATTGGACTCTCGAGCATTGCATCTCAGTGATTCATCTTCTGCCCTTGAACCTAGACCTTCCTCCCACTGCTGATGATCCCCATAATCTTAGGTGAAAACAAATACCCTCTTTCTTTGGGAAAACAAATACCCTCTTTTCGAGCCGAGCGCCGAGTAAACGAATAATTCATCCATTTAGATTTCCACTCCAGGTAGTACTGTTAGAGTTATTGTTTAATACCCTCAAAGCAACAACTACAAAAAGCATAACAAGTAATAAATACATGATAAAAGGAATGAATAGGGAATGAATAAGAAATATGTTATAACCGCATCCAGAGTGAACCTTTCTTCGGGAGTCCTAATTCCAAGGCGTCAGGGCCACTAGTTCCCGGCAATAGTAGTCTACAAAGGAATGAGCGTCTCGCCTTGACTCTAATAAGGGCGTTAGCGCAGTGCGATGAAGCGCCAAGGCCAAGGGACATCTTAGGAAGAAAGCAAGTCCCATCGAGTTAGCTCTTGGAGTAAAAGCATGATTTAAGGTAGCGAGTGACTTTAAGGTGAGATGGTTCAATAGTATATTAGAGAAAGCGACTTCCCATTATGGGAGGAAACTAACAAAATAGCGTAGATAAGGAAGTGGCTATTCTTTTTCATGACTCCGCAGCGCTCGAATAAGCTCTTTGCACAAGAAAGGGATATGATATAAGATGCCAACAATCGGTACTAAAAAGAAAGTCACTTACTGGTACCCCAGTCACTCTGGTTTTTCGAAAGTCACTTACTGGTACCCCAGTCACTCTGGGTTTTATGCTTAAATCAAGGAATTTATCAAAAAAGAAAGAGGTCTGATGTGTCACTAGCCGAGTCAGAGGGCTCACCTAACCTTCAATAGACTCTTGAAGCAAACTCATTACATAATAGATTATCCAACTCATTACATAATAGATTCTATAGAATAACATCATAGATTATCCAACTCAAGATTCTATAGAATAACATAATAGATTATATAGAATAAGGAAAATGCCAAGACTGCTAATTTTGCTCTCTCTTGTTACAGAATAGGCAGCTGTGAGGGGAGGTTTGGACAAGAAATAAGGGCTAAGCGTTCTTGTGCGCCCAGTGAATCAAGCAATTGAATCGGGAATCGAGGCTAGAATAGTATCGTACTACCCGTTAGTTGTGATCAATCAGATCTTGTTGGAAGCAAACTAATCTATAAGTAGGATTCTCAATTACCAGACATTCGGAACATAGCTAAGATGCTGGGTGCGACAAAGTAGAAAGAGTCTCTCAGAACATGGTCAGGGCTAAGACAGAAGACCGGGAATCTCCAAGTAAAAGATATGCTCAAAGGTGGAAGAGAGAGTCGGGTGTCCGTTCAAAGCGATATGCTTCTTCGCCTCGCTCTTTGATCAGTGATTCACCGGCCTGCCACCTTATTCTCAAACTAACAGGTGGTTGATTGGCACTCCAGTGGACTCGCATACAAATTCCATTCAGGGGGTCCCAAGCCCTGCATCCACCAATAACATTTATTACCTAAAGCGTAACACTTAGGATTGTAAGGCATTTCCACTCCATAAAAGCACAAACTGGAATGTGATATCTCTTGGAAATGATCGACTCAAATAGATGCTCATCTGTCCTACTATTCCTATTGATCAGAAGCATCCAGCAGAGCGCCATGCCAGTCTCCAGAGTGGATAGCAGCAGTTTTGATCAGAAGCATCCAGCAGAGCGCCATGCCAGTCTCAAGAGTGATAGCAGCAGTTGGTCGGTCATCTTTTTCCTCTTTGGAGTGTACGGCTAAAAGGCAAGTGCTTCGAGTGCCAGTAAGAGATCAACGAAAAAAGCGTTTTTCCCATGACACCAACTCACTTATTCTTAGAGAAATTGATGTGTGCTAGCCTTCCTCTATCGGCGTATCCGCTTCCAGAGCTTATGCTTTATCCAATCAAGTTGTTTGTTAGTCTATTTCCTTTCCTTTGGTTTCTTAATCTCTCTGTCCCTCCCAACCATACCTCCCTGACCTTCTAAGTAAGGGACAAGGTTAGCTAATCACCTGGCATGGCATTGGGTCAAGAACAGTAGGAACGGGCGCAGAGCCCTAGTGAAGCGGTACGTTAATTCTATCTTATAATATAATAGAACTTCAAAGCCTTGACTTTATTCTTTCCCTGAGCAGCTAGCCTCTACTTTACTCTGCCCTCGCATCAAAGCCTGTACTTGACTCTGAACCTACCTCTAGGCCTTAGCAACTAACTATTAATATCAGTTTCCTTAGCAACTGGGCAAGAATGGAGTTTTTTACCATTAGAATGAAACCACTAAGTAATAGAGTTTACTACGAACATGTAAAGGGTTGGCAAGGGAGAGAACAATTCTCAGTACTTCCTGCGTTGTTTGTCCATCAACTCCTATAAGAATGAATAGATACACTCGTTGATAACTTACTAAGAATATACTTATTTATCGATCTAGCGCATCTAGTAAGAGAACTATACTATACTAGAACAAGAGAACAGCGCCAATTACTTTAGGGCAACTTACTACTTACTTCCTCTTTGAACTCTAGCTTCTCCCACACCTCAGGTTCTTTTCTACCTTCTGTAGGAGCCCGACTTACTAGAAGGGCCACTCCTGTTCTCTACTTTTCTACCTTAATTGTGACTTGCTTCACTCTTATCCCAACTCAGTTCCATTCTTAACTTCAAGTCGAGTGGCTAACTCAGTTTCATCTGTTTTCCTATATCCTATATAAGTAGAAGATAGCATTAAGTAGGGGGCCCAGTAACTACTAACGACCGCCAAGTAACTACAGTTCAAAGAGCCAGACGAGAGAGCCAGTACTTATAATTCCAAGCAACCAACCTGTACTCTAAGGGGGCAGCTCTCTTCTTTCCCTTGTGAGTTTGATTCTTTGATTTACCGGTTGGAGTCTTAAGTACCAGGCTAACAAGCAGGGAACTTGGTTATAATTGGGCAGTGGTGGAAGTCTTATTGTTACTAGCTCGATTCTATCCCTTAACTACATAGCTGCAGGCTTACTACCCTTAGCTTCAGTCTGAGTCATATGAGTTGCAGTCCTGTTAGCAGTGGGTTGATTCTGGTTAGCCCTATAAGTGAAGTGTTTCCTCTCCTCTGGCAACTACTACTACTAAGAATAGATGCAACAAGGGATTCCAAAACTATCCACAAAGTAAGTCAACTTAGCCTCAGTACTCTCTAGAACTACCCAAACCCACACAAGCATGTAAGTAAACTAAGTAAGTCAACTCGCCTACCAAGTATACCCTAGCATCAGTACTAGCTACCCCATACAACCAATACTAGCTAGCACCAGTTCCATTCCTTGACTCCTGAGTTGAAGCCTTACACCTACTAGCTCAATTCTCTCCCAGCAATACAGAGCAGACTTAATAAATAGGGGCAGCAGCACCAGTCTAGTTAGCACCAGTTGGATTCCTTGACTTTTCACTTACTGGTTTTCTCCCTTGACTCTATTCATTTGTATAGGAGTAGCTTGCCTGATAGCAATGATTCACTTCAAGTCGCTGGAATTATAAGTACTGGCGACTAAATAACCCTCCTCATCTCATCTCTTTTCACAACTTACTAGACTATCTTGTCTACTTGCACCAACACCTTTCATAGCTTAACTTACAATAAGGGCTTAAAGAAAAGGGCCTCTCGACTCCTACTAATAAGAATTCTACTAGCTACATACAACTACACTTTCATAACTTCCCAACATAGGCCTGTAACTACCTGGTTGAAGCCTTAGCACTTGACATACAAACTCATACTCGCTACCCTAGCTACCCTTACCCGCTACTCCTACTTGAACTACTAGTTGGGAGAAATGACTTATACGCTCTACTACTTGTGTGTGGGCTTATCCATGCTTTGACGCCTTAGTTCTATTCTTAAATTACTATTTGTTAGTTTCAGTCTTAGATGCACCAACTCCATTCTTATACAACCCAGTAATCTGATCTTACTACTAGCCGCCTAGCTCACCTCTTGTTCTTTTATACCCTCAGTAGTAGCTTGGCTAGTTTAGAGCCGAGTGAAGCAAGTCAAGAATCTAAGAATGGCCAGTGAAGAGTTTCTGTTTGAAAGGCCGAAGTAAGCTATCAAGAAAGTCATGAAAACCCGGGGCCAAACAACTACTAACGTTGTGACCGCCAAGTAACTACTAATGTGATGCTAAAGGGAGCTTAGGCACACGACGCTGCGCGGTAGCTGCAATACGAGTTATTATAAGTCATTACAAGTCCTGTTTTTGGGAGCGGTTCATAGCAAATGGGTTCGCACTAGGGCGGTTAGTTACCCTTTATTATATCGGAGCTCACTCACAATTCTTTTGAATCTACTGATCTCGTTGACTTTACCAATTACTTAAGGGCCAATTAATCAGTTTCTGTTATCGAACTATATACTTTCCATCAGAGGCTTCAGATACCCATATTGAGTCTAAACCTGATCCCCCCATCTGGTATACTTGACTTATGAACTCCCTTCACGAAACAGAACAAGTAATGAACTTTCTGGGTCCCTCAACTGACAATAAGAGCAGCAGCTTACTTTAGACCCGACAGCAGCTTACTTTACTTGAGAACAGCTTCCTTTCGAACAGCTGCGGATTCTTCTGTTAGGCCTGTACCTGTATTAATGGGGGGCCAAGTCACTCTGGTAGTAATTCTCAGAAGGTAGTTTAAGTCGTACTAAGATAAGAATCAAACTCAAATGACTTAAGGGCCCAATACAACCCTGCTTCAAAGCCTCCAACTAAGCACACCGATACTGTTACGGATTAGAATAAGGGGTTCCGTTCCTACTACTCTTTGGACGACTACTAGTTAGGCCCTATTATATTACCACAACCCTTAGTTACTACTTAGTTGCATTCTTAGTCCTATACTTCTACTAGCAATCCTTAAAGCCAGAACTTATAATAACCGGCTTCCACTATCACTCCTACTGTTGCCACTAGTTAGGGATTCTACTCATAAACTACAGGCTCAGATACATGAGATCAATTCTTTAACTACCCGGTTGGAGCCTACAACTCACTGGTTTGACTCTTAGGGCTGACTTCCTACTTACTTTAGGGCTTATGTACTAGCTTAATTCTTAGTCTACTACTAGATGCTTACTACTAGGATGCAGAGAATAGATACCCTGACGACTTTCCTACTTATGATAACTTACTCTAAGGGCTCTTACTTGCCTACTAGCTTACCTCTGAGTTCCATTCCGATACTCCTTAGTTTCATTCCGCTAGTAGCTAGGTTTCTTCTGATCTTAGTAGCTATACTTACTGGCAGAGTCAAATTATAGTAAGGTTTGTCTCTTACTTTCTTTCTTACACGAGTTGAAGTCTTTTACTCCGACGCTCAATTCCAACTAGCAACTACTCTTGTACTAGTGGTATACCTGGAGTTAAGAGTTACCGAGGCAATTGGATTCCACCCCTTAATGTAAGTTCCATTCCACTACTATAGTAAAGCCTTTCACTCCTCTAGCTAGAAACTCATAAAGTTATGGCTCATACTATCCTAAACTAATATACTTCTTAATGAAGATCCTACTAAACTCCCCTTGAAACACTACTGCTTGCTGCTTCCTCACCCGATCTTCTTGCTCTTTCAACTAATATACCCTGCCCGAGGTAGTCAATTCCCTCCTACTTCTCTTGCCTTCTCTTGTCACACCTGAAAGTAAGCCTTTCACTTCTACTATTAGGCTCGTTTAAGCCTTAGCCTTTGACTCTCGAATTCCACTTGCTTGGAAGCTGCTTCCTAACTTTCATTCCTTAACGCTGAACGATGGATCTTACTTTTATAAGATATCTGATTCTTACAACCTTGGCTTTAGTCTATAACTGGTGCTTCTCATCCTGTATAACGACCTCTTGACCTCAAAGCAGCCTGTCTTTCACTCTCTCCCGCTTCTTTCTCTTAGGCTTATTATGGGACACTCCACTCTTTATTTACTAGCAATAAGTATGCCTCTCCCGCCATTGATTCTAGCACTATCAATTCGTATCTTGATTTCATAGATTTGAGTCTACCTCTCTCCACGCTTTGATTCTAAGACTTATGCTTTAAATGCGAGGGTATTTGTTTGAAAGCAAGAGCGATGAGAATAGAAGTCAAGATAGTAAGTACCTGAATCAGTAGTTCTAAAATGAAAGCTAGTATAGGTATAGTGAAAGTAATGAGTTTCGTTTTGGATCAATGGATATTCAATTTAGATCAGTAGCCTCAGTTTCATAAAAGTAAGTAAGCAAGAGACAAGTTGTTAATAGTATGATAGAGGAATCGACTTAGTAATCATAGGAATAAAGAGACCAGACAATAATGGAAATCCTTAGTTCTTATATTCTACTAAATGCGGTCCAAGCAACTAGGCAAGTCACTACTCAAGAAGAACTCATATCTTAATAAGAGAGTGCAAGACGTTGTGCTCATGCTTATTACTCTTCGTTGCCTCAATCAATTCTACTCTTCGTTGCCTCAATCAATTCTACTCTTACGCTAACGTGAGAAAGCCCTTTTTCACAATGATTCATTTCTTTGCCTTTTTTTCACTGATTCATTTCTTTAATAAGGGAGTGGAATAGTGAGGTACCCCAGAAACAAATGACATTCAGGACAGAGCAATAAATCCAATAAGTTGTTGAGTTCTGTTCTGCTCCTACTCTGTTAGCGTTTTTGTAACTCGCAGGAAAATCAACTCCCTTTCTTTCCGTTACTTGTTTCTTGCTTGTTCCTAAGCTTGCTTTATTTCTCTTTTGCTACAGGAATGGTTAGGGCAGGGGCACACACATCGTCTGCCTAAACAGGTAAATTAGAACTGACTAAAGAATTAGGGCCGGATCTTAATGACGCTTGTCTGCTAAAGTAAGTTGACTTGGCGAGCTCAATCGGGATCCACGAGAAGAGGTTATTCCCTCAATTGAATCGCTACGGAAACTAGGAGTGATGCAACTATAGATATATGCCGCTAAGGGCTAGCGTGCCTCCACACAGTAGCTACGTTCTTGTACGTCCTATGGTCTTCAGTCAATACCCATTGTCCCCGGCTTTCAATTCAGTGTTGTTTCCCCAGCCGTGGCAAATTACTAGCATACCGTCCTGAACCCATTATTCTAACATCTGCCCGGCCTTATCGAAGTCAGGGATATGAGGATCTCCTATAGAATCAATAACCTTACCTAGCATCTTTGGTTCTTGCATCCGGGTGCGTGCTTATGCCGAAGTTGTTGGTGAAGCGCCCTACCACCAGCTTTCCTAATAAGGTTTGATGGAATTACTCACTACAAAGGTTTGATGGAATTACTCACTTCCCTTATTTCGTATATAGACCATCTTTCGAATCCAAGTTCGTCAATAAGCTCCTCTACTTTCTTATGTAAAAGCGGCATTAGTAGCGTTCTAGCCTTGTCGTCTCCTACTCAAACGAGAAGACAGAAACTCTCATTCCTAACTCTCATTCCTAGTTAAGGAGAACTCAAAGTAAAGATTCCTATTGGGGCAACGAACAAGCACCCATGACTCTCGGGGCGAACTGAATAAAGCTACTTGAAGTCTAAGCTAGGCCACACAGCTCGAAGTACGGCTATTAGTAGAGGCCCCAAAACTCCCATCCGCCAATAACCTATCTTCTCTTAGCACCCACCAACCTATTTCTTATCTTAGCGCCTAAGCTTGTTCAGAACTTGGACTGTCCACTCCCTTTCCGAAGGCACAAGTCAAATCATGCGAAACTCCCGGAATTGACATAACTCCTAACGCGATATCACCTTTTGCATTTCTGACCTAAACTATCCTTTCTGCTTTGTCACTTACTCCTTTCTTTTCTACTGCTCTATCTTATGATCTGGAAACTGTCTCTAGACGATACTCTATCCTTCCTACTTACACTTAAGACTCAATCTTTCGCATAAAGTATACCAGAGAATCCAAAGCTTGAGAAGATTCCATATCCGGTGAGGAAGCAGTACCCTACCAGGAGTAGGAGATACGAAGAGGTGCAAGCAAGAGATTAGTAAGCAGGTAAGATGACACAGATCTAGGGTTACACTTAAGGTAATTCTTTTACTACACTGATAACCAATGGATTTTAAACGGAATTTGCTTATTTGTAGGAGGGAACCATACCATGGGCAACATTACGTGGCTAAATACATCGGTGTAAAAGATTCCATTACGTGGGTGGCTAAATACATCGGTGTAAAAGATTCCAGGATTATTAGGTGTTAGTCCGTATAGTATATTTCTCTCTTAGGTTACTCTTAACACGCATATAGAGATAGATATCCCATTCTTACTTAGTTAGCTGGGTAGATATGGACATTCTTATATTAGTTGCAAGATCCAGATTCTCCATTTCCATTCTTCAATTGGTTAGCTCTATTCTCTGGCTGGCACTGGCTTCATCCTGCTGGGTTAATTCTTTAACTAGAAGCTGTCAAGACTTAATAAATAGGGGAAAGGGAAGAAGAGGAATAGAGACCTTAGCTACCAATACCCATACAAGTAGTACAAATACCTAGCATAGTAGTGCACTGCTTCAGTCTTTCCCTTAGCAGCCCAGCTGCAGCTTACCCATTGCATTCTTAGCCTTACTAGTCCTATTCCTTTACTACCGGAGTTTCACTCTTCAACTACTGAGTTTACTTCTGATCTAGTGGATAAGTACTTCAGGCTTGTTGTTAGCGGGTTTCTTCTTTCTCTCACTCGTTCCACTCTTTCACTGCTGTGTTGAGTTCTTTAACCAGCTTCAAAGCCTTCTACTGCTTGTACCTGTTTCACTCAGATACTTACTAGTTCCATTCTTTTCTTTAGTGGTTACATTCTGAGGTTGCATGCTGAGTAGTACTGATTGAATTCTTCTACTACCTCGTTTGATTCTTGAGGGGCTAAGGCTTATACCCACTAGTTGGATTCTGTAAGTAGTGAGTTTTCTTCTTAGTGTCGACTTAGTAGTTGTTTCATTCTTGGACTCCTTAGCTGCACTCTGGTTAGCGGAGCAGCAGTTCAATTCTAACTTAACTACTTGCTCCTCTCTCTCCTCTGGCTCACAAACACATAGCTAGTTGGATTCTTAAAAGACATAGCAAGTAGACAAGCTGACAACTCCGATACTAACACCCGAAACAAGAACACCTATCCACCTGGCAAACTGTAAATAAGGGCCTCTCCTCTTTATTTAAGATTCTACCTTTCCTCTCTCACCTCTGGCTACAACTACAGGCTCGGCTCTTGCAACAAATACTAACTTAAAGCTGGCAACTATGAACTGAATTCTTACTTGAAACTAGCACTCCCGGCTCATCTAACTCTTGCAACTGGCAACTCAACTTACCTTGCCTCAACTTACAAATAAGGGCTAACTATCACTCTTGCCTACCTCCTAAACAGGTTATCCTTCCACTCTTGCTCCCCTATCTACTACTAGAGGCTAGGCTCTGTAAGCTAGCACTTCATTCTCACTTTACACTACTTGCATTCTTTGACTGCTTAGTGGAATTCTTAGATGCACTGCTTGCACTCTGATCTTACTTAGCTCCATTCTATGTCTTACCGGGTTCATTCTGAGGTAGGGGTTCAGTTAAGCCTGGTTGGTAGTGCTTAGCCGAATTAGAATAAGGGCTGTAGAGTTTCAGTCTTGGACTAGTTAGTTCGATTCTAACTTCAGATTCGGTGGACTCCCTCACCAGTTCCATTCCTTCCCTTGCGTACCTAAACTCTGGCTCTGGCTCTTAGAACTGTAACTACTACTGAATAGTTCCATTCCTTTACCCACTAGTTGAAGTCTTAGTTGTAGGTAGGTAGGATTGGGAAGCTGTGGTTTCAGGCTTGGAGTTGTTCGCTTAAGTCTTGCTGCTAGGGGTTCGATTCTTTGATGCACTCGTTTCATTCTGGCTGGTACTAGTTTGATCCTATGACTACCCGGAACTGATTAAATGCTTTGACTCCTTAGTTCAATGCTGTTACTCAAGAGTTCAATTCTGTAACTCCGACTTATTAGTTAACTCCTACTTATTAGTGAAATTCATAGCCTTCTACTTAAAGAACTAACTATAGCTCATCTAACTCAGTAAACTAAGAAAGTTATGGCTCATCTACTTCTCCTTAAAGAAGGGTAAACTCATCTACTTCTCCGACTTAATATAAGGGTGATTAATCAGCTACTGCAATTTCTCCTCTTATTCTATTCTATATACAACAACTAAGGTAAGGGAAAGCCAACCATAGTATAATACTTACTGAAACAAGGGTCGATGTAATTGAGCTAGTCATTGCTTGGTTGCTCCCAAACATTCCATTCTGTAATTCTGGTAATTGGTACTTTCTCCGTACTCTGGAACTGTAAACTTGTAATGAATAACCCTTAGAGTTCACCCCTACTTACGATAAGGGCCCCTGTTTGTTACTTCAATGTGAGTAGTTTCCTTCTTACTCTTATTACTTCTTACTCTTATTAGTTGTATTTTCATTAACTCCATTCTTAGTGTTTCCACTCCGCACTCACTGCGAAACTCTACAAACTCACTAAGCGGTAGCACTTAGGCTTTCAAAGGGAAACTCGCAGCTGTAAACAGTAAACTCGCAGCTGTAAACAGAAGAAGCAAGGGCAGATGTGGTAGATCGAATGCAAGGAAGGGAATCAAGATTTGACTACGATTGAAAGCAAGGATAGAGAAGTCTTGGGTTGCTAAAGGATAGAGAAGTCTTGGTTTGCTATGAAATGATTAAAGCAAGGGGAACAACGTACCAAAGAACAACTACGCTCCTATTAACGGAATGAGGCTCCTCCACTTCTGGCTCTTATCCTGCTCCTATACCTATGGATCCAATACTCTAAGAAAGGATGCTGTTAGTGGTTCTGTTGTATAAAGTAAGTCAGCTGCCCGGGGTTAATAAAGAAGTTCAGTTGATTCCGGAAGTGAAGTGGGCTGTGTTAACTCCTTCTCTTACCCAGCCGTAGTTGCTTGTATCGGTTACTTACGAATGTAATTCCTCTAGTTCATTCTGTTACTCACTAGTGGCATTCTTAGTTTAGCTCCCCCGCTCACTTATTAATAGTATAGCCCAATTCCAGAGAGAAGTATCAGAGGCAATGCTTGACCGATATGACCTCAATCAGTAACATTAGTAACAAGTGATTCTACACCTCTTGGCTCTTTGAGTCTAGTAGTTCCTTGTCTGCGAGTCTAGTAGTAGGCATCGTTAGGCTAATAGTAATCAGCTCAAGTGTTTTTGCCTATAGTTGGATCCCCGCTAGTGAGATAAGTCTTGGCGTCGAGTAGTTACTTGATTTGGTCAGCCTTTGAAGAATCAGCTGTCTTGTCTTACCTGGCAATGAGTTAAGCCATCCTGATCCGACGTCCGTGCGAATGTGGAGAACCACTAAAAGGCAGGGTGTAGCAAGCTAGGTCCCAGTGTCGCATGCTAGGTTCCCTTGGTTAGAAGGAAAGTTCCTAAAATCTAATGTATTGTTTCCCACGATCGGTACCAGTGTTATAGGGGAAGTTCCTCAAATCTAATGTATTGTTTCATAAGATCGGTACCATGGATCCGTATAGTATGATTCCTCCCTTGCCAACCTCTTTAACAGCACTACTTGGCTCTAGTTTCTTTCTATTTTCCGTTGGTGTTATGCGTTTGTAGTAGTTGATTGGCGAGTGGAAGACAGGGTTCCCTTATTCTTATTAGTTTCAGACCGGAGTGGAAGTAAGTATTTCCAGTAATTATAAGTTCTGGCAGCACCTTATTCTTATTAGTTTCAAGAGCAGAGTATTGATAAGTTGGCCCCCCAGTAGATGTAGATTCAAAGGACTGAGTGCAATTCTCACTTTAGCAAAGATAACTGCTTTACTCTAAACCCTTAAAGTGGTTAGTCCAGAGCCATAACTGTAGAGCATCTAAAAGCAAGGGCAGGCCCCAGGTACTGAATAAGAATCCTATGAGGCAGGTAAAGCCCGGCATAAAAGAAAGGAAAGGTTAACTCCTTTGCCAACTCCTAAATTGAACTACACTTTATCCTTGACCTCGAGCTGCCAGTCGACCAGACCAGACCCGAACTCACTCTATCTTACTGGCCTACCTCGCCTCAAAACAAGTACTTTCTTCTTACTCTATCTGTCTCTCAATTACCCGAACTCACTCTATCCTCTGCCTATGAACTCTTGACTATTACCCTTATATCCCGGAACCTCTATCCTCCTTGCCTACCTCTCTACTTGAAGTTAAGAATTGCTATACGCCAAGTCAAGTATACAAACACAGATGATACTTGGGATTCAACAAGAACGGGACTTATAGTAATTTCCCACTAGCAGCAGTAGCGAGGAATAGAGACCTTAGCTACCCGGTTTCGTTCTACCGAATTCTAATAAGGGCCTGTTCAATTCTTCCTTTCCCACTTACTTTACTGGTTTCGTTCTCAGACTATTTAGGGATATTCTGTATCCTTGGATGGGGGCTTAAGGCTTCTACTTCATGGTTTCATTCTTATCTAGTACACCAGAATTATAAGTACTGGGGTTTCATTCTGCCTAGCTCAGAGACCTGTTCATTCTTAAATTGGTTAGCTCCATTCTAATTCTTGTCTCACTCGGGGAAGACTTAAGAAATAGGGTATTGGTTAAGGCTTATACTGACTGGTTTGGAAATGAAGTAAAGGTGCTGAAAGCCTACTTACTAGTTGATTTCTTACTTGCTTCATGAAGACCTCTGGCTACTACTACTTCCCCAGCTACAGCTTCTAGGGCGTTACTTAAAAGCCTACCCTGCTGTCAACTAAGATAGTTATGGCTCTTAACAACTCTACTACTTGCTACCCGTGCCAGCTAGTACTCTCTGGAACTACCCAAACCCACACAAGCAAGTAAAAGTAACTGGAACTACCCAAACCCCAACAAGTTGAAGAAGACCGGGCAGACAGGTTAGAAGTAGGTAGTAAGAGAAGAAGACCGCTTAGCTTCATTCTTTCCCTTAGCAGCCCAGCAGCTGGCAACTACACCTCTGGCTCACAAATACAAGTAGGCAAGCAGACAACTAGCTCCATTCCGAATACCAATACCTTATACCTAGCAGCACTAGCATCAGTCCGAGGAGCATTGGTTGAAGTCTGAAGTAGTACCCTAACAGGCAGGGAAAGTGTAGGCAAGGGAAGACTTTTAGTTAGTTGTTGAAGGCTGCCTAGCTAAAGGATCAGTCCTGTAGTTATAGGTGTTTGGTTCTGATTGTTAGGTGTTCGGTTCTGGCTGTTAGTGGTTTGGTTCTGAGTCGACTTACTGAGTCTTACCAATTTCATTCTTAAACTACTGAGTTTACTTCTTTCATTCAATTACTAGATGCACTGGTTGGTGTTTGGTAGTTAGTAGTCTTGTTCTTGTTGCTAGGTGCCAGTCCTGTTGGTACTGCTTTCAGGCTTGGATTCACTAGCAGCATTCCGAGTAGGAGTAGTTTGAGTCTCAGTAAGCCCTAGTTTCAGTCCGAGTCTACCCGGTTGAAGTCTGATCTTAGTTAGCTCCATTCTTTCCCTTACTGGTTGAATTCTATCACTCCTTAGTTCTATTCTTAAACTAGTATCGGAGACTCAGTGGGAATGTAGGGAAGACTTAATAAATAGGTATTGTCCTAGTTCTCTGAGTCTTCTACTGGATACAGGGAATCATAGGACTTCTGGTCATAGGAGTAGTCTGTTAGGCAGTGCACTCTTTCAGTCTTATACTTGCTAGCTCCACCTAGTTGACCGAAGCCTGTAACTCACTCGTTTGATTCTTTGACTGCTTTGTTTCAGTCTTTGATTGACTACTTTCATTCTCACCGACCTGGGTTTAAGGTCGAGTAGCACTAGTTGTAGTAAGGGGTTGATTCTTTGACTCCCTTGCTTAAGTCTCGTTAACAGTAGTATAAGTCTTAGCCTTCTACTTACTCGGCTGTTTCATCCTTCTACTGCTTATAGGTCAATTCTACAACTACTGATTGGTAGGCTAGTAGCACTGGTTTCGGACTTACTACCCTCGCTTTCAGGCCGTCCACTCCTTTGGGTCAGTCTGGTAGTTAGTAGTTTCACTCTGTTTCTTAGTGCACTGATACTTACTCGCTACCTTTGCTTGCATTCTTAGATGCGTTGCTTGGCTTGGCTCTCACTGCCCTGTTAAGGCTTCTCTTTCACTCCTTAGTTACATTCCGGTAGTTAGTGGGTTTATTCTTTTATGAGTGAGTTTCGTTCTTTGACTGGTTGGTTTGGTTCTTTCGATACCGAGTTCTATTCTGATACTTATGGGTTTCATTCTGTCTAGGCACCATATCAGCCCTTATAGTCAGTTTTGGTAGTAGTTTGGTTCTGTTAGGCAGTTTTAAAGCCTTAGTTGTATGAGTTGAAGCCTAGTTGTTACTGGTTTAGGTCTGGGATTTAGGTACCTAGTTCTTGTTAGCAGCGGTTTCAGGCTTAAGTACCAAGCTAACAAGCAGGGAATAGCATACCAGCTACCCCATACACTTAATACCCGCGCATCAGTATCCACTGCATCGGACTTAGCAGCCAACGCATCAGCCTTTGACTCCCTAGCAGCAGTAGCGGGGAGGAATAGATACCTTAGCAGCCAATACCAAGACCAGTAATACCTCTAGCAGCAGGCTTACGAATTCTAATAAGGGCTAGCATCAGCCCGAGCTACTAGGGGAGCAGTCCCATACTGGCTACCCACTTGTTCAAGCCTTAAAACGACTAGCTCTCCATTCTATGATTCCTTAGCTGCATTCTTACACTCTCTTGTTGAAGTCTTAGCAGCAGTGGCTGAAGGCTTTAAGGAGTTAGTTTAAGTCTTGTTGGTACCGGTTTCATTCTATCCCTACTTAGCAGCATTCTCCGTGTGCCTTGCATCAGCCCTTCTAGTAAGTTGTGGTACCCGGTTTGGCTCTGAGTAGGAGTCGTTTTAGTCTGAGTTTACTTAGCTCTATTCTTAGTGTTAGCGCTTGGCCTTTGACCACCTGGTTGAAGTCTGGGCAGCACCAGTTCCATTCTATGCCTTAGCTGCTAATACCCATACTAGCTACCCTGACTACCTATACTAGCTAGCACTAGTTCCATTCTCTCCCTTAGCAGCAACTGATACTTACCGAGCAGTATCGATTCAAGCCTGAGCGGACAGTAGTTTATTCTCCAACTACCCAGCAGCAGTCCCGTTAGCAGTGAGTTAAGACTGGGATTTACTGGTTAGATACCTTAGGCTACCAATATCAAGCTAGCTACCTTAGCTACCAATAACAGACTATCCCTTGCTAGCTCCGTTCTATCTCTAAGGCTTCTACTTACTAGGTTTCATGCTTTCGCTACCCAGTTTCATTCTTAAGCTCAACAGCTCCATTCTATCCCAGCAGGGGCAGGCGCACAGGAGCAGACCTACCAGCTCAAGTCTGAGTACCACTAGCATCAGTAGCAGTAGTACCAATACCTAACAACCAGTAGTACCAATACCTCTAAAACATCAGTCTTACTAACACCTACTTCAGATGCGGGCAATTGGTGGGCTTCTAGCTACTATCAGGCTGGTTGTTACTGCTTTCATTCTTTCTCTTAGCAGTTCCATGCTGTTACCAGTTCTATGCTGTTACTTCCTAGTTCCATCCTTTGACTCCCTTGCTTAAGTCTTTGACTGCTGAGTTTGATTCTAAGTTTAGATACCTTAGCTACCAATACCTAGCATAGTAGTGCTCTGTTGAAGGCTTAGAAGCACTGGTTGGAGTCTTACTAGTACTGTATTAAGTCTTGGAGTTCAATAAAAGAACTAGCTACCCTGGCTTTTAGGCTTGGATACACGGGTTTCATCCTGTAACTCCCAACTGCGGTTCATTCTTCAATTCCTCCCTACCTTTCCTACCGATGAGTGGAATGAATTAGAATAAGGGGTTTAGGGCTTAATAGTAAGGCTTTTCACCCTGCCTCCCTTACCTCTCTCGACTCTGTAAACTTAATACTTAATGAAACAAGCTGCTTTCTAAATCTACCTATGGCTACTATAACTATCCTATGGCTCTGGCTCATAAGTTAATAATTGACCTCAGTAGTATCTGTACTAACAGGACTCTCATCTCACTCAGGACAGGACTCTTGTAACTAACAAACAAGGATTCCACAGGACAACCACTTTAGATTCCACTTTACTACTACTTGTAAACTAATACTACAAATACAGATGCAACAGGACTAGACCACTTGTAAACTAATACAGATTTCCAACTCATACTTCTTCCTACTAGCCTATCCAAACAAGCAAGAAAGTAAGGAGTATCCGAACAAGCAACCAAGTAAGTCAACAAAGTAAGTAAACAAAACAACCCCAACCAACTGAAGCAAACTAGGGAATAAAAGAAGCAAACTTGGAACTAAGACTAGAAGACTCCACTAGGGATGACACAAGTAATTACACAAGCCCTGCAGCTGGCTACCCAGTCTCATTCTTATCTTAGTACTAGATGCAGGCAATTGATACCCTCAGTACTAGCCTACTTCCACTCATGAACGGATGAAACTTGAAACTAACCTCACTCACAACCCACATAGCAAGTAGGCCTACTAACCAAGCTACTACTAGAGTGGAAAGAGAAGACGAGCACAAAATAGGACTTCCTAAGAACTCTGGGTACCAGGGCATCTATGTTACTCACTACTTTCATTCTTAGTCTGCTTAGTTTGACTCTGATGCTTGACTGTTTGATTCTTCCTTCCTACCCTAGCTCACCATTCTCACTTGCCTACTAGCTAACCTATTAGCTGAAGTCTTGTTTTGGTGTCACCGGTTCTGGTTGCTAGGTTTATAGCCTGGGTGTTACTGGTTTGGTTCTGTTTCGTCGCTGCTTGGCTCTTTGACTTGCTAGCTCCAGTCTTAGTCTGTAGAGTGCAATTCTGTATACGTGAACACAAGGGCTAAGGCTTCTCCTGGATAGCTGCATTCTGAAGAGTACTACTTCAATTCTTGGACTTATGGGTTGAATTCTAACTCACCCTATACACTGGTTCATTCTGATATTTATTAGAGTTTGATTCTAACTTTCCTGGCTTTAAGTCTTCTACCCACTAGTTTTAGTCTGATCCCTCCTTATCGTGCTGGGAATCAGTAGCACTTGTTTAAGTCTTGATGTTACTTATTTGATTCTCACTTTCCTACTGGAGAGTCGAGGTGTGGTGGGTTAACTCAAGGGTAAGAGCCAATCCACAGTCAAAGTTCGAGTGTCAAGCAGCAGCCCTTATGTTAATGGTTAAGTCAACGAGATCAGTTCTTTGCTTTCCCTTTGTGGGCTACGATAGAAGAGGGTTCAGTCTAAAGCTGCTAGTGCTGCGCAAGTGGTAAGTCTTAAAGAGAAGTTTCGTGCTCAATTCCGGGTTTCCAACTTCTAATAAAGGCAAGTTCAATTCCCGGCTTGCCAGGTTTCCCTTTCCTTCCTGATTGACAGGTTTCCCTTTCCTTGATCGCTAGCTATAAGGTAGAGCACTTTGACTACTTAATGAAATTCCTAAGAGAAATAGGAGGAATAAGTGTCCGGATGCACTAGATCTTACCTTTGATGCGAGGTATCCTCACAAAACCCTGAGAAAAAGGCAGTGAAGGAGTTTTCATTACCGGAGAAGGGCCAAGCGTATACTAAGTCCCCGGATTCCGTTTCTTCCCTTGGATCAATTCCTTCTTTAGCTTGCCTTGGACTTTCATCAATTCCTTATTCCTCCGCAGACTTAACTCGACCACAGGAACAGGGCATTCTCGTTCTGCCCTATTATTAAGCACAGCTTCCCTTGAAGACCCAACAAGCCACCACTGATGAGTTATACCCTAAACAACCAGAAAAAGAGGTGCAGAGGAGTTACAGAGGAATTAGTGAGTTACAGACTCAAGACCGGGCTAGTTCAATATAGTTTCCGTGGTGCCTATGGTTGGTATTCTTTCTTTGATGCGAGGTGTACAGAAACAGCCTAATTTGCAATAGGTATGATAGATATTAAGGTAAAACACTTCGTACCGGGGAATACCAGTGCCAGAGATATAGGATAAGAGGTATACCGAATGAAGTGAAGTTAATAGGAACCGGGCAAGGAGAATAAAGTATAAATTGGCACTCCGGGAATACCCGATAGCCGGTGAACACAGGACAGGGTCGGTTGATAACGAAGAAGTAGTTCTCAAGTCTGAAGCAGTGTAGTATCAGTGCAAGCCAGAGTATAGGGTGGCAAGGGAGATCCTAAACACAGTTACTTTAGAGGCGAGGTAAAGTCAAGTCTCTTTCTTTTCGAGGTTTAATCCCGAGTTTCAGTTTCATCTGTCTTTTATCCTTATTGCCTATTTTCAATTCCAATCTGTGTCTCAGCCTCAGGGAAAGTAGTGGAATGATTTGTTGAATGTGAAGGAAACCCGAACTTAAGTACTGGAGTGATAGTTTGATCCTTATCCATGTATTAGAGCGGGTCTGAAAGGGTAGTTGTCGATAGGGAGGTGAGAGTGCTTGTGTCTAAAGTAAGAACTAACAGCAAGCATCAAGCTACTTGGCTTTCGAACAGCTGATTCTCTTGAAACTATTTATTTCTCCTATCATAAGAGAGTCAACGTTCTCCCATGTTTTCTTGGTTGGTTTCCTTTCCTCGAACAGCTTTCAACTTATGCTCTTTTCACTCGGGCAACTATCCCTCTGGTTCTTTGAACTCTCCTATGGCTCTTAGAACTCGGGTTCTTTGAACTCTCCTCTGATCCTGCTCCTAGCGGTAAGTAAATAATAGGGTTCAATACCAGAGTCTAGGTAAATAGGATTGTATATAACTACCTTAGTTCAATTAGTTGAATACCAGATTTCCAGTTCAATCTCTTTGGAGTACCAATTTCGTCATAAAGATACCCCAATTCCAGTTGGGTTACACAGCTTCCTTTGGGGACCCCTACTAGGCACCCACGTCCAATAGGCTAAACTCAGTACTTACAGATCGAAACAAGCAAGAAAGTAAGGAGCACTACCACTTGCTCCCACCGGTCAAAGGAGAGTAAGAGCCAAGCAACGACTTACTAGCTGAATTCTCATACTAGCTCTTTCCCTTACTAGCTGCTCCATTCTTCTACCTACTAGCTCCCGAACACAGGACTTGGTCATAACTGTTTATAACACATCTATGTTGTTGCTGCCGCCCAACGTCTTACGTCGTTGCTTGGCGACTGTTTAGGGACATTCTGTGACTCGTTCGGACTATCTGATTCTGTTACTCCATCGGTGGGGGCCGGTTTCACTCTTGATAGAAAGAGCACCCGGCTTGGCACAGATGCAATTGGACTGCTACTACTACTTCTCACTTTGGTAACACCTACTTCTATTCTCACTTTACTGCTTACAAGGTTAATCCCTACTTACAATAAGGGCCTCTACTCTAGACTACCTTGCCAACCTCTACCTTGATGGTTACCTTGCCAACCTCTACTCTGGCTATAACTACTGATTGGCGAACAAAGGACTTGTTTCTAACTGGGGAATAGGAAGCGGCAGGGCTGCTTTTGAATCCAATTAATCAGTCAAAGAATTGAACTCCTAGATGAGCTAGTAGGAAAGTTAGAATCGAACCAGGGAGTCTCAGGCTTAATCAAGTGCTACTAAGAACCAAACAATGCACTATCAGACTCAAACCAGAGTACCAACAAGACTTAAACCGGGTAGCCAAAGAGTTGAGCTAGGGAGTAAGGGACTGATACCGGTGCTGCTAGGACTTAAGCTAGCCCTTATTATATAATTCCCTTTACTTACTTTCTCAAACCACTAGGGCAAAGACCGAAACCAGTACCAACAAGAGTCAAAGTGCACCCTAAGCACCCAAGAATGAAACTCGGGAATGAAAGAATGGAGGAACTGGTCGTAAGGCTTTGGAGGCAGACTAAGAATTCCACCCCTTACTATAATTCGCCTCAGACACTGAAACTACTACTATTGAGCCTTACACCACTGCTAACGAGTCTATCCGACCCGAGTCACAGGCTTTAACCAGTTACATCTCAGCCTGATGTTAGTAGTGCTGATGCTATGTATTGGTCGCTAAGGTCTCTATTCCTCTTCTTACCTTGCCCCTATTTATTTAGTCTTCCCTGTATTGCCCCAACTAGTACTTACCCTGCCTGATTGTCACATACTTCAGACTGAAACCAATGAATCCGAGACTTCAACAAGGGAGTGGAAGGCTGATGCCAGGTAGCGGCGGTCTCTAACAACTAACTCCAAGGCTGATACAAGGTTTGCCCAAGTAAGCCTGAAACCAGTCAATCCAAGAATGAAACTAAGTCAACTCAGTAAGTATCAGTAACGGGGAAACACAAGAACGGAACTACTAAGTACAGAATCCACCTAGCAACTAGAAGTAAGTATCAGTAACCACTGCTCTGCCCCTTATTAGAATTCGACTCGGACTGGAGCCAGTGAGTAAAAGAATGGAAGTAGTAAGGGATAGAGTAGAGCTACTAAGAGAAAGAATAGAACTAGAGCTAACCAGACTTCAACAGTGCACTACTACGCTAGGTATTAAGTATGGGGTGCCTAGTAGGGGTTCACTCAAAGGTCAGAGATTGGACTAAGTAGTAAAAGAAAGCAGTATTTGTTTCAAGAGGAGAGGCAAGAGATGATATTCATTATTCTTAAACCTAGGAGCCAAGCAACTACAACAAAGGCAATCGACCCCAGTAAAAAAAGAATCCAACTTGTAAGTAGAAGACTAAGAATTGAACCAGCAAGTAAGGGAACGGAACTCGGTAGTGAAAGTTAGAATGAAGTTAATAAGGAGTAATTAAGTAAATGAAGCTCAGAATACGGAATTACAGAGTGGAACGAGTGAGGGCAAGGATGGAACCAGCCCACTAACAACCAGGCTATACGGCCCGGGTATAAGGCTGAAACCAGGCAGTATTAGAATGGAGCTGATTAGATTAATTAAAGAATTCCACTGGCTCTATTAAGTAAGTAGGAAACCCGGAATTGAACTCCGTTGTTGAATCCGTTCTCCTATATTCAGTTCTATATAGTTTCCTCTACTGTGTTGGTAGAGGAGAAAGAGAAGTAGTTTCTCATCGGGCTATGGTGATTATGAACTTAAGTAATTGGTTAAGTAAACTCACAACTCCTTCAAGAGTGGCAAATAGTTAAGTGGCACAGCACTTGCAGCTTACTTATCACTTGCAGCAGGCTTTCGAACTACTGCTTCTCCAACTGGGTGTTAGTTCCATATTCTATCTCTTAATGCAGTGCAGAGTTTGGAGTACCCCTATTTAAGTTTGAATTGAAGAATGGAGTTTCATAAAGGAATTGAAAACTCACATAAAGGGTTACAAGAAAATAAAGAATGATACTATCAGCAAAGAATGAAACTATCAACTAGGAAGTAGGAATGCAAGAATGGAACAAAAAACTAGTAGTAAGGAATGGAAGAACTAAACCAGTAAGTAGAAGGCTATCAGTAAGAAATAGACCAGTTAGTAGAAGCCTAAAAGCCAGTAAGCTACATTCCTTAACTCACTTACCTCAGAATTCCTTAACTCACTTACCTCAGAACAGAATCCAACTCATAAGCCCAAGAACGAAACTAGTGCATCAACCAGTGCATCAACGATAAGAATCAAACTAGCAACTACCAGTACTTATAAGTTCAGGGATACTAACTTAATAAGGAATGGAACTAGAATTCAACCCATAAGTTGGAAAGGAAGAATAAACCTAGCTACTAACCCTACTGGCAAAGACTGAAACCAGTGCCAACCAGAATAAACCCGGTAAGGCATAGGATGGAACTAGCCTCAGGTATTGAAGGAAAGAATTGAACTAACTAGTCTAAGAACGAAACCAAGTAGTTACAGCATTTAATCAGTAACCGATAAATCGAAGAATTGCACTCCTTAGACTCAGCCAGTAAGTTGGCAAGTGAGAAAGAAAACCAGGGCAGCAGGAGCCCCGGGTGTTGCAGAAGTAGGTTCGGGTGTTTGGGTGCAGAGGGGAAGATGAAGTGCTTTTGTTTACTTACTTTGTGGGGTTAAGAAAGGCATCTTCTTTTTCTTATTTTAAAAGATAGAATAAATTAAGTTCGGGAAGTAAAGGTTTTGGTGCAAGTAAGAGTAAGAGTCCTGCTCCTGTTCTTGTTGAATAATATTTAGTTGAGTTCCAGAACTTATTAATTGGCACTTAAGTTAATGGTAGCCTTCTATTATAAGTTGAGTTTAGGCCTTGGTCATTAGTAGTTGCTTCTTGAATTGAATAGCTAGTAAGAAAGGCGGAATAAAACTCAGTAATGCTAGAATAAAAGGAGAGTAGTTCAGGACTTAGGTTTCTTCCTTGCTTTTACTTGTTGAATGAAGTTACTAGGCTAGGAAGCCCTTAAGTTAAAGTACTAGGCCTAGGAAGGAAGTTCGTAGTTAAAGGATGAAACAGTAGGGGAAGGAAGTTCGTAGTTAAAGGATGAAACAGTAGGTCCTATTACTGAGACACCAACCACTGCTAACCAGACTGCTGCTAGGTATGTAGCTAGAGGCAAGAGAACGAGCAAGAGAGGAAGCTTAGGGTGCAAAGGGGTAGTTACAAGAGAGGAAGCTAGTAAAGTAAGCAATTCAGAAGGAGTTTCATCCCTAGTTGAGTCTTCTCTTAAGTTTACAAGCGTTTAGTCTTCTATTCAGTTGACAAGTAAAGTAGTAGTCCAGTGGTCACTGATGCTGGTGCCTTTAACTCCCTACCGCTGAAAACAGGACTTGTAACAACTTTAGCCGAGCAAACAGGACTTGGTTATAACTCATTATATTACCTATACTACTGGTCTCAATTCTAAGATGCTATAGTATAAGATCTAGTAAAAGACCTAACACTCAGGTACAAATTCCCCGTATCTAGTATACGCTTGCCTCTGAGTTGCTCTAGTTGGATTCTAACAATTGAACACCCGTCTTCTTATCTTACCTTAGCACCTGAAACTGACTATAAGGGCTGAAAGTAGTACCACTTGGAATGGAGCTGATCAGTCCTAGACTTCAACCATGCATTTCAAGCCTGATACTGGTGTGTGCAAATTAGAACAAAGTTTCCTGCATTCCAAACAGAGTATTTATAAGTTGCAAGTAGTAGTAGAGCTTATAAGTAATTCCCTTAAGCTAATGGTTAGAGTTTCTGTTGAATACCTTGTTTCAGTGAGTGTTTTCCTATATGAGGTATAGGAGAGGAGCCTAATTCTTTTAGTAGTTGCCAGCAGCAATCGGGAAATTACTAGAAGGTTGAGTTTGATGAAACACGGTATTTTTGATAGCAAAGAGATTATTGCCTAAACTCTCAAGTCACTTATTGTCTCCCACTGTAGTAGTAGCTTGCCCTGTGCCTTAAGTTAAGTCTTGTGGAATCCCTTTCTTTCATTAGGAGTTGAATCCTTCCCTTAAGTTAAGTCTTGTTTGTAGAGTTTTAGTTTCCTGATTTGTTTACTGCAGATCCACTGGTGCCTAGTATAGGTCCCGTTTTGAAATTATAAGTACTGGCAAACAAATGGAGCCTTGTTTCATGCTTTTACTTACTCAGGTAGGGGAGCAGCACCTTTATTGGAATTCTTTGTTTCAAGGGATGGGTTCTACTACTGGTTTTCTTCTTATTTATTGTTGAAATAATCATAGTGAGAGTGGCCACCTACTACTCTACTAGTTGCATATCCCGAGTTGAGTCTTCCTGCTGTGACTTATTTATTAAGAAGATAGTACTGGTAGTAAAGTTCTGTTCTTGTTGAATTACTTGTTTAATGAAAGTGACTAGGTCGGGTGGTTCCATAGAGTACAGACTTTGATGCGAGAGAGAAGCACTAACTACCAGCCTGAGGCACTGACTCAATGGCTAAGACACCTAGCAACAGGACTAAGACAGCTAACAGCAAGACTGAAACATGCCCTAACGACTAAGACAACAACTACCCCTTATTCTAATTCCTAAAACTCAGCAGGAGGAGTGAAAGAATATACCTAGGGCGAGCAAGAGTGGAGGTAGGCAATAAAGTCATACTGATAGGTAATTACCCTTATTTAAGTTCTGTTATTATAATCGGGGGAATTAGTGGTGAGTTTAGCTTATATTAAGTTGGAGTGGTTAGTTGACCTAAGTAGTCCTAGAACGCAACTGGTTAGTAGCAAGCCTTGTACTAGCTTGTCTCTTATCTTTCCTACCGAGAATGGAGCTGGCAGGTGTAAGACTGAAGCTATGGAGTGAGAGAATGGAACTGGTGAAACTCAGCTGATAAATCACCCTTATTAGAATTCGTTAGAAGTAAGCCCTAAGGTTATTAGTAAGCCCCTACTTATTAAGCCTTGCACGAAGGGAGTTACTGGGCTAGGTCAGTTATTAGTTAGAAGTGTTTTACTTGTTATGAGTAAGGAGTTATTAGTTAGAAGTGTTTTACTTGTTATTAAGTAAGCCAAGCCCTAAGTAAGGAGTAAGTAGTAAGCCCTAAGTCGACTAGTCCGTAAAAGCCTTAAAGCGAGGGCAGCGAGTACTATACAAAATCCAAGGATCAAACCCCTTCTCCAATAAGAAGACTCGGAATCAAACCCCTTATTCTAATTTGAAGCTCGTCCTGTCCTAGTGAGTAACAGCCTTAAGCCTTCCCCCCGCAAATAAAGAATCCTAAGAAGTAGTTCAAGAATACAACGAGGGAGGGAAAGAATAGAGCTAAGTAGTGCCTTATATTAAGTAGTGGCCTAGGCGTAGTAAGACTCAAACCAGTACTAACAAGACTTAGAGGTTTAGTAGCAAGAGTGGAAAGATCACCAGTTGCCTAGAGTGAGAGTGAAAGAGAACCAGTTGACCAGGAGAGGTAGGCAAGAGTAGAGGCTCAGAGAGAGACAATCAATCCTGCCCTTCCCTTATTGGAAGTTGGTAGAGGCAGACTAACAGGGGAAATAACGAATGAGTTGTAAGCGGGTGAAATCAATAATGAGTTGTAAGCGGGAAGGTAATTTACAGTCCGAAATAGGATTTCCTTTGATCATCTATAGATTCATCACATACGAGAATGCAAGGGATCTGCAATCATACTGAAATCAGGGGTTCGAGAAGATAAGATGCAATAGAAATAATAAGAACAAGGGGACTATATACGTGATCGATAGCATAGGAGTTACAGAAGAATCAAGGTCAAATCTCAATAGGAGTTACAGAAGAATCAAGGTCAATAGAATAGCTCTGGAATTCAAGAATAGCTAGGGAATTCCATATGAAGCAGCAGAGGCGGTTGCTATAGGGGCAGTTTCCTCAGTTGTGTATCAAAGTTGCAGTAAGTAAACTCAATTCTTAAAGGAAAGAGAACTGGGCTAGGGAAGGAAATCAATCAAGTAGAGACTTGGCCCGATGCTAGGTACTCAGTTCATTCATTGGAATTAGAATAAGGGAGTTTCTAGTAGCAAGTGGAATGATTTTAGCTGTTACTGATGTGACTTATTTCGGTCATAAGTAGTATAGAAGAACTTGGATTTAGCTGTTACCTATTTCGGTCATAACCTTACTTATGAACAGGAACTCTACTTGATGACTGGAAGTAGGCAAGGGAATTCTAAATACCAGAGTAGAGGTAGGCAAGGGAAGCTACTGATCTTATTGTAAGTTTATGCCTTTCATTCCAATTCTTATCTTGAAGAAGTAAGCCCAGAAGAAGTGAGCCTTATTCTGATCCTAACACTTATGAGTAAGCTCCTCATGAAGGGACTCGGCCAGTACTTATAATTCTGGTTGACTTACTTGTGTTCTACAGAGGAGAGGTGAGCTAGTCGTTAAGGAGGAATTGAACTCATATGACAAAGAGTGCAACTAATAAGTGGAAGCCTTAAAGCACTGAGTAAGAGGTGAGCTAGTCGTGGAGCTAAGCAAGGCATAGAATGGAGCTTAGGAGTTAAAGAATAGTAAACAAGCTGCTGCGGGTAGATCGAGAGCCTGCATAAGTACTAACTAACGAGTGTTGAGCAAGTCCTGTGTTTGTAAACTAATGACTATAGGAACTATACTATACTATAGGAGTAGCTGAGTTGCGGTCAGATATGATTTTCTTCCCATAAATCCAGTAAGATATTCTCTTATTCCCACTAACTGCTCTAATTAATAGTTGTTTCATTCTTTGATTTAAGTTCAATCAATAGTAATTAAAGAAGCAAGTCCGAGTCACTGGCAAGAAGGGGAAGGAACAAGTACCCGGAGTGAGGAAGCCTGGTACTTAGCAACAAAAGAAGGGGAAGGAACAAGTACCCGGAGTGAGGAAGCCTGGTACTTAGCAACAAGTGGTTCAGGTTAGGAATACAGATCATCGGCTCAAAAAGTAGCTGGATAAGAAGAAATAGCGGATGAAGCCTGTTTCCACAGAATCAGCTGTATAGGAAGCCCATATTTCTTAAGTCTTGCCAGAAGCTCTAGTACTAAGGATAAGAATCAAACCCAGAAGTCCAAGGCTTAAACTAACACCGAGCAGCATGGAACTAGGGCTACTGAGACTACACCCACTGCTAACCGGACTCCAACCACTGCATCCAATTACTTACTTCCTTCAACTCGTTTTAGCTGGTCTAGAACCAGTGCACTCACTCCAAGAACCAAACCAATGCCAACCAGAACCAATGCACTAACAACGGGACTAAGACAAGGGAGTTAAAGAATGGAACTGGGTAGCAAAGGAATAGGACTCATAAGTCTAAGACTTCAACCCGAGCTGGGCAGACTGCAGCTATGTATTATCAGACTGATGCGGTGCCCCCACTATCCCTGTCGTTAGGGGTTGGCAACCAGACTTCAACTAGTGCTTCCAAGCCTGAAACTAATACCACCGATCCCCCGAAGTCAGTAACTAGTAGTAAGTAGTCAACCGATTGTCTGCATCTAGTACTGTTGCTTGGCTCTTTCACTCCTGAGTAACATTCGAAGTTTGACTACTGAGTTGCCCTATATGCAGGCCTAGTAAAAGACTTCATAACAAGTAATAACTTACTTCATAACAAGTAACAGACTATCCGAGCCTAGTAACTTAATTCCACAACTACCCACAAAGAACTAACTAGAAGGGCAACTACCCGAGCCTAGTAACAGATCTGAAGTAGTTGCGGTGTTACTTGTTGGGTTTACTACCTTAACCTTGTAGTGGTCGACCTTAGCTCTTTAGTAGATCCCTTATTCTTTGTATTAATAGTTACATCAGAGTTTCAGACCGTTCACTTATTCTTAGTATCTGATTTGGCTTTCAGCACCTTATTCTTATTTGTAGGAATACCTTAGTTTCAGACCGGGTAAAGTAGCGAGGGATAGTTCTAAGAGCCAGAGTTAGGTTTTAGGGTAAAGAGATGATAGGCTGTGAGAGTTCTTGTTTCATCCCAAACTAGTAGTTGTCCTGTTTCATCTGTATTTGTAGACATAGGTATAGGAAAGGAACCAGAGAGGAGGAGTCTCATTCAATACAGGCACCTGAGTGAGTTGTTTCATTAAATACCTTATCCGGCCAGAACTTATTAATTGGTTCTGGTGATTGTTTAATACCGAGGGGGTAGTATCACCTATGTGCGAAGTACGAAAACCACTAGTTTAATTCGAGGTAAGTTATTCAAGTGGCTTTCAGTGGCTTTCAGCACCTGTTCTTAAGTTTCTGTCTTTGTTAGAACCATTAAAGAGAAGTGGAGTTTGGTGCTTTAGCTCCTAGTAGTAGAGTAGTTGGCTCTTAAACTGTAGTTGCTTTACCTTTTCTACTTGTTAGTTGGATTCTGAAATGACTTATTGGCTCGGTTAAGCCCAAGACTTATAGTTGCTCCTGCTGCTAGGTAAGCGAGTAAGAAAGTGAGAATGAAAGTAGTTATGTTATCTGAAGTAAGAATACCTGTTAGCTGGCAACCCTTATTATAATCCGTCAAAGAATTAAAACACTAACTAGATGTGACCTCAACTCGAAAGTGAAGCTGCCCTCTGGCAAACTGACAATAAGGGCCTAAACGACTTAATATAAGGGGGCAACAAATATAGTTAGGGCTCTGGACTACTCGTATACACCTCCGGCTACTATACCTCCAGGAAGTTAGGATTCCACTCGCCAAGCAGACTAGTAGGAAAGTAACAATACTATAAGAGCCTCTACTATTAGCTATCAACCAAGGCCTAAAACTAAGCTGGGCCAATCAACTACTACAGTTGCCTTGTAACTTCAATTGGGCAAGACTTAAGAAATAGGGACTAGCGAACAAAGGACAGGACTTTCCGTTAAGAAAGAAGAATGAGTTTACAGAGGTACAGTACAAGGTAAGAGTAAGAAAGAAGTATTTGTTTCCTCGGCGCTAACGGTAAGGGCCAAGCTACAACTAGTGGAATGAGTGTCATCTCTAGTTTCATCCCCAGTGGCAGTTCAAGTGTCCGCTGCTGTGAGAGTTGAGATCAGAAAGAGAGATTCTAGTTTTGAAGGTAAAGCTAAGGTGCTTCAAGTAATTACTATAAGGTCCTGTTCCTGTACCTGTCTAGTAGTTAGTTGGACCGGTCTGAAACTAATAAGTAAGCAAAAGGGAAGCAGTTCAGTTTAATCAACCCCGGGGCCAAGCGGACAAGTACTCAGAGAAGAATTGAACTACTAACGACCAAGCAACGACTAGACAAGTGTCACTATAGTAGTTGTAGTCCTGGTAGTCCAGCCAGAACTTATTAATTAGCACTTAAGTTAATGGTTAGAGTTTCAGTAAGTATTTTTAGTAGTTCCATTATTGGTAATAGCAGAGTTGAAGACCAGAGTAGTTTCATTCAATACAGGCACCTGGCAAAGCGTATACTAGAGTGGAAAGGGAAGTTGAGTTTGGTGCTGTAGTTTCATCCCTAATGGAATCCCTTGTTTCATCCGTTCTCTTATATTCAATTAGACTATGTTTTCTTCTACATAACATCTACTGTATTAGTATATGAGAAATAGCACTCGAAAACATCTATGGTACTAACTTCGTCGTTATGACTGTCGAAAACATCTACGAAGACAGGACGGAGACATGGTAAAAGCCAGGTAAGAAATAGAAGAATGAGCCAAGTACTAATTAGAATACAATCACTAGCAACAAGCCTACCGACACTGCCCTAACAGACTGGAACTTACCTCTACTATGCTAGGCAGGAGGAGTACTAGGCAGGAGGAGTAGTACTTAAGACTGAAACAAGTGCTGCTAAGTAATTAAATAAGTTGCGGTCCTGTGTTCGGGGCTAGTCATTTAAGAGTTCAACCACTGCCTCCAATTACTTACTTCCTTCAAACTCAGTAGTCCTAGAATGAAGCCGGGCAGCGCAAGGCTATAGATACTAACAACAAGAATCTAACCACTAACTCTAAGAACCAATCCACTGCAAGCAAGCCTTCAACTCACACCACTGAGACTTAAGCTAGGTATGCGCCTTATATTAAGTTCTGCTACTGGTGTTGCTAAGGCTTCAATTAATGCCGGTCGGAATGGAACTATTGGGTAGAAGCCTTAACTTACTTATCATGGATACAGAATTGACCTCAGTAGACTCAGAGCGAACCCAGGTAGTTAATGAATTGAACTCATCAGTAAGTAAATAAGTGGGGAGTGGTCTCGTTTCATTCTTCTTAGTGGTGGAGTGATCCAGTTGCATCAGTAGCGGAGGCAGCCAATGAGATATAGTATAGGAGGTTTACTGACCTTTGTGGGTAGTTTTGGAAGTCTGTTAACTAGACCACTGATTCCCAGCATCTAGGGTAGTAGATCAGAGTGAAACCACTAACAAAAAGACTTCGGACCAGTACGAGCATGTTATTAGTTGCTGGGTAGACTGAGAAGAGAGCTAGTGTTACTCGTATGGGATGGCTATAAGGTAGCTTTCAGGCTGATGCTTAGGTGTTGCAGACTTAACCTAGGTAGTTACAGAACCCAGTAGTAGCTTGGCAGTTTACAGATCTCTCCTCTCTGGCAACTAGGGAGGGATTCCACTCAGAATCAAACCAGTAAGTAGAAGCCTTAAGAAGTGATACAAACCCTCAGAATCCAACTCAGTAGTTAAAGACTTGAAGCACCTAACTTTCTTGCTTGTTCAGATAGGTATGATAGTTGCCCTCAGCTAGTTTAATACCGAGTTTCAGCTAAGTCCTGGTTTCTTACCAAAGAGTTCAAAGATCTCAAGTCCTGTGTGAAAGTAGAAAACAGAAGACTCATATATCCGCGGAGGTGGGCCAAGTAGTGCTGTTAAGGAGGTAGGCAAGGGGGAACCTGTTTCATCAGTATTTGTAGCAGTAGCATCTGTCTTGGAATCTGTAAGTTGGTAAGCTATTCAAGTGTAGTTTTGGAGGAAGAAGAGAAAGGCTTTGAAGCAGGGCCAAGCAGGCAAGACACTACTAATGACCAAGCAACTAAGTAAGCCTTTAAGTAATTGCAAGTCGACAACTCGGTTCATTCTTATACCGAATTATCATAAGGGGGTCAATTCTCACTTTAACTACTAACTTACCCCTACTCACTACCTTGGGTATAAACAAGTAAAGACTAACTACTGACTCTCGCCATTAAGTAGAGTTGAAGACCGAGTCCCTATTCGTATTCTTAGAACATATTAGCTATCGGGCCAAGTCACTACTAACCAAGCTACTACTAAACAAGCAGAAAAGTAACTACTCCACTCACTTTGCTATCAGCCAAGTCACTACTAGACAAGTAGGCAACTCGGAATTGAGATAAGGAAATGAGTATTGAAACTATCAACTTGGAAGAAAACCACCGAGAAAAAGAACCCCTAACGCTCACACCGCTTCTAAGGTTTGACTAGCATATGACCAATGCTAATAAGACTCTCGCTGGTGGTGCTTATCACTCTTACCTTATAGCTGGCCTCTACTTCAGACTTTACTGCTTACCTTGCCCCTATTTATTAAGTCTTGACCGAAGTAAGTTAGGTAGTCGAGGTGAGCTAGTCGAAAAGGAAGAAGAAAACTGGTAAATCAAAGAATTGACCCAGGTAGTTATACAGACCACAACTAGCGCATCCAAGGCTTATACCAGTAACTCCAAGAATCAAACTAGAATTAATCACACTTACTGCAGCTAGCCCCAGCCCCAGATTGAAAGTACTTAGCAATACCAAAGTCTCCATCTTGCCATATCGCCAACCGTAATATAAGTGACAACTGGTTCTTCTCAAGCGTAAGATCCCTTTATTTCTATTACTGCAAACACTCTCACAGCTTCTTAAACAAGAAAAGTCACTGGCCATTCTCGTCGACTTGTAGAAAGGTCAAAAGCCAAGCACGCAACCCGAACTCCCCTTTATGCCTTAGACACAAGCAAGTCAATCACAATTACCTCCGGAAACTTCTACTTTAACAACTCCCTTACTTGACACGCCGTCGCTTGTTGAATGAGAATAGAATCCATCCCAGAGCTCCCATAAGCTAAGCAGAAGAAGGCTTCTTTTTTCACTCAATTACATTATTGGTGTGGCTGCTCAAAGTCAAGTATCTTGCTGCTCCCCTACTATATGGATTTGCAAGCAGAGTGTATCATCGTATCAGGTTTTTTAACCCGAGTCTTATATCTTTGAAAAGAAAATAGGGTTTTTCAAAGACTTAGAATCACTTTATGTCCTCAGAATCCACTAAGGTTGGTAGGCAGATATATAAGTGGGGAGTGAACTCGAGGTTCTTCAGAGGGGTCATCTTTGCCAATCCCCTATAGAAGTTATGGTCTTGATTCACCAGTAAAAGAGCCATACTCTTTCTTTTGTGTATGCTCTAGTATAGAACTGTGCCCATATATATGCTCTTTCATTCCCATTAGAGAAGGTGCTTCATTCAGTTCCGTTTGTGTCGCGTCTACCACAGTTGGTACTTTAGGTCCCGATAGTCTTTCCTGCAAAGAAAGAAATAGGCACAGCTTACTAAAAGGGCTTCCTTCCCTTACTTATTAGAATGGCTCCAGTGGCTTCCCTTATTAGAATGGCTCCAGTGGGTACATCCTCCGTTGTTTCGCCTCCTGGGTTCGGTTAAGTTCCAAAACTCTATCTTCAACTTATTCGGATCCGCCTACTAAGCCTGCCTAAGGAAATGGAATAAGGGATAAAGCTATCATTCCATCTTACACAGGTGCATTCAAAGGAGGATCTCTTGGCTCCATAAAGAATATAGGATCAACACATCTCTTCTGATAGGATCAAACAACCAACCCATCTCTTCTGATAGGATCAGATCAACCCATCTCTTCCAACTCTTATTCCAATTCGAGAAATGCCCTGGAAATAGATGAGCAATCAAAGGAGTAAAGGAAGTCCAGGATTCGATCGAATAGAAAGGGCCGGGCACAAACTATTCTCAATCTCAGAGAGCGGGGAGGTCGAATAAAGTATTTGGATAGTACAGTTGATGAAAGGTAGAGTACAGTTGATGAAAGGGTTAGGTTTAAAGGGTCTTCCACATCGGTCCAAATGCCGAGAGTAGGAGGAAGCTAAGCTTATAAGGGTTTATGATACTTTAGGCTTTCCAAGTAGAAATCACCCGCCTCCTGTAAAGGGTAATGATATTTAGCAGCAAGATAGGTTGTCTTTGCTTGCCGACTTTTGAAACCAATTCCTTTTCTACAACCGAAAAACTCATCCACCGTGTCCTATTCAATACTCTCGAGCACTGAGACTAGACTAGGCGTTAGGGACTCTCGAAAAGGGGGGCACTATCAAAGGGTAGGAGAGGAGGGCACGGCAGAGGAGAAAGGCATAACAGGCTATAGGGTGTAGAGAGCCTCAAAAGTCATCGACCCGTAACTACAACTTTCGAGCGGGCGTGGCTACCATTAGAACACTTCTAGTAAACGAGTGAACGAACGCACCTAAATAGGTAAGGAAGAGGTCGTACTGAGAAGCGGAGACGCGCAGATAAATCAAAAGTAGTGCCTGATTTAGCTTGGGTACCAAATCCCTCTTTCTTTGCAGTGACAAAGGCACAGTTACATCGGCGGTAGGAAGGGCTTTAGTTTTGGGTGCTTAGGGCAATCAATAAGAATATATAAATGAATAAGAATATATATTATTGATATAGGTTTGGTGCTTGGCTTTCCCGAGCTTAACTAGAATGTGGCTGAACTAATTAATTCACACTTCTTTTTCCTATCCTTTCTTTACTGTAGATTGAGTATAGTGGTCATTCAATTCTTGTAGTAAGTAGTATATTATGGGGCTTATGTCAAGCAAACCAGATGTATTGACTGGCATCTTCTTCTCTTGCAGTTGGTATAAGGTCTCTATGGATTTGATAGATGCAGCGGGGTAAGGAAAAGGCTTTTTCCATGGGTTGAAACTGGATTTGCCAAGCTCTCAATAGGATACATCAATCCGATGCCAATATTTAGTGTGGAAGCAAGTAAAGTTGACCCATCATAGTAAGTCATAGTAAGTTGAACGAGTTGGTGCAAGAGTCTTAGTCTCTTTGTTGCTAGGATATATAGAACAAGTAATCCAACTAAGAGAGAGGCCAAGCCAGGGGCGTAGACTTGCCTAGGTCTCGCTTTACCTTTGCCCAGAGTACAGTACGGTTGACAGGAAAGTATAAGAGAGAAGAATCTGAAAGGGGATTCAGGATTAGACGCGGAATGAGATGCCGTAGAAAGGAAATCAGCGGTGCGAGTAAGGTTTACAGTTGTAACTTCTATTACGGTTGGCGACGAACAAGCAATTGAATCCGCATAACATACAAGGGAAGGGCTAGAGAGGGAAGATAGGTGTGTTGGCAGTGCAGTGTCCGTGAAATGTTCCTGTTTTCCTTTGTTACAACTTCATATTTCAAGCGGTGCTAAAGGAGTGACATCAATACAATTCAGATTGGAGAGTGGAGTTAACCCTTACTCTTCTGCTGGTCTAAGCGCAAGGAATTCTCTCTTTGTCTATAGTAGGAGCACTTTGACTTTTATATGCATTTATTTGTCGAGCCAATAGGGTTAGGTTACCTTAATGACCAATTCATTATATATGTATGTCTATTAGCGCCGATGCTTGTTCTTTCGCACCCTAAACTAAATCAAATGGATGGAGGCCTTATAGTCATTCGCGTTAGTGAGAAAGCTTTTGCTTGTTCCTTTGCTTTAAGAGCGGTACTTGACACTTTCTACTTTACTTCGTCAACTCCACTTGATACGCGCAGAAAGAATGGAATTCCGTGTGTGCTTTGGGTGCTAGTGAAGTCGTAGATAGAAGCCGAGAAGAAGGATCGATCAGGATCATAAGCTAAAGAAGGAGCTGGAGAAGAAGTGTAACCGCATATATAAGTCTTGACCACTCCCAAGACCACAGAGCATACCCCTTACTTTTGTCCTTTAAGCTATGTGTTACTAATCCAATGTGGAATCCAGCATTTCTTACCACGCTCCGACAATAAGCTAATGCGCGAGGTTCTTTGTTTACTAGTTTCAGAAAATATAACTGACATGGACATATGGATGAAGTAAAAACACAGCTTTTTGACAGCTCCTTTAGCTAGTAAGGATAGGCCCCAGTGTTGACGCTCCTTCAAAGGCACAGTGGAAAGGTAACTCAAGCCTCAGGCCATATTCTACTACGCTATATGATGCCCCCTATACATCATTCCATAGACCATAGAAAAGCCCTCCTCTCCTACTACAAGGCAAAAATCGAAGAATCCAAAGACGAAAGGGCGGAAAATCAAAGAAACTAGAAGGACAGCAACTGGCTAAAAGGAAAATGGCTTTCTTCACAGGTAAGCGTAGCTTTGACTCGCTTTCTAATACGGATAAAGGCTTTCAAAGTCACTTGCTTCACACATAGTTAAGGCTTTTGTATACTGATCTATATCTGATAGGCTATGTTAAGTAAGCCATAAAATCATTCTATGTGGAATGGGTGCTGTCGACTGATTTCACTAACTCTAATTAAGATTCCTTTCACTCCAGTCTAACTAAAATATACTATGTCTGCGCAGCAAAGGTCAAGGTTTAGTTTATTCAATATTCTTCCCCTTCCCAAACCTGTGCGATAGAAGCAAAACAGACTTATCGCGAAGCCTAAAAAACTCTCCCTTCGGTCTAAATTACATCGATTCCACCTCTATAGCTCTATTCTACTCGCTACAATACAAGTAAGGAACTCCTACCCTGACCTCTCTTTATTCACAAAATGGAATAGAGTTAATCAAAACAGAAACGGAGAACTTATGTCTAAACTTACTTACTCGGGGTGTTAGTATCATTCGCGGCTTACTACTAATTCAATCTATCCGAAAATAGGGAATTGGCATTCCAATCGTTAGCTACCCTACCTTACTCCGGTGTAATAGATTATTCCGTTCCGCCCGAAAGGCTTTGATCACACACATATCTATGAGAGGTTCATAAACGTGCTCTATCTAGGGACAAGAAAAAGGGTCTTTGCGAAAGAGGTGGGGCGAAAAGCGACCAATCGGGGTATAGCTCTGTGCACTTAATGTAATCAATGGATCTTTCTTCTCTTATTAACTATACATTATAGAACTATACATTATGGAACTATACATCATATATCCAGTGAGTTGGAAGGAAAGCATACATACGGAGGTGCATATTCTATCTATGGTATCAGTAGAACACAGGGTTGCCAATCAGATAAAGGAAAAACAGATGATCCGCAATGGCTTGCTTCGAAAAGTACATGATTCCATTCCTGACTAGAATAACTTACACTTAGCCTTAAGGGGCCTAGCTTCTCGTACACTTAGCCTTAAGGGGCCTAGCTTCTCGGGGAAACAAAATAAGAATTGAGTCAGGCTTTCTATTGTCTAAGGAATGATTTCGTTCTCTTTCTTTAGGAACTTGATAAGTCCCATGAGTTAGGAATTACTATCTCTCTCATGCAGTTAGTAAGTTATTTCAGTTGAGAAAGGGAATGCACTTTCAGGTCGAGCACGGTCCATTGGCAAAAGCCTATTTCCATATAATCTTTGTAGGGGGCTTCCCTCTTACACATCAACTTGAGACCAATCCTATACTGAATAAAGACTCTATAGCTAGAGCATAGGAAATCATAATATCTTCCCGTCCAAGCTAAGAAAGCAGAAACTTAGCTATAGCTATATGCTCAACACATTTGATTTGACTTATTTACGGAGTGTTGACTCTGGGAGGTAAAGGGTGCTATACGATCAGGCGCAGGCCGGGCTAATCGGTAAGCTACAGCCTAAGACAATGCCGCATACCAACAACTCAGGATCAGGCTCGGTCAATAACCTAGCAGTCTCTTTGTTTTACATAGTGGCAGTTCCTCTTCTATTCCATTTTTACCTCTGCTCTGGATCTGTTAGCTTGCTTTGTGGCCTCAGCGCTCTAGCTGCCCGGTTATCCAGCTCTAGCTCCCTACCATCCTTTTTTCCATTATCATTCTTATAGGTAAGGGTTTCGGGTCTCTCTAGCCAAAGCCCTTTCTTACAGCCATGTCTCTATTGGCTCTAATCCGCTTCCGCATAAGGGAGTACCCGCGCACTCTACCTTTTCTTGTGGAGTTAACATCTTCTTCCTTTGCTTATTTAGCCATCCAAGCATTGAGTGATCCAAGAATACATCCTTTCCGCTCCTCTCCTAAAAGTCCGGCCAAGCAACTATTAACAGAGTTATGAGCAGACAAGACGAACTCCAGTCCTATCCCATTTCCATATTTGCGTTGAACCGCTCCCAAAAGCAGGACTCAAAAACAGGACTTGGCGCTACACTGTCGCCAATTACTTAAGGGCAGAAGAAAGGACTTGGTTCGCAGCCTCAGGCTCATATCGGCGGGAACAGAATCAGTAGCCAGGCAGAAGGGGCCAACAACACAACACTACCATCTAGTATACGCTTGCCTGTCCCCTTGCCTACACGACCTCGGCTTTCAGTTAAGTGACTTGGCCTCTCTGTTCGCCCAGTTCCTAATCCTATTTCTTAAGTCATAAGCTTCATCGACTCTGTGCTTTGTTCGACTGGCAAGGAATCGCTAAGATAAGAAGTGTCATCCCATATAGAAGCCTCAGCCGAATGCTCATCTCCACTTTCTGAATAGAAGATAGAGAAAAGCATAGTTAGTAATCTGACCCTTACCTCGATTGTATTATTTGCAGCTGTCTTTTGTTCATCGACACAAGCAATAACCTATCTCCTCTCTCGCGGACTAGAGCTAGAGCACTAGCACTAAACCGAAGAACTGTCAACTCCCTCTCCTGATGCCTAATAATCTATCTCGTAGCCAACAAATACGTATGAAACTAGATAGGATTCCACTCGCCAAGCAACTACAAGAGGATATATTTGCACAACTCTACCCGACCCAGAGGCTACTACTACCCGACCCAGAGGTCTCAAAGATGAAATAGTATATGCCCTGCGAAGTTCAATTCATAATTCTTGCAATAGTTTCGTTTCTTTTTGAAGGGTCGTGCCAAATCTATGTTGTTGGCTACCTTCTTATAGGCTAGTTTCTACTTGTCCTACTTGTTGGTTACGTTCAGCAGCCGATACTTTCTACTTGGCAGTCTTTCGAGTTCGGATTAGTTGATGGCTTGGTTTGAACTTGGTGCACGGTTTCATGAGGTATTAAGGGTCGTGCTTATTTCAGAGACAGAGTTATCAGCAAAACATCGGGATGCTAGGAAACTTCCAGTATATCCTTATGAGTCTTTGGTTACCCATGTGAACCTACAGGACATGTTGGCAAAGCAAACGCCAAGTAGTTAGGGGTCTGTCTTATGGTATAGAACACATAATTACGGAATAAGTTGTATCTGGATCTGACTTCTCCTGCTATCCCAATCCAATCTTCTGAACAAGCTTAGTCAAATATAGAACTTTGTAAGAGGCCTTCGCTACCCGGAGACTATGTTAGTGAGCTGCCTGTTAAAGTGTAATCCTAAATTCAATCAAGTGGTTGGGCTAAGAATATCCCCCACTTTTGCTAAGTTGAATCCATGTTAGTAAGTAAAGTAGCTGTAAACTCCAATTATAGCTCTTATCCAATTGAGGTCCAAAAAAGCTGTTGTCAATAAGCCCATTAGTAGTGACTTGTCTATCCGTGTCTTGTCTACTTGTCTATACTAAGCTTGGCCCTGCTGATGATGCTGTAGCCGATTCTTTACCTGCGTCTGTTCGAACTCTCCTTTCTTACACTTCACTTTCATGCTTGGACTTCACCATTGAATTTAGTGCTTCCGCCTCAATTGACGACTTTGACACTTCATTATTTACCGCTGACTTTCGCACTGCTGATTCTGTTCAGGCAATAAGGAAGGCTTCATTCTTTTATCGAATATGAAAAGTCCTAGGAATGAAACTGGAACAGTCAATTCACTTACCACAGCACAACTCCACCTGCTACTTTACCGACCCAGAGCCTACTAGATACGATGAACTAGCCAACAGTAAACCTTACTCGTATACACTTAGCACTTCAGCATTATGTTGTTGGTCGACTCTACTACTTGTACTTGGGGCTGGAAACCAAGATTGATATCCTGCTGCGCTGCCTTTAGCCTATGTTACCGCTTATGATCTTGAGACTATCCACTTGAAGAATTGCTTGCAACTTATTTGAGCGTATCCTCATATAATTTAGGAATGGAGCAGCTTAAGGACCCTGAACTTGAGCATTCAGTCTGATCTGATTCTTTAGAAGATGAAACAAGAACTATACTTGAACCTTAACTTCCCGCTAAGGATCCTGATATAGCTCCCTCATCCCGATACTGCTTGCTTATGTGCTAAGATATAGATTCTATTTCCATTCATGAGTTGAAGTTGCGCCTGGTGGGTTCCTGTCTTTAGCGGCATGGAAGCCTTTAACTGTGCGAAAGGGAGAGTTTCCAGTGTCGGTTCCATAGTCAGCTCCAAGCGGTTCCATTCTTGAGTATCTTTCAGTTCGCCTAGTACAAGTGTTGTATCAAGGTGTTGGCACAGCAGCAAGTGGTTATTCACTTTCTTGTCGTGGAGATTAGGAGAAGGTCGGTTCTTCAAGAAGTGGCAACGTATATCAAATCCAAATGAGAGGTGAGATAGAGAGAACAAACAATAAGATCTGAATTACTAAAATACTGTCCTGAACTTATAAGTACTGGTATTGCTATTTCTAAGGGAATATTCTAGCAATTGAGTCCAGTCCGGGTCAGGCACCTACCCACCCTGGAAAGCAGAAAGGAAGCAGCAAGCGCGGGGGAAGGAAATAAGACTTGGATAATGGGGGGTGTTGTCTAGTTTCTTGTTGAAGGGAGAGATATTCTTGTGTTGCAGTTTAAGGAGTTGATTCAATCAGGCACTAAAAAGAGAGATCGGGCCCTAAGCTAAAATCAGAGGTTGGCACTAAGAAAAGAGGTTGATCGGGGGATCTGTTAATGAGAAGATCCTTTATTGGCTCTAAGTCATAGGTCAGTGAGCTGCTGGATTCAATTACTCTGTCCGATCTGGAGCATGTTGAGATAGAAGAAGTCACAAACCCTTTTCAGCACCTGGATAAGGAGTGGGATTAGGATCTTGAGTGGGATCTGTGCGAGGGAAGTCTAGTTAGGGTGTTGAAGCAGAAGTGGAACTATAAGTATCAGTGGGTATTTGCTTTGTTTCCTTTCCTCGGCGCAAGAAGCTAGTATAGGTCCAGGCCCAACTCTCTTTACAACACAGCACGGTTAGAAATAGATTGAAAGCAATGACATTACAGCACGGTTAGAAATAGATT
This sequence comes from Musa itinerans, assembly GCA_001649415.1. Classification (NCBI taxonomy): domain Eukaryota; kingdom Viridiplantae; phylum Streptophyta; class Magnoliopsida; order Zingiberales; family Musaceae; genus Musa; species Musa itinerans. Next base: position 104,340 of record LVTN01000167.1, read on the forward strand.
GAAAGCCCAGCGTTAATATAAGTGCAAGTCGACGATATCTCAGAAGCATGGAAAGAAGCAGTGCCAGGAATAGAGGGAGAGTACAGGCCGTTTCTGTTCTCAAGTCAACATCGACTCGATAAGATGCCGAAGCTGGTTCAGTGTATTTACCTTTCCTCCATGTAAACCCCCTAGATCTCTACGACAAAGAGCTACAGCAGCAGGACTAGATGTTCTAGTTTACGTGGCTTTACTTGCACCGAGTCAACCAGGAAAACCCTTTATGGAACTTGCACCGAGTCTCGCCGGAACTTATTAATACGCTAGCTTCTTGCCTTTGTATACTTACGCTTACTACGTTGCTTGGTTTCTCCTTCCTTTATTTCAGAATCTAGTTTCATGGGTTTACTTTGATAAAGAAATGGAGTCTATTTGCATAAAGAAATAGAGTCTCTTTGAGCACCGGAGATAGATACAAGTCACAACAACTACTCAGGCAGTTACAAGATCTGGCTCTTCGTAAGGATAAGAAAGAGGTTTGCAAAGGGGAAAGCCCTATTAATATACTGTAAGCAGCAAGAAATTATAAGTACCGGTCGCGGCAGTAGAAATAACGAGTCGATGAAACATTAATGTAATCTATCGCAGAAGCGAAAGAAAGAGAAGAAGCGGTTCGAAAGGAAGCAGCAATACGTTATGTTAGGAGTTATCTTATACAAACAACGGAACCAGCAAGCGCTAAGTCGACCAGATCAGATGCTGGGGAAAGAGCTGGATCTTCCGGTTATGCAAGTGGAGTTCGCTCAAGTGTTGTCGATTCGTCTTCTGAAAGTGGAGAGTAAGGAGCAGCTCGCTCAGTAACGTGAAAAACAGGGCTGGGCGTTTGGGAGAAGCAGACAGATTATAAGGATCCTCTGGTTTTGGAGAAGCACCCTTCTCAGCACATATACTCCTCTCATCACATAGAGGAAATACTTTATGATGCTCAAAAGCAATATATGAGGAGCCATAAAAGGAAGGATATAATTAGTCAAAAGCCAAGATATGGGGAGCCTAGAAATAAACGAAAGAATTATGAAAAAGCGAAATAGCCTAGAAGACAGGTAGAAAGTATATGAGGATCCTGAGTGCGGAACATAATCTTCTCCAGTTAGAATACTTTGAAAGCCATCTTTGAAGATCTAAGAGTCATTAAAGTAAGTCATAATTGGAGAGCAATTGACAGATGAGAATCCAAAAGTACTTCAAAATAAAGGGGTGTCCGATGGAATATACCATTGATGAGTTAAAGGAGAAGTATTTGATATTAGATGGGGTTTCCTGTCATCTTCTCTTTCATAGGCCCATAAATACAAAGCTGCTATTGCTTTATGGCGAACCAAGTATGCAAAAGAGCAACATCTTCGAAATGCTTAAGAGCGTACTGAACATCTATTTAGCTAGTGGAAAAATGCATGATTTCACGGGGGCACACGACCGATTTCTTGCTTTTTGATCAATTTCACATTGCTAATAATGAGGCTTTCACTGGGGGAAACTTACATGCAAGGTTATCCATGCAAGGTTATCTCGCTGCTGCTAACAACACCCTACTCCAAATTCTTTATGTGGGTGGGAGTTAAGATTGTATGCCGAGCATGGCAGAATCTATGAAAAGAATAGAAATGTCCCTGTTGTTGCCATCACCAATGTACCTGATGAGAGGATTAGTAGGAAGGGTGATTTTCATCCAATATTGATTTGGTTAGCGCAGGATACACAATCTATGCGAATAAAGAGTCGTTGCTACCTTAGAAGGGTGTATGCTCAGGAGACTCAAGCAGAAGCAAACCACTTTGGAATGGTCTAAACACATACCAATTTAATGAAGAGAGCAGAGCGGTGATGTTGACTGTTGACAGCGGGAAACTAACTAATCCCAGCAAGCCCTACGAAAGTAACCTCGAGATTGGATTAGGCGTCGGAGCCCTTATAATAACCGGGGCCTTCCAAAGTAGTAAAGAGAATGTAGCTATACTATATGTCGCATAAAAGAATATCAAAGACAAGCGAGGCGAGTCCTTACATAGCACACATGCATCCAAAGCCGCCTTCCACTGGATGATAACTAAATGGGTTTTCTGCCCTCTAGTGAGTTTGCTTATGTGCCCCTTTCTAGTCATGATAGCCAAACACTTTTCCACTCTAGTCTCATATGGACAAAAATGAGCCTTTTCATAAATACCTGGAAACCATTCTCGGATCATTAGTGAGGAAAAAGATGGGTGTAATTCCCAACAGTGGTGGAATCCCAGTAAGATCGGATAGGGGTGGGATGAAATGAAAGGAAACCGAAAAACCGTTTATGCCGCCTGGCCATTGCAAATCCATAAAGAAGGGTGGGTTGGTTTGCTTCTTTTCTTCTGCAACGAGAAATAATAGATTCAATGGAAACCCTATTTCGGTATGATTGAACATACTGCTGTGCTGTACCGTTAACAAACTGTTTTGCTGTAATGTAAGTAAAGGAAAGGAGGAAGAAATGCAAACGAAAACGAATTATGGAATGCAAAAAGCAACGCACAAGCTAATAAACGAATTAAGGGCAGTGAAAAGAAAAACGAGTGAAGTTTTCGTCTTACTGAGTGGTAGTTGTTACTCTATTCTATTCTATATCCGGCACATAGCTAATTATTCCTTAATTCTATCTTACATAGCTAATGATTCTGTTTCCTATACTGATCTCAGAGACAACACTCAAACTGGGAAATAATATGCAAACGGGACGCAATGAGACTGGAGTTACCTGGGCTGTGGGCCTAAAAAAGAAAGGGTGGTGGGGAACGGTCCTAGCAAACATAGAACGGAATGCTACTTAATGGAATAGTAGGCTTTAGATAATGAAAAGTGAAAGTGAAAGTCGTACATGTAGGTTACATCGGAGTAAAGGCTGTATCAGCTCTAAGGCTTGTTATGTTCTGGCCTCATACGCATTCCGAACTCCACTCTTACTCAACAGAACCCCATACGAGACGGAGCAAGCCTATTATTTACTGCTGCTGATAGTAGTAAGTAGGAAGAGTAGCTGCTGCTGCTGATAGTAGTAAGTGGGAAGAGTAGTGCCATCTGCTTTACTAATGTGCATTTGGATAAGGAATTTCTTGCAGTTTCATGGGCTGGAATAGATCGCAAACTTATTACAGCTGGAGGTGGCGAGATCGTGGTCGAACTGATTGATACACGATGGGCTTACTTAGGGCTCCAAAGGTAAGGACCCAAAGGCGTGGGTGTTCACGGGATGCTCGGGAGATCGACAACTTATTGTTTGTGCAAATGGAGCCAGTTATTAGAAGTTCTGGGAAGCTATTGGGCTTACCTACCTAATCGTCCCAATCCGGTCGGTTGTCCTCACAAAAAACAGATCCGGAATATCTCTTATATAATCTTCGTTTGCCTAGCTGCCCATTGCTAGAACTTCCTGCGCTGGTAAGGCAAGCAAAGCAAACTCCTCTTTCCGAATAAGAGTGCTGGAATTATAAGTACTGGCCGAGTAAAGCTCTCTAGGTTAGCTAGAGGTAAAGTTATCCCAGAGCTGGAGACACAGGCCGATACTACTTCATAAACCTTACTTCAGCAAGGAAGGATAGGAAGGACATGACATCAAGTAGTTTGTCGGATGAAACCCTCAATCTTTCTATCCAAGAGCGAGAGGGACTGACTAGATCTTGGAATTCTAAGTCCAGTACTTAAGTTCAGGTCTTCAGGTTCAAATGCTCTAAACCGCAACAAACATTTTGAGTGGTTTTGTTTGAGGTCAATTTGCCTAAAAGTAAAGTAAAATGAATGCACTTGCATCGCTCAAATCCTACTTTCTTTGATCCCCAATTCAGACTTGATTTCACATGAAAGAAAGAACACGAAAACGACATGGATACACTCGCTTTGACTATTCGATTCAGGAGGAAAACAAGAGAGTTCGGGAATGATTTGATAGAGCGAGAGAGACTTGCTTGCTTTTAGGTATGGGGAATGACCCCCAATTAGACTACTAGACAATGAATCTCCTTTTTGGTGTAATGCGCTCAAGAGAGAGACGGTTAGAAGAGGCCCGGCCCCCATGTTAAAGCGCTTTCATAGGCGCTGTTGCAACTGATAAAAACTTCGATTTCTTATCTGTAGAGCTAAAGGATACGACGAACATTGCAGAGGAGCAAGGGGAAACATGGGCCCAGAATTCGAATAGCTGAGCCTCATCTGGAAAAAAGGCTGTGACTCGGGACTCTAAAAGAAAGAGGAGAATTTCCGAAGTGGGAGCGGGCTCCGATAAATGGGATGCAAAGATAGAAATATGAAATGAGTGATGAGGCTCGGTAGCCAACAACTGTGGTACAGGGAGTAAGGTCGTAGCTGCGTCAAGGCGGAACCAGTTCGGGGGAAACACATCCGGGCATGAAGGAATCGAGGTGGTTCAAGTTTCAAGAGCAGGTTAGTAAGTACTAAGAGTCTAAGATAGATTCAATTCTTTGTGGAATAAGTTTCATTGGAGAAGGCTTCTTAGCTATAGGTCTAATCGACCGTCTAACCTTCCATTCTAGTTGTCCCGGCCACGGAGTGGGAATCACATTACATTATGAGCTGGATCCAAAAGGTTGTTTCTTAGAAAATGATAACCGAGGCTATTGAGGAAGGATCAGAAACTGCCCATATTACATTGAAGCCCAAAGAGAATGTTTCTGATGTGGAAGAACACGTTAGTGATTCGATAGGGCGAGATACGACAGGGCGAAGAGTCAAAAAGGGCCTTGGCTGTTGCGGAGAGTCGTACGGAGGCGATGGTTAATAGGGTTGCTGCTGTAGAAGAGAAGCAGAGGCCACCTCGCAGCATAAGGTTAGTATTGTTTGTTAAGTTAACAGTCTTGCTCTGTTTGTGCATATTCCAGAGCCGTTGTTACTTACTTTTCTTTATTATTTGTAACTGAGGCTAGATAAATAAGTTGTAACTGTCCGGGGGGTACTAGATAAGCCCTCGTAGCGAGCAGGCTACTTAATAATGAGTTTTCGCTGGACAAACTATGTTGTCTTTATATAATTGTTGTTCCATAAGTGGGTCTGTATCAACAATTGTTGTTCCATAAGTAGGTCCGTATCAACACCCTAAGATTGGAAAAATGCCTTTGCGGTGATTAGATTATTTATCCCATCCACAATGGAATCGGGGCCGGGCCGACAGATGATGCAAGAGATGCACCGCGCTACCCTTTTTCATTTCTGCCCATCAATAGAGTCTGCGATCGCCTTAATTCGAGAGCGCCATAAAGGAGTTCAGGAGGAATAATCCATACTTACATCAGCCTTATGTCCCATTCCCGAAAGATATGATGTATAGCGGGTAGAGAGAGTACTTTCTTTCTTTCTTTTTGGCGATTGAATCGTTATGTCCAAAATGCTTTTACTAAGCTGAAGTAAATGTCATCTGAATTTCATACTTTGTGAAAAGCAAAGGCTTCGTATTACCTAGTTTTGACATTATGAGTTTAGTAAGAGATATCCCGGCATGGCAGGCGCTGTGTCTTGAGCTATTTTAGTATGCATTGGGAAATACCCTGTTTGGTGCTTGCTACGAAGCAACTGATCAAGGGGTTGTGTGTGTTTCATGGACCCTTCCAACCTCCTGCAGCCAAGCGATGTGGATTTCTCTAGTATACTGATTAGCTTACCGTTCCCCACATGAAAAGAGTGAGTTTTTACCATACAATATGGCTTCCACACGCAAGGTTAGGGTTCTATTGCCATATGTGGATATGGGCTTTACTGACTTTTTATGTGAAGTATGGCTCTCTCGCAATAATCAATGTTGTGGTGGGTATAATTTCTATAAGTCATGCATTTGTGTTAACATCTTTCTTTCATATAGGTGGGCACTGATTAATTGGCCCCTCCCTCTCCTATTGAAAGGGCGTTAGCCACTTCCATCTGTCCCCAACTTGACCTTCCCCTTCTATTAGCCCATTAGCTTTTCCACTCAGTTCGGAACCCAATCTCCTAATCAACGCAACGTAGAATTTGTTGTTCACCGCTGGATGATAGATTGTTTGGCGGTGGTTATCCGCTCGACTGCTTTGAAAAGGATAACAGTTGTGATTCTACGGGTTAGAGCATGACTAGTAGTGTGATTCTACGGGTTAGAGCATGACTAGTAGCTCATAGTAGATGGCCGGGCACTTCCAAACCACTTTTCTTGATTCCTTAACGCCCTATTTTGGAACAGAACTCTGCCAAGCTAGTACATTACGCCTATACACCTTAATCCACTCTGTTTCCTAGAGCGATAGTGCAAAAGTACGAAACATAACAACAAACAGTCATACATAAGTAATCTTGCCTCTGTCTTTGGGGATAAGCCCACTACATCGGGAATACCACTTCACTTCGTGGATATGCTTCAGAAGGAATTATAAGTACTGGGCGGTCACTGTTGCGATTTACTGTTTCTGTCATCACTATTAGCCAGTGGGGAAGCACCCATCTTTAAGCGTGGCCACTTGTTATAATTTCAAGACTAAGACGAGGTACACTATACCATACATAAGCCAGTTCCATTGCCAGGTCCTAAGCAAAACAGGGGAAGAGGCGGTGTGGATGGCAGGTTCGATTACGTATAAGTCAATAAGAAATGATTATGCAGAGGGTCCAGCAGTCACTAATTACCCAAGCATAAGGTCCAGTCTATTTTCATTTGTTATTGGAAAATGAGAAGGCTGTCATGGTCAAACTTCAAATAAGGGCCTCAAATACTTACTTTTACCTTTAGGCTTACCGTTTGTCCCGTTGCTGGGCCGTTATTACAATTACTGTTCCTGTCCATCGGAACCATCAATCAAAAGATTTGCCCCTACAGTATTCGCTCATTAGCACGCCAAAATGATAAGTACTGGAAGCTTGACCAAGAAGACCCGAAAAGGCACTGAAAGGAAGATCACGTATCGATCAATTTATGTTCTCCCCAACATAGTACGAGGACGGATCTAACATACGAAATCAAATAGCCCGTGATGGTTTATGATTCCTAATGATTAGTAACAAGCGGATGTTTTTCTCATCGTAGCCACAGTTGGTTAAGCAGTTGATTCCTTATATTCTGCATGCTCAAGTGTACTTTGCATCTTGCGCACCATACGAAGCTCCATGAGGATGTGCTTATTCCCTTTCTCGAGGCTTCTGTCATTTTCATTGTAAGAAATCCGATCTCGACTTATGCTAACGAACGCTATAATTGGGATATCGAGAAAGATGGGGGCTATCGTTTTGAAACTGCATCGTACCGTAAGGGGTCCGGTCCTTACCTCCTTTAGATAGCCGTGCTCCTAATGTAGAGCTAGAACTACAGCTACCGTTGAATCTTCGATCACACAGAACCCCCCCCAAAGATCGGCTGCTAATTGGCACTAATGCTAATGGTTACTTTGGCACTAATGCTAATGGTTACTATCGATCAAGAAGGACTTTCGGAGAAATTGATATAAAGATAAAGATTTGCCAATGACTATTCTTTTAGCCCATTCTGTCATCGATCACAGCGGTTGGTGAGTAACCCCCACAAAAGTATCGATAAAGGTAAAGCATATATGTTTTATGAGCGGGTCTATGCTATGACCTGCATCGTGTTCGTGTGTGTTTCTCTCGCGGAATACGCTTTGCTTCGCCTTTCTCGAAGATTGCCTTTCTAGTTCAAAGCAAGCGCAAGCGATAGAAAGGATAGTCCCTCGCGCGAACTACTAGAAAATGGTGAGATCATTAGTGAAAGAAGGACCAACAACGATCCTATCCTAAGAAGGAGGAGCGAAAGACTTAATAAATAGGGGCATCTTTTAAGATCGAGGAAAAAGGAGGACAATTATGCCATTCAGAAGAAGTCGTCTATAGAGGGAAAGCCTGTGATGGAGAGGATAGATCTCCAGAGCTTATTCCATGCCAGCAGTAACCAATGGCGAAAACTCACAAATGTCATGGCCGGATAAAAAGAAAGAAGCGGGGCCCCACTTGTATATTGTTTTGGCCGAGAATACTTGTTAGGTGTAGTGACTTAGATTCCATAGAATACCATAATACTTTCATTCCGTTCCGTATAGTCAGGGTCTCAAGGAGAAAGCTAGCTTTAGGAGCAAACTCTATAGGTCAAAGAAGCTCCGAAGGGTTACTCAATATTGCATCCATGAGCGAGAACTAGAACTGTGATAGGACGAATACATTACCAGAGAATTCATGGGGAGGCGTTACTACCGTGCTCTTATGCTTTAATAGTGAACCTCTTATCCATCGTGCGATAATGGCTATGCAAGTGGTGAAACTACTCAATGAGGCAGCACTGCAATAGCTCCTCGAATCTTTTGTGCGGTTGCTCACCAGCGAAAGGGCCTTGTTATTTATTTGATTGATAGGGGAGACTCGGGGGATGAGGCAGAGAACGGATCAAGGAAGGACCAGCTAATAATTCGATGTTCGATGATAGAATCTTTGGAATCGTTAGCCAAAAGCCGACCTTTTCTTTTGCACGCTTTTTTACATTTAAGAAACGTTGCTCGCCCCTTTGCACGCTCGCAAGTCTTTGTATTGCCCACCCCACCTGGCCCAGGGAATAACCAATATCTGTATAACAGCTGCATCCTAAAGAAAGGGCCGAGTGCCAGTGATCCAGTAGACGTAAACCCAGCTGCGACTGCTCCTGCCTTCCTTTGAAAAACATGGGTCTAATGTAGAGTAGATCCAGTTAAAGCACCTTCAAGTTATTATGCCTTATGCCGGGTCGAAATCATTAATAATTACTTTCGTTTTCGAGTTGAGTTACTAGTATGGAGTATTGCCTTTCGAGAGAAGCCAGATGCTACAGCCAAATACTTGAACACTCTAGGGCCGAAAGAGCTTCATCTTATTCGAATTCCCCCGCTCCCGCCTACAATGACACCCTAACGGATACTCTACTAGGTTGTTTAGGCTTACAAAACCAACCCTTCTTTCTCGTCATAACACCCACCCATACGTAGCTAACAACTTACATTTGTTGGAGTTCGGACGTGAGCTTTCTTTATAGGAGTCAGCTGTTATAGGTTCCTACTTGATTTGATAGGTGCACTCAATTCCACTTAGACTTATATCTCTTTGATTCAATTCCAAAAGCAAGAGAACGTTTTGTTACTTAATCATTTATATAAGAAGAAAGGACTTGCGCAATAGACTTCACTGGATACCTTAGCACAGCTTATTCTCTTTCAAAGGATTCTTCACTAGCAGCGGAACTTGCTTCCACCCCTTCTCTTGCTTAATATCTTTCTTCGGTTGGTTCCCCTTCTCTTGCTTAATATCTTTCTTCGGTTTATTTCAGATCCAGCTCCTTATTTGAACCTTTGTTAGCGCACTTGTTCTTACAGAAAGTAACCCATTTTTCCACTATGAATTTGTATCACTTTGATTAGGGAAAATACTCCTAAACTCGAACAGGCAATCTAGAAGCTTATAGTGCCCTGAGTCTTGATCCGAAGTCAAATCATTCTGAAACTTACCATTGATTATAGTGCACACTTCACTCGTTTCTTGGGCGCCCCTTGTCAAACAGTAATTGATTTTAGCGCAGAAGCTAAGTAAGCCGGAGAAAACTCAGATTGGAGTCTATAAGATCGTATTGTAGGAATGGAACTGGAAACTTACCCTCCCGCTTAAGACTTGGAATCTACAGAACAAGCAGTTGATACTGGACCTAGCCCATAAAAGGAATTTCCGACATTTGAAGAACCAACTTAACCGACTTACTAAATGCAACAACTTACAATAAAGTCCTCTACTATCTTCTTTCCCGACCTAAACTACACTTGCTGAAGCGCTTGCAGGTTCCTAAGCATATTAAGAAGAGAAAATATACGTTACTTGGCGAGTGGAATCGACCAGATCATAAGCTTTGCTCGGAAAGTGCACTCTTGAATCATGAGTCAGCTGCAAGTCCAATTCCTAGTTTTCCTTAGCTGTAGTTGAGTTCCAGTTTTCTGGATTTCTATCTTTCTCGCTTCCTTTCTATAAAATAGGTAATTAGAAGTCTCAGACAGGTAATTAATAGTAGAAGATGGGTCATTTTAAGAAGAAGAATGGAAAGGGAACTGACCCGTTAGCCCAAGTAAAAGAATCTATTCCAATTTAAGCTACAGTTAGTACCTACTAAAGATAAAAAGATGTTGAAAGAGAGGAAGCTGGAAGCAACGGAAGCAACAGAACAATTAGAGTTCACCACTATAGGTATGATAGACGAAGGTAAACAACCGCCGGACTCCTGCTCTGCATCTAAGAAGAACACTAGAAAGTTAGAATGCACCTGGAAGGAAGGGAAGAAACCGACTAAATTAGGACAAATACATTATGACGAGTTAGAACTTCCTATTTCATAGCTGCCGCACAACAGCTTGCTTAGTTGCTTGGCCATTTATGTATCTTTCTATTAGAATGTATTTATATGTGCGAGTCTTGCCTTTGTGGCGAGGTATTATATAAGCAAGCGGGTAACCAACAGTGCTCCCTTTCTCAAGTCATAATATCAGTCAAGTAGATTCAAAGTAAGGAAGTCCTTTATTATAAGTGCAGCAGCGAGATAAGTGATTGGCTTGACGTCTGTTCACTACGCGGTATCTTCTCAGTGTAGTTATTTATCTGTATTCTTGTTGCTTTTCTGCTTGTTCGGTGTAGTGAAGTATATCATTTTCATATTCTATAGCATTAGCATTACACAAATAGAGATATATAGGAACGTAAACAAACTCCGTCCGTTGCCTTTAATCAAATAATCTTTCTTTCTTTCTTGGCATGAGAGAACCTCTGATCGGACTGGATTCAAATGCTATAAAGGTTGTTCCATTGTTTGTTGCTTTCGATCTAGTCTAAGGTTGTTATGGTTAGGGAAAGCAAGAAGTGTGTTTATAAGCCAAATAACAAGGTGATGAGCTCCGTAAGCGCAAGTAAAAGAATAAGGGTTATGGTATAGAACTATAATTGGTAATAAGAGATCGAGATAGGGTAGATTCGATTCCACAATTCCTATTAGCGCATCAGCGTCTGCGTCAGGAGCAGTGAGAGTTGAGGTTTTCAAAAGAGAAGCTCATAGGTACATTAGATGGAGATTCCATTGCAAAGGAAAGGGAGTTGTTGAAATAGAAGTGGAGTGAGGGGAAGAAGAAACAACTATACTAGCTAGGTCAGGGCAGAATCCACTATTGGCAAGGAAGCGCAGTGAAGTGGAGTACGGTTGACAGTCAAGTCTAAAAGAACAGTATAGCTTGTAAGGTCAGATGAACAGGAAGTGGAAATGCCAGTACTTATAATTCTGGTTTCCTTGGTGCTAGATAAGAGAAATATGGAATTCCAAGAGTCGAGTAAGGAGCAATCCGTTATGAAAGTGGAGAGTCAGGGGAGCAAGTATGGTAGTTGTGTGAAGTCTATTCATTAGTATAGGAGTCTCTGAGTTGCGATAAGGAAACCATATTCTATGAATTAGTATTTATAACTACATCCGGAGTAGCTTGTATGGCCTGTTCTAGTGTATTATTGGGTTCGCTTGAGTCAGTTCAGTCAAGTCAAGTTGCTTCCACTCCTGTCACCGGCTCCAAGCTCTTAAATGAATAGAATCCCCATGCTATTATAGAAGAGAGACTAAGCAATCTGATAGACTCCAATCTTCAGCGTGAGAGAGTTAGCTTATTGGGGCTCGAAAGAGTTAAGGTGATTGTGCTTGTGTTTAAGTAAGAAAGGTAAGAGACAATAGAGCTGGAGAAGGAAAGTCGACAACATCATATGAATCAGCAGAAAGTAATAAGTATGCTGTCTTTGTTGGCGCCGGGAAAGAATTCGTAGAGTTCAAGTGAGTTACTAATTGACATGTTGGTTACTAAGATAGAGAAGTAGTTCAGCGTGAGAGAGTTAGCTTATTGGGGCTCGAAAGAGTTAAGGTGATTGTGCTTGTGTTTAAGTAAGAAAGGTAAGAGACAATAGAGCTGGAGAAGGAAAGTCGACAACATCATATGAATCAGCAGAAAGTAATAAGTATGCTGTCTTTGTTGGCGCCGGGAAAGAATTCGTAGAGTTCAAGTGAGTTACTAATTGACATGTTGGTTACTAAGATAGAGAAGTAGTGCAATGAAAGCAGTCAGCAGAACAAATAACTGGTCACGTCACCTCAATGCCTAAAGCTTGTTCCGGGCTTATTCACAACAAAGAGAGATTTTGCCTTGGTCCTACAAAGCTAATTAACGCACTTTGACTCTATGGAGAATAGAATATCGGCACCCCAGCCCAACCCCAATAGCTTTAAGAATAGAATTGCGCCGTTCACACCACACGCTCTCACTTAGATTCCCATTTTATTCCCCTAGAATCTTCTTCTTGAAAACTTCCTAACAGGGCAGGGCATAGTATAATAATTCTGCTATGAAGCGTCGGTTAAGTGGAAAGTCCTGTGTTTGTTGAAGCTTCAGCGTTAAGTATTGCCAGGCCCAACACAAGTCCAGTTTTGGGAGGGTATTTCTTATATTCTAGTTTTCAGACTATTGGTATCATTGAATTGGTTCCTTTTTTCCATGTTGAAGTAGTCGACTCTGCAAATCAATCTGATATTCCTATTTATGAAATTGGGTTATTATCATGGAGGGCATTGTTTGCCTCTATGGACTTATAGCTACAGCACCAACACCAAAAGAGGATGATCCGGAGCCTGATCCTTCTCTTGTAGACAATTTAGAGCCAATAACTACACTTGAAGAACCGACAACACAAACACACACTCGAACGCACAAAGACAAGTACTTATGGCACTGACTTTCGAGCTGAAGAAGGCAATTATTCAAGCCAGTACTTATAATTCCAAGCAGGTAACATTTTCTAGTTTGCAGAGGTCTTATTAAGTCTAGTTACTAGGTCTTATTAAGTCTAGTTCACGCCAAAGGCAAGTAGGTCACGCAAAGGGGCTGAAAGCCTATAAGCCAACACCCTTCTTTGAAACTGCAGATGATCTCTAAGCCAACACTGAAAGAAGAAACTCATGAACTTCACTTTGCACTTGTTGGTTCACTTGCCTACCTATCTCTGTGTTTGATTCAAAAATATTCCATATATCCTCGCTGACTTATTGATTATGGATTACTAGATCATATATAGCCTCGCCCTTGTTCTTATACTATTATACCGCCAAGATACCTACACCAAGCAGATACTTACCGCAGGAAGAAAGCATATCCCGTTCAACAACTGTACTGGGGATGCAAGAGCAGAAGCACAACTACAGGCTAGTGGATAACTCAATTCAAGGTTTACTTAGCTCTCCAATTATGACTTACTTAGAGAAAGGGTCAAGTCTTGTCTATACTAAGCTTGGTGGGTTAAAGCACGAAAAAAGGGTATATTCAGGTATCTCCAACGCAACAAAAGGGATATACTCAAGTGTCTCTGTTAATAGAGTTAGAGTTTCATCAGTGAAAGAAGAAGCTGTGGAAGCAGGTGCGATGAAATTCCTTTTATGTTTGAAAGTAAGGTGAAGGCGACGAGAATGAATCCGCAGTGGAAAGGAGAGTAACAGTTCCTTATCCAACAACTAAACAAACAAAGTAACGAATAACAACTAACGTTATGAGAACTGGAGCAAGAAACAAGCAGCGGCTTGCCCGAGGAAAGGATAGTTTCTCTTGAAAACAATAAAGTACAGGAACCTGATAAGAGAAATAAGCTTATATAGATATTTGAGTAATTAGAGGTGAGATATAGAGTCCAATTACAATTCTTTTCTGCGCTAACGGGAAGGGAAGGGAAGGGAAGGGAACAAACGAAAAGGGGTAGGTAGCTGAACCTGCTAGGGCGAAAGAAGGAAAGTCAAGTTGAGGTCAAAGCGGGAGTGTCAACTTATGCTAGATGAGCAGCTTTCTTACATTCCTACTTTATAGGCGGGTGAGTTCAATTCATTATTGGAATGTTTTGCAGGATCAGAAGATGGAGAAAGAGCAGAAGCAAGATCAGTGCCAACTCGCTAACGTGAGAGTTGTGACGTGCCTATCAATTCCATTCTGAAAGCCGTGTTGCGCCAGAGGTTGTACTGTATAGAGTCGTTTTCATCAATAGTGGTAACGGAGCAGAGTCGAAGTGTTTTTACTCTCATATATATGAATGAGGGGTTAGGAAGGCAACATTCTTTTCTTTCGCCTGCGTAAGCGAGTTGTTGTTGCATGTTTCAGAATATGGAACTGGCGCGCCATTGTATAGATTGTTTGTAACAGGAAAGGACACTACAAAGCCCAGATCAGAAGCATCATCATTGCCTGTTTTACAGTTTCCAGTCCTGTTTTCGGGGAGTCGCGAGGAATAGAGAAATGATTTTTGCCCTACAGCGCTTACGGGAGCTCGAAGTAAGATCAATAATAGAGCTTCATTCTTTCGTGACGTAGCAAGTAAGGTAATTTGAGAAGAAAGCTCCTGCTACACAATAGTGGACTTAGGGTTGGTACTAGTTTACGGCCCGTCAGTGCTCGCTTGAGGCGGCAAACATATTCATAGGATGATCAGTGCTGACAAAACCAGTATTTGCTCCATGAAAAACTCTCTCCTTAACGGAAGATAACAATGCAGAAAAGATCTTTTTGACATATAGCAACAGACCACTTGTTCATAAGAGCCAACGCAAGAAGAAGGCGAATAGTTGTAAGGTTAGGGAACTCAAGTCCTATCCTATTTCTCCATTTGCTATGAACCGCTCCTTTAGCACTACTGACTATGTTGCTTGGCCCATATAAATGACATATAAATTGGATCACTTGGCGAGCACAATAACTACCCTTTCAACAAAGAAGAAAACTCAAGGTGATGAAAGCCTACACCTCGAACACAAAAAGGATACTCATGCGGTGGTAAGTAGTAGTCTTCCCATGTGGTAATTGCAGACCACTCCCCACCCTTTTGCTTTTCAATTCAATTATGATCGATCGAGCGAAAAAGCCGTATCTGTTCCCATCTGAAGAATTAAGGGATTATGAACTTATGCGTAGACTAGAATCTCCTGGTTGACTCGACGCTACAAGTCCTGGGCGGAAATAGAAGTTGAGTGCGAAAGTGGAGTTAATAAGTTTTGCTTGATAGAGGAAGTTATCAGAGAAAAAAGATCTTGCTTATTCGGTATGGTCAAAGTCGTAAACAGCTGGACTTATAAGTACTGGTCTAGTTTATTGTCTACGAGTTAAAGAAAGGATTATAAGCTGCAAACGGAAATGAAAGTTATGTTCCTACTGGATTAGAAGTAGGAGAAGAAGCTTTGGGGGAAAGGTAAGACTATCATATTACTGGCTTAGAAGCAGAAGCCGAAGATGATGACGCTCTTTTACGTGGGTAGCGGTATCTTTTCGCTTATATAAAGTTTCATCTCTTTCGGGAGCTTGTGTTGTCTATGATGGAAGCAAAGAATCCCCTGTGCCAAAGTCAGTTGCCAGTACTTAAGTTCGGGCTTTCACTGGAGTTCTGTCAACGAGAGAAGATATGCAGGGGAAAGAGCAGAATAAGAATCCAAAGGCGTCAGCAGAATCAAGATCAGAAACTGAACCAAGATCGGAAGAAGTAAGCGTTAGTGAGTGAGCCCAGGTATAGAATCATTGGGTAACCAGGGTAAGAGAGATATGAAAAAATGCAATTACTATAAGTCCAGTTATCAAGGAAGAATTCCACTACCCCAAGAGATGAATTCCAACTACAATTTACTTAAGTGTAAGCCTTATTGTCTCCCTGGTAAATAAGTTCTGGCCGGTTTCTCTATAGTTCAAGGAAGGGTCGATGAAAGCCAGCAAGTCAGATATAGTGCAAGCAAGGGTTTCTTTTGTATATGTCCTATTTATGTCTCAGCTAAAGACAGGTAAAGGGCCTATAAGCTAGTTCAGTTGCATACTAGTGATCCAATCCAGTTTCAATCCTAGTTTACGAGTCATGCATTTCTCAGCGATCAAGACGGCCAGCTATTTTGAGTGGTATAAACGAAACTATCATTCCTGGAATTTAGAGGATTTCACAAGCTCATCTATTCCTACTTGCATCTCTTATCTGAAGATCGAGTGTGGTCCGTCCATATCCCGTGCGTGAGATGAGAGTTACCTGCCAGCGAGTTCCAGTTCTCTTCGTCAAGTAAGTTCAAAACAACCAAGCAACGTTCATTCGTCTTCGACAAGCTCCAATAACCTCTTTCCATGACACCTTGCAGAATGAGGCTCATCTAACTGAATTCTTCAAACACATAGCAATTAGGCAAGCAGACAGGAAGTGGACAAACAACTTACTAGAAGAGCTATTTGAAATGTAATCTTCTAATAAGAACAGATATAATTTAGTATAGCCAAGTAACTACTAACCGGGATATAAGAGACTGTGTGGGTATTCCAAATTCTATTCTTACTTTGGAGTGGAATTCCGAGTTGACTGCTGAAGTCCTTGTAGCACTGTTGTTTGCTTCTAATTAATATCAACTAACTAATAGAATGCCTCTAAGTATTATTGCTCTAAGAAAACCACTAGTGGAATTACGATAATCAACCTACTATTATGAAATACAAATAAGCATATAATAAATATAAGTAAATAAGAAACTAAGTAAAGTCAAAGAAGCGGAGACAGGGTAGACTCAGTAAAACAGTCAAAGACAGGGCATAAGGATTAGGTGCCCGGGATGGCAGGATGAGATAAAGCAGTTAAAAGACTAGAGCTAACAAGCGAGAACTCAACTAAGGGGTGTCGGGTCAACACTCGCACACAGGAATGTCAGGCGGGAGTCTAAGCAGTGGACAAACAAAAGTAAGGCTCGGAATATCTTGAATAGATGGGTCATAACCTTACTTTCTACTCTGGGCTTAGGTCTGCCGCTACTAATCAGTTCCATTCAGATGCTTACCGCTATGAGTCTACTATTAGATGTGCTCGCCTCTTACACTATCCTCCAATTGCCTAGGCGTATAGTTTGTCATCACAGACTTTTAGGCATGAGTGTCGGGATGAGATAAAGCAGTGGAAGAGTCAAAGACAAGAAGGGGATACTCTAGCTATGAAGTCAGGCTTGGGCTACAGGCGAGTCAGGTTGTAAGCTAACAAGTAGGGCTTTCAGTCTGGGGTGTTGGTAGTTTCATTCCAATATAGTATGGGACCAGTCTAATCTAATGGGGGGCCAAGTCACTACTAGACAAGACGCCAAGTCACTACATAAGCTAGAGCAGTCCTAATACATGATTTGGGAAGTTCCATTCTTTGACTACTTTGTTTCATTCTTGTTTCATTGTTAGTTTCAAGGGGAGTTAAAGGAGGTGGACCAACCCAAGAGATATGGGGTGTAAGCTTTATTAAGTCCGCCCGGGTTCCAAGCTTCAGCCAAATCCTTATTGACTATACTTATGGGCCCGATCCTTACTTGCTCAATTCTGACCTATGAAATTGTGTCTTGTTGTACCCAAGTACATGGAGTCGGATTTCTTGTAAGGGGCATTACTAATATCATAATATAAGTCAACAAATAAGGTATTTCAGTAATCAAAGAGAGAATAAAAACAAGCAAGGATATCCGTACTACGAATGACAGGTGAAAGCCGGAGACTAGATCGTTCCCTGAGGGGAGAATCAGAATCCAAGTTGGGTACTATAGCTATAAGTCTGGGGCCCTAATAATCATAGGGTGTCGGTGCCATCCATCATAGGTAAATCTGATAGTGAGCAATCTCATTCTCTTTTTTTGTAGAAGTACCCATTCTCATATCTTCTAGGCACCAATTGCAGTTTGATCGCTAGGGCAGTTAGGGTTAAAGGCATTCGAGTTAGCCGACACAGGGGAGCAGACCTAAACGCTAATTCCATTAAGTATAGCATAGGGTTGAAAGCAATCAGTATAAGAATCATAGGTGAGCTACAGACTTAAGTCAGTTAAGTGATACCCTATTCAGGAACTACAGACTCACAGGCATGGGTTAGATCCTTTCTCCCTTTTTGACTACTTTCACTAGAAAATGAGACTTACTAAAAGGAGGGGCAATCTCCCGGATTAACCCCCGTCAGGCGAGTCCTACTTTCCTGCCTATCAGATTTGGAGTTGTTCCTCTCATTCTCAATAACCTCCCTTACCAACTGCATCGGATCGTGCTTTACTAGCTTATGAAACCAGTGCCCAGAAGGATGGAGCTACTGACCTCAATGCCTAGTCCCAGCTGCCTATCGTTCCTGTCTCAAACTTCACTAGTTTCTATAAGGCTCTCACTATTATTGATGAGAACTCGACTCGGAATGGGGAATTGACAACACCAGTGGGAAATCCAACTCAACAGTAAGAAATGAACTTACCCCCAAATAAGGCTTTTACTTGAAACTAGACGTGTGGGCGATCAATACTTCTAGTTGAAATAAGTCATTTCCCCTGTCTGGGTGCAATGGAAGGCGTATCCTGCTGTTAACAAGGCCCGAACTAATGTAATCGGGCTTAACCACACAACTCGGGCTTCTTTTATGCAACTAGAAGCTTACTTGTTAGTGCACTGTTTTGATCCTTCTAATTGCCCCTTTCGCTCTTCAACTCGAACAGCTGAACCAAACAAGTATTTCCAGGGCTGTGGAACCGGCGCTTCTCATAGTTTCACTAAGAACTGGGGCCTGCACTGCCGATATCAAACCTTGCTTCCCAACTTCAGCTACTTACTCTAAAGCTAACTGCCCGGGCGAGAAGTCTTACTTACTGTCCCCTCATCTCATAATTACTTATTCCAATTGGATTGGGATGCTCCTTCCCTAACTATGTTGCTATTGAGTAGGATTCCGCCTTCCGAGTCAAATTCTTAGTAAGCTATTATATGTGGTAAGACATTCTGATTCTTCAATAGTGGGGGTAGTGGCAGAGAACTCGTTGCGCGGTAGGGAGTTAACACCTTTGAAGTCCTGCTTGTTAGTTGAAGCCTTACACTGCTTCCATACTTGGTGGAATGAGACGAGTAACTACTCTTCTACAAGGAGTTCTAATGAAATCAATAATATGTTCTTTGTTTGGGGCGCTGCTCCGGGCACCTATGTTGTTATACGAGATTTAGCTTCTCTTGGTAGTAGTAAGAATGCAATAGAGTAGTCAAAGGCCCCTTGGGGAGGCTTCCTCATTTTCCTTATTAGTCTAATAACTCAACCCAGCAATAACGGGCATAATTACCCCAAGACAGGTCCAAGCCTTATTGTTTCTTAGAATAGAAAGCCTTACTTATAAGCTTACAAGCCCTACTACTTAGCTTCGAACTGACATTAAGGCATTGTAGTCTGACTTGCCGTATACGGGAGACTATTCATTTAGTAGGATTATTCCTGGCCCGCCATCTACTTAATAGAATCTTGACTACCCCCAGTACTTATAATTCCTAGCCCCATTGCTTGCTTTCAGTCTATTACTCCCAACTACTAGTCCTACTCTACTTTATCCTAGGCTCGCTCTACTACCTATTAGTATGTCCCTACTTGCTTGAAGGCTTTCAGCACCTTGCTTTTATTCCCTAGCTATGGATTCGGATCCTTACTTTATGGTTTCATTACTTATATGGAAGTGGAATTCCCTAAGTGCATATTTAGCATGGTAGGAACCATTGCAGTGGAAGAAGCGATGTAACATCCCGAAACGCCCAAAACAGAAATTCGTTAGTTACGATTTCACTCCTATACAGATGGGGTGAATTCTCTTCGTATCGGGTAATATTCTAATCCAGATCCCAAACCACTAACACAGTTAATAGCATGCCAGGCGTGCATCCTTACATTGCAGTACAATTCTGCTACACTGGGGGAATGTTCTGATGCTGGGAGAAAGGGATTATGTCTTTTAACCCCGCCCTTCATTCTATGTCAAGTGAGTTCAATTCCTCTCCTGGCCCTTGTAGGTTACCCTTCTTTTACCACTGTGTTTCATTATGTCCTGCCTAAGCTAGGGTCCCTAACGAGAGACACCCTTTATTAGTTATAGAACTCAACTAAGAAGTAGAAGACTCAACCAATAAGCCAAGAATGAAAGGTAAGTAGGAAGGTTCCCCCGCAAAGAGAGACAAACAAACTCGAGCATAGGCATTGAAGGAACAAGTACAAGAACAAAATCACTAGATACAGTATGAAACTAAGGTAGCAGAGGCACGGAAGCGGGAGTCAAAGCCAATAGTAGTCGTTAGATTCCAATGTTAGCGGGTAAGTTCCCGGTTAAAGAAAATCTATCGTTGGTCAGTAGTTCAGTCGTTGAGGACCACATAGTTTGATTCTTCTCATTGGTAGTTGATTTCTATCTTTCTATGTGAGTAGTTGATTCTAATAGCACCAGTTAGATTCTCCCATGTTTCACTATGAAACCATTCTTCCTAAACTAATAAAGATATCTGTGATAAATGAACTAGAACATAACTGACTTTGTTTTATGGGAAATAGCTCATGTCATACCAACAAGTAACTACTGGAATATAGTGAAGTAAGAATTAATGGAGTAAGGACAGACTCACAGTGGAAGTAAAGCATGCAAGTATTACCAGTAGGAGCGTCGGGCTGGAAGGGAAAGCTTCTAAGGTTGAGCTACAGACTTTAGGGTGTTAGCGGCATGTTACCAATCGACCCTAGGAGTTTTGAATCCAACCTCAAGTACGAAAGGCACTAGGCCAATTCTTATAGCTGGTCTTTCTCGTCTACCAATTCTTATAGCTGGTCTTTCTCGTCTATAAGGCAGTGTTTTATTCCCTTTCTCCTGCTTGAAAACTAATATCCGTTGCTGCAATTCTGGTATTGGTACTTGCTTGTATCGGTACTTGCCCCAATAGTGGTGGAAGTCCACCTCCCGCCCCGAGAAGCTAGCATTACTTGACTATCTCTGAGCCTTACTTCATAGCTTCCGAGCTCGAATACACAAACAAGCAGTACACCGCCCTATTCCATCTCCCAGTTACCAACCCTTACTTGTTTCGCTTCAACCTAACTATCCTCTATCTGACTCTCGAACTAGTGACTTAAAGCCCATGCTCCTGCGCTAGCCTACCTTGAAAACTACCACTGTTGCTTTTCATTCCCTCACTGCATTTACTGCCGCTCAAAGCACAGCAGAAGTCATAACTTCATAAAAACATGCATTATGTGTTGTTTTGTATTACAGTTGTGTTCGTAGTAGTGACTTGGCGGATCCTATCCTTTTAACACGGACACAGCTGCCGAAGACAGCAGGCATAAAGAGTAGCACTACCGATCCAGATCTTTACTTGTACTTTGAGGCTAAAGCTCCCCGGCGGCATTCTTTAACCAATTACTTGATTTCTTGAGTTATGGATTCGGCCTACCTCTCTTTGAACAGGACTTCAACCCATAGTAGGGAATGCAATTACAACTGACAAGGACCGAACTCGGGCATTCTTCTACAAATGAAATGAATCCCATCGACCCATTCCTTACTTTCTTTTATTCTTGTATGTCTTTGTGAAATTCCCTCTTGGGTGTTGACTCCTTTTTCTTCTTTTCATTCTGAGTTTCTAGAGTTCCATTCCTATGCTTACACCACTACAAGGCTGATGCCAGGTTCATAGACCTATACAGGTGAGTCTAATGCTTTTGTTGTTGAATACAAATTCATTCTCTGGCTCCTGAGTGAACTTCTTTTGGATTGACTCGCTCGATTCTTACTGTTCCTACTCCGATGTACCTTACTCATTAGCATTAGATTGGTTCAAATACTTATTCCTCGTATCCTGACTTATGTGTTTGATCCTGTGTTCTTGACTTCACTCTTAGACTATATACTTAGCGAAATGCTTCCTTTACCTATAAGGAAGGGGATTCGCTCAAAATGAACTAAAACAGTTTCACTCGCTACCGCTATTAATTAGGACTTGCTAACAACTCATTAAAACATATTATATGAGTTCTTTGCCTTCTATGTGTTTGTAGTAGTTGCTTGGTTCTTTTGTGTTGATGGGAAATAGATCATTTAATACCACTAACACAGCGTATAATGAATTTCCACAAGCCTATAACGCAGGACAACAGGTAAAACGCACCTCTCGAACTAAAGAATTGAAAGGGTCTACTTGGACTTAATTGCTGGAAGGGTAGGCTAAGAGAGTGTGTAATAAAGTAAAACGAAAAGAAAGGAGCGGTAGGCTTAAAAGCACTAGTAGAGTTCTAAAACAAGGATAGGTAGGTTGAGAAGCAGGTTGGTTAATAAGATGAGGGAGAAGAATGGAACTCAGCAGTAGTAGACCTTCTATTGATTATTACCAATGATTATAAGTGATTAGTTGGAGTTGCTTGGAATTATAAGTACTGGTTACTTGGCTCTTTATTCCTAGTGGAATCTCGAAGGTAGAGGCCTAGACTCAAGAGCAAGGAGCAAGTAAGGAGTCTAGTTTAGAGTAGGAAGAGGCGTACTTGGATACTGGAATGAAAATACAACCTCTCTAGGGCGCGAAGGGAATGAAATACAACCTCTCTAGGGCGCGGGGGCAGAAATCAAGGCGCTGGTACCCGAGTTATATGGGGTAGTGGAAGCCCTTGAGTTAGTCGCTAAGGAATGAGGGACATAGTTCAATGGATAATAGCTTTCACGTAGGAATTATTCTCGAGGTGGGTGTACCTAGGAGAGGCTGGTTCCCAATCTTCTGTCAAATCTTTCCAGAATGTCACGGGGTAATACCAAGGTAATAGAAAGAATCGAACCGATACCGTTCAGACTTGAAATGCTATCTCGGATTATCTCCTGAAATATGTGTTTCACCTGTTATTCTGAAGCTGTTCACCTGCTGTTTACTTGAGTTCTTTAGCTCTCTTTTAACCCTAACTCTCTCCTACCTTGATACCAGCTTGCCCTTACTCGATATAACTCTTACGATCCTGCCTATCAGTCACCAAGCATGAAGAAACAATAGGAAAATTCACAGCTAACTAACAGCATTTAATCAGTACCCACTACTGGAAAAGCTGTAGCTACTGATCCGGGGATCCCTTACTTCGCCTGTAACTCTACCTTTCACCTTTCACTCCATTTGAGAGTTTGAAACATTCTCTTATACTATATCATTAATATTTGAATCCTGGCCTCTTAGGGGAACTGTGCTTATTACCACAATAGGGCGTATCAGAGATAGAATATGGAGTAGCGGTACTAGAATAAAACAAGTAAGTAACAGACCTAAACAAATAAGTTAGTCCTCGTTCCCAAACCTTTCAAACGGAAACCAGTGCCCGACAAGACTGACCCCACTAACTAGCAAACTACCTACAGCAAGAACAAAGCGACTCTATAAGAATAGGAATCAGTAAACCAGAGCCTTACTACTCGATACGCAAACCAAGCCTTATTATCGATGTACATTGTCAAGCCTGGGTCTCCTGCAGTTATGGGAGTAAGTATAAGTTGTGAAAGCAAAGGGTATCCTTTGACTTATTGAGTGGAATCGCTAGTTAGCGCATCGAGGCTTAGGAGAATTAGGAAGTGCCCAGTTGTCACAGAATGTAGATAAGGAAGTAAAAGGACCCCAGCCCCAACTAAAGAATGAAGTGCAGCAGATATAGTTTTCAAGCCTGTAGCTAAGTTTGAGAAGCACTAGCTAGATTCTCCCCTGACTAGCTCAATTCTCTGTTTTGAGTTGAGTTATTAGATAGAGACGCGCCGGTGCAGTTATTACTTTCCCACCCGAGAGAGCTAGCTTCAAGTTTAAGGTATTGCTAGTACGGGGCCTATTCTTGTATGTCCTCCGGTCGTCCCTTCCAGTATAGTAGATACATTCCCATTATCTGCAGTTACAGGTTGATAGCCTTGAAAGTAAGCCTAGGAGGAAAGGCATACAGGTGGACAGGAAGGGCAAACTAAGAGCAAGGGATATCCGACTTTATTCAAGTAAGGACAGGCCTAAAGATAGGATGGGCAGGCTATTAAGTGAACATATGTGATTTAGATGCCAGTAATAGAAGTCCTTATTGTGAGCTGTGGAAGTAGGGCTTGGAGCTGGGCGGCCGCTAGTAGTGACTTGGAAGGTGCCGTTAGAGGAAGTCCTATTTCTTTGGTTTATTCTCTTGATTAGTAGTTGGCTTCCCGCTTATTGATTCCAATCTTTAAAGCACTGGTTACAACCCGAGTTCTTAGCGCTAAAGTTCTAATTAGCTTCCCTGTCCCGAGTTGGATTATGTTACCGACGAGTCAAATTCTTATTGCTGGTATAGATATAGTCTGTGTTGGGGCAGCTCTATATTCTGAGAAGCCGAAGTTAGATCCTATGTTTCGAGTTGGGAGTAACATCGTAGTTACTTGTCTTTTGGCATTGAGTAAAGTCCTGTTCTGTTAACAGCAACATCAGTTTGGAAGCAAGGCAGGATAGGCTAGTAGCCAGTGGAGAGCAGGTCTTATCGGTTAGATGGTTAATCTTACTTGGAGGGTTGGTTCCCTTTCTTGTGTTTCATTCGTATTGTTGGGGGCGGGAATAGGGGAGCATGAACTTAGCCCTAGATCGAGGGCAGCTTTAGATGGCTGTAGTTAAAGCATGAAAGTAAGCAAAGGTAAAGTTGAGCAAGGCAGTAATGAGTTTGTACTAAAGGGTATGATTAAATAACTGAGCTTTGACTTACCCCTGCCATTCTTTCCTATATGAGCAAGTTTCCCTCTCTACGGAGTGTGCCGTAGTAGCATAGTTGATGGCCTAGATCGTACTACTAATAGACTTCTTAATGGATACACTACATCTTACCACTATTGCGATTAGTCTTAGAGCATCCATACAATAAGAATCCAAGGAATCCGAGGAACTCTTCGATAGGCGCTCTAAACTCTCAAGTCATAACTGAAGGGAGAAGTTGATGTTATAGGGGCTGGACGTGTACACCAGCTATAGGACTATTGTTCTTATACTAGCCTCTTTCTGAGCCCATGCATTCTTATTTATCATCTAACCTTGCTCTTTATTGCGGGATTGATTTCTTCTACTCATAGGTTTTATTACCTTGTGCTTACTACCACTACTACGAATACACCTTAGCACATGTAGCATTTTGCGTTAAGTGCATGACTACTATGAGTCTGATAGCTCTTTGTTTGATTCTGGACTTAAGCGATTAGTCGGAATAATCGTATCAGGCTTTGACTACTTAGGTAAATTCTAACTTGCTGAATTCTTATCCTCTTTATGACCTGAATTCTTATCCTCTTCATACTAACACCGGCGAACAAAGCACTAAGACCAACAACCCAAGTTCTCGTTCTATTTCCTTGAAGAATTGAGTTGACTTACCGCTACTCATGAACTCACTCCTACTGTTGCTTGCCCTATTTCATCTTTAATAACATACCTCTGGGGGATAGGATTGAATCTTGTATCACTTCAGTCTACCTCTTGTACCTCCGCTCCTATAACTTCATTCAGATTGGCCCCTTACAGCTGACTTCTATTATGTAGCTCCACTATAAGGATTACTTTACTGTATCTAAGTATAGAGCTACTGCTTCTCTTCTTCCTAAAAGAATAGAGAATATAAGTAGTTAGTCTCAGAATGGATAGGTGGCGTAAGGTATCATAACCGCCTACAAACCAGTCAAGGAATTCAAGTGTCTAGACATAATCAAACTCAGAGTTAGGGCATACTGGAGTGGAAGTACCAATCCAAAAAAGAGAACTCGGGAATCAACCTAATAAGTAGGTGATTCAAGCCTACAACAAACAAGAATCGTATCGGGGAATGCAGTATACATAGCATAGCCCTAAGACATTGAGTGGGGTAGATATTAGAATAGAGCTACTAATCAAAAGAATGGAACAGGTACAAGCCAGGTAAGGGTACGAGAATACAGCGCATACAGGAATAGGACCAACTTACTGCTAACAAAACGTATATCTCACATTGAGCTTACCGCCAACAGGAATAGAACCCGAGCTAACAGGCAATTCATAAGTGGAGAAACCACTACATAAGAATCCGACTACTACTTTAAAGTAGCGTTGCGCTACAGGCTGCTCCTGGCAGTTTTTGTTTCACTCTTGCTACTCTCCTATACTCCACCTCGACCCCGAACCTTGCTTTACCATCTTTGATTCCGAAACTCATGTATCTCAGCCTATCTTTCATGTCTCTAAAACGGAAACGCGGAACCTCACCTCACATCTGTATTTGCCCCTGGCATTCCCGCTTGTCCACTACTTTATTGCATGAAGTATTCTTTTAATGTATAATCAAATGTCTTTCTATTTGCTTAGGTAAATTGGGTGAAAAAGGGCTAGGCTACTTCCTTCTGTTTTTTGTGATCCCAAAGATATTGTTTTTCATTGAACGATAGATCTGTGGTGCCGGTGTGCATTCCCATGTTTCTTCTTATCTGTTTGTTAGTGAAGTAACTTCGTGCGTATCAAACCAAGGGAAGGGCTACCAATAACAGTTCTCATAACTAGGGATCGTACTGCTCTACTAACAAGGCTGTCCTACCTATCTTTTCTTCTTGTATCACTGATACTGATCCCGATAACCACTTGGGGAATGGAGACCCACATAGGGAATAAGACTCACTACCTGTCAAACAAGGCTCGAACACCACCCTACAAGAAAGAAACTTGGAAACCATTCTTGAAATACGAAAAGTCAAATCCGGACTTTACCCATACCTAGGCAGCGAGTCTTATAGTTCATCATCGTAGAATGAAAGGAGGGAGTAAGCACCAGGTTGTTAACTCAGAGACTCAAACTATAACAAGCAAGAGTCGAAGGAACAAGTACGAGAAATCAAAGAACAAGTATTAGAATCAAAGTAAGGAGTAACAGAGTTTGCTAAAAGGGGGCCCGGGTAAAAGGATAGTTAGACTGAGATCTAGTAGTAACAGGACAGGAAGCAGTGGTTCAAAGCTTCTAGTAGTTATTGGGGCCACTAGGCAAGTCGACTTGGCGGGCTTTTGTCCACTACTAATCCGTTTCATTCCTCCTATCTGTGGCGTGTGTGGATTCTTTGCCTAATTGACTGAGTTCTTTTCTTTTGTTTTCATTCTTCTCACAACTACTCTAAGTCTTTCATCGTAGGCAGGGTACTCTAAAAGTATGCTTACGCGTTTGGGCGCTACCTCAGCTTTAGAGCTCGGCATCTAAGAATGTAAGGCATGAGTGACAGGCCAGGAGATGGTCAAGGAAGACACAAACTCGAACATAGGAGTGGAAGAGCTGGAACTTGGACTGAAAGCAAGGAGTATAAGGCTGGGATAAGGTCAAGTCATACTTCAAACAAGGAGCGGCAGAGTGAAGCTCCACCTAAGGAATGTCCACTAAAGAGTAAGGCTTGGACTGCGGGGCGCAGGGTCCGGTTTAGTGTTAGGAATGCAAGGAACAAGTAACAGAATGATAGGAAGGAAACTAGATCTACAGTCATAGTGTTGAGTTCCAGTCTGAATTGTTAGTTTGATTCTTATTAGCAGTAGGCTTTCAGCACCCACTTAGTAGTTCCAGTATTAGAAAGCACACTACAATTTGCATTCTTTATTGCGTGGCAAGCAACTACAGATGAGCCGAATGAAGCAAGTAAGAAGGGCAAAGACTCATTAAGAATTCAGCAAGCCCTATAGTAAGTTTAGGGCAAGCAACAACTACATTTTGGTTGACTTTACTGCTTGAATTGACTTTCCCGAAGAATTGCCTGTTCGACTTGTATACCTTGTTTCCGTAACTCGACTCTAACGTGCTAAATTCATAGATGTTGCTTCTTTGTTGTCAACGCTAGGGTTTTCTTAACCCTTATGTGGTAGGGTGCCTATTGCTAAGTACTATGTATACTATGGGGCTTTTCCACTCCAAATCACCTAAGACAAGACTACCAAATAACCTAACAATGCCTAAGACTGTGCCAAATAACCTAACAATGCACTAGCCACTGCAACAACAATAAGCTAATGCGCAACTCACGGAACTCAGTTAGCCAATGAAAACTAGAGAATTCAAATAACTCGTACGTTAGCCGACGAAAAAGGACTTGTTTCTAACAGGAGCAGCCTTTAGAACTACTTACAACGTTGCTTGGCGATTACAGTCAAATCATTTATTTCATATGGAGAGTGCCTTGCTTCATTTGAATTGTAAACTCCCTAAGCTGAAGTAAAAGACTTCACTGACACTGAACAGCTTGCAACATCTTAGTGGAATCTATCTCTAGCACCTGTTCCGAGATACCCCACAGCTGAAGAGAAAGCGGAAGATCTGGATTATGCCCCTTCACTTGATTTCCTTCCCGCTTCGTAGCCAACAACACCGAGATCCACTAGAGATGTATAATCAGAACTTGTTAACTTGACAAGTCTTAGTAGTTGCTAGTTGGATTCAACTCGCCCCCCAAGAGTTCTGTCCGATTCTTGCTTTTGTAGTAGTTACTTGGTCATTATACTAAGCTTGTCCGTTGCTTGGCCCGGGCTAACGCTTACTTCTCTTCGGGGTAAAGTACTGAGTTTCTGGATGCATTCCTAAATTAGATAGAGCATGCAGTTCCATTCATATTTCTAGATCTGTAGCAGCGCTTGGAGTAAGGTTTAAAGGTTGCAGTACAGTTAACAGTGCTATCGATTTCTCAAGGATAGTTTAGTATAGAAATGCTTGGTCATTAAAGAAAAGAGGTTAAGCGGTAAGCAAAGAAAGAGCAGGTGTTGCGATAAGGGTAACAAAAGTGTCAATTCTAGTCTACTCGATCCGAAGCAACAGAAAAAGATGAAGCTGGATCCGTATCAAGTATTGTTCCAGAATCATAAGTGGACTGATCTTCTGCAGGTAAAGAATCGGGAAAGTATCCAAGATAAGAGGTTATTAGCGGAGAGGTTATCATGTCATTGGCAGCGAGAGCTAGTCATTATAGCGATAGCGGTAGTTTCGTCTAGGCTAGGGTCAACTACATTCCATTCTGAATTCCGTATAGCAGGGGAGGAAGCTATAGAAGCTACAAGAGAGGGCTTCTTCTTTACCTGATACTGAAGCTACAGAAGGAATATATTCTGACCTAAACACCCAGCATTCCAGGCCACATTGAGAGCTTAGAGTCCACCAGGAAAAGATTGGAAGGCAGAAACACACGGATCTTGGCGCAGAATCATAAGAATAAGAAGCTAGAAGATATGGTTACGTGGGCTATCCGAAAACTCCCTTACAGAGACTTGAGTATACGCCCTTTTTGCTAAGTTTGTGAACCTATGGAAACTTTGATTATGTCAATTTGTACATTAAGGTACCCTCCCGGCTCTGATGGTGCATTTTGACTAGAATATTACCGATCTGGTTCTTTTACCGAACGGACTCCACTTTCAACTGCTGGTTCAAACTCGCTAAGTGTTATAACCTATGATTATCTATAGGAGATAACTCTCACTGCTGCTTACTTTGGCACTGATCCTTATGTGTCTTCTTATCCTTATGATTTGATTGCCGACCTCTCCTCGCACAGCTTAAGTATGTAGTGGGCATTCTTTCAGAAAGAGAATATCTCTACTCTTCATCTCGAACACAAAGCTAAGATAATCATATGAAGTGGATCTGGCCTCAAAGCCTAGCCTGTACTTTTGGATTCTTTCTCTCCCACGGACAATGCTAGAACTACACTTTATGAACCACTCACTCTAGACTATCCACTTTATTACCCGGACCCATCTTAAGATCCAAATCCTGTTTCAACAAATACGGAATGGAATCTTTCCTATCGACCACCTGGTATAGAAGAAAGTGACCTAACTGCCTAAGATGCTGCTTTTTCAACTGCTCCCGCTTATGCTTCCTCACCTGCTCCTTACTCGTCACTTGAAAGAACACTGGCTACTGACTTGAGGCTGTAAACCCGTCTTGAGCACCCGACCCTATCCTACATCTTGAGTTTGAGCATTAGCACCCGGCTTTACCTCTTATCTACTACTCCTTGGTTACCGTATTCCTTAGTAGTGATCTCCTTAATATCTAGAATCAGCAGTGCGAGGAATTAAAGTCGACCAACAGAAAAAGAAGTATTAGAATCGAGTCCTTTACTTTAGGAGCGAGTCCTTTAGGAGCGAGTCCTGTTTTCGGAGGCTCAAATGTAATAGAACAGTGATACGGGATATGAAATGAGTGGGATTCCAAAATGGTAAGAATAGAGATAAGGCTTTTCAGCGGGGCCAAGCTTAGTAGTTAGTTGCGACCAAGCAACAGAACAAGTGGACTACTTTAGAACAGGAACAGGATATTCTCCACTACTTCAGAATACATATTTGTTGGCTACGAGGTAGGTGAGAGTGCTTGTGTCGTCGGTAAGAACTCAAAGAATGCTACTAGAAATACAGAATTAAGGAGCATCTAAGGGTATCGGTAAGTCTATACTACTCTCTTAAGGAGCAAGAACGAAACAGCTAATGGAGAAAGGGTTAACCCGGGGCATACGAGAATGGAAGTACCAAGCAGGGATCCAGCTGATAAGTAATAGAATCAAACCTGCCCTTAGTACCGGGGCTCCTGCCTCGGGATCCTTCCAATATTGCGCTTAAACCGAAGTGTGTGTATTTCGCAGGTCGTGAGATTACCCTGGAGGGGAAGAACCGCTTGTAGCCTATTGGTTCCGTTCAAAAGAGCTCAACCCTAATCACTCAGCAGGTGCCAATGCACTGACGTAAAGACTGTAAGTAAGACTTATTACATACGGTACTGGTACTTAACGCAGCTAACCTTCGCTTCAGTCGGTAGCAAAAGAAAGGGCATTTTTCTCACAAGGGTAGCTAGTAGCTCAAAGGAAGGCAGTAAATAGTCAATACTGAACTTCTCGCCCACCAGAGGGTCAAAAGCTGATTGAGAAGGGAATAAGCTCGTTGAATATATACCTCCCACTTTCCTATTTACTTGTTTTCAAAAGGCGAAACAAAGCACTACTAGTACCAAATCTGCATGCAATTCTGAATGTAATACCAGCATGTGGGCCAGCAGGGTTTTCTTTCTTTAGGTTTTTAGCGGATGCAAGCCTTTCTTTAGGTGGAAGTGTTCATAGCCGGAAGTTAATAAATCAAATATCACCAAATTCATAAGGGTTAACCGAATAATGTGGTTACAAAGATTACTGAATGTTCATATATAAGAAACAAATAGGGGAAGCTAGATACATTTCGAATTGATTCATCCTATGAAATAAGTCATAATTTTCTCAGCTGGAATTATAAGTACTGGTGCTTCTTTTAGATTCAAGGAAGCGCATGAGAAGATCCAATTCCTCTGAGCACTCCCGATTCTTCTTATTCTTAATAACGGACAACAGAGATATGTTGATCTCAAACGGCTGCAACTAGAGTGAATTAATGACATGAATGATTCTCTCGGGTCCTTAACTTGATATCCAAAATGATTCGAATTATGGGAAGTGAAGAGACGGTAGCGAGAGTATATATCCCAAAGTAGGCTTGCTTAAGTAACCACCGTACATATCGGATAGGGTATAAGGATTCTCAACGGAGGATTTCCCTTTAAGTGATACCTATTGGTGGATTGAACTTTATTGGCAGCTGTTCATGGCAGATGTGTCATAGGTAACTGCATTGCATTCTTAGGTTGCAACACAAAGTGACGACACTTCCAAATGTGCCACAATTAAGATATGAACACAAACGGATAAGGGCACCTCAACGAATCCAATCCATGAACGAGCTAGCGCCCAACTCACCTTTCCTTGGAATACAAATAAAACCAGACCTGATGAGCTCGAGGACACTGCTTGAATACATGCTCCAGTGTTGAACAATCTATTGAAACCATCGGGAAAAAGTACTAATATGATATGAAACAAATGGCCCCCTTCTTATTATTGGTAAGCAGCCGGTTACAACACAACAACCACAATAAGTCCTTCCATCTTGGTAGAACGGAAAGGCACATCCAATTGCTGTTGAAAATCATATTTCAAAGAAGCTGACTTAACAGAGAAATTGCAAGCCCACTAATGAGTGTAAGGAAAAGAAATGGGATGCGATAAAGTTTGCCCTTTCAGGGACGTAGCATAAAGACTGTTCAAGTTTGCCATGAATAAGAGACAAGTTACAGCCGCCCATAGGTGTCAAAAAAGATCCAACAATCCATTGCTCATTGCTTCTACTCTTCAGGGACATTTACATCCATCCTCACGCGATACTAAAGGCTCGTGAAGAGTCCATTTGTCCAGCCAGAAACTACTAGACTCTCCATTCCATTACCTGGAACTACCACTCCACTCTAATACCAAAAATCGAATATCTTCTCTCGTGCCCGCGAAGGATTTAAGCTCTGAAGTTTCCCATCGTGTGGCGGGGGGAGGAGCGGAGTAATAAATAAGTAAAGAAGGACAGAAAGAAAGGCAGACAGGCTCAAAGACCGGAAGAAGGACACCCACTAGCCCTAAACAAATGAATAAGGTTGGAGAGGGCTTTCGCTATAGACCGCGGGCCGCCCCCCTGGAATTCTTGGTTTTGTTTGCGCGGGCAGTGAACCCTCGATCAAAACAAGGCGAGTACATCAATCAACTGGAATGAATGGGATACCGGGCTCTTGCAACGCACCTCTAGCAATTCCATTTAGTGCTCGTCTCGTTGAGACCTTGAAAGTGCATCCATCCGGCATTGTACGTACCGAAGACGAATTGACTGGCAAAACTATTACTTCAATCAATTACATCATAGTCCTTCAATCAATCTTTACTTAACCCGGCTACGGCAAAAGAGCCATCTCATATAGCTGCCATCAAATAAAGCTTCCCATAAACCTGTACTGGATTCTTTCTATTCGGAGGATGGCGGATGAGGAGTGTGCCTAGCGCCCTGAACTCAATTAGAATAGATCGATGTGCGATACCTGAGGTCTTCCCTTAGTCTAGTTTCATGCAAGAAAGGCAGAGCGCGAAGCTTGTGCGGAGGTTCTATCCCATACTTAGTACTTTCTGGCTTGGTTCTTCACCGAACAAGGGCTATAACCAGATAGTTATTTATTTCAGGAATCATTGGTTGCCACTGCTATTGGAGCCATCATCACTGGGGCGTTCGCGAAGGTCTCCTTGATTTGAACTCTGTATTTGCTATTCGACTTTGGATTGGTTTTGTTTCCAGACAAAAAGAAGAAATATGACTAAATCAAACGAGTACAATACAATAAGAGAGCCTTGCACATCCATCTTGCAGCAAGAGCTCAGAAAAGTCATGTGGCCAATTGCCCTTCCAAACCAAACTAAGGCATAGTAGAAAGCTAGTTCGATTGGCTAACCTAGGAGAGCTCCTAACTAAGCGCTAAAGGGAGTTAATGTTGCTTTTTCGTTGCTTGTTGGGCTCACTTCCTTATGTGTTTCTATGCAAACCCTAGGACCTCCTAAATCAAGAAAGAGTCAAGAATTCATACATATTGCTATTTACAGTCAAAATAGACCTATATTGCTATTTACAGTCAAAATAGACCTATATTGCTATTTACAGTCAAAATAGACCTATATTGCTATTTACAGTCAAAATAGACCAAGGAGGGTGGGCTGGTGGCTCTATTGATAACCTCTATCAACAGCTTAGCATCGGTTTCGACATGGATATGATGTATTCCCAGTTTACTAGCTCGAATCCTTCGAACACAGTCTTAGCTTCACAAAAGATAGGGT
The DNA here is from genome assembly GCA_001649415.1 of Musa itinerans. Classification (NCBI taxonomy): domain Eukaryota; kingdom Viridiplantae; phylum Streptophyta; class Magnoliopsida; order Zingiberales; family Musaceae; genus Musa; species Musa itinerans. The sequence goes on from LVTN01000167.1 coordinate 137,929, forward strand.
TGAGTTTGCATTGTTACATAATCTCCCTCCCCTCCCACACTCTGCAAGACAAATCAATTCCATTGCTGTCTCGGAGAAGGAAACCCACCAAATGATTCTTTGTCCTGCCAAGAACAGAACCAAATCACAGTATCAAGTGTCATCCAACCAATAAGATATCGGCCTATTCCCTTTACTTAGTACTTTACCCATTAGATACTTAAGATTCCAAGTAGGGCCTATTTATCAGGATGTCAAAAGGATGGGCAATCAGCTTGTAAAAGAAAGAAGAGGGTGTTTTAGTATTGGAGAAAGAAGCTTCATTCCTATATTTACAGATCAGCCATAAAGAGTAGGCAATGATAGCTCTCAGGTTCCAAGCAAGAAAGAGTTTGTTTCATTCTCTGGGCCTTCATGAAGCCACAAGCCAAGGTGCCAATTTCAAAAGAAGACTTGAAGATAAGATCCCAATTTACTGAAACAGAGATGCCAAACATTAAGAGAGAGGGAACCTTTGCTTTGGAAAAAGAATATGAAAGATATAATAACTAAAAGAGCCACATATAAATAGAAAGAAAGCATGTAAATCCAAATGCCAAACTTCATCTTAACTTCCCCTTGTAAGTATAAGTTACTGACTCACTCCATACTTGAGCATAAAGACAAAGGTATATGAGCATAAAGACAAAGGTACATGAGCATAAAGAAAGGTACATGAGCATAAAGCCTATCAACAGTAGGGAAACAGCTGTGGCCAACAAAACATGCGCACTCTAGGAGATAGAGCCAACGCTTCCGCCACCTGTTAGGAGGTTTCCATAGCCAGCCTCCGCTACCTGTCCCTAAATGGAGATGGGTTTGTAGCAGCAATAAGCAGTTTCTATTATGATCTAGCCGTAGCCAGCCCCTTACGGGTAATATTGACTTCCAGACCTATTTCTCAAAGGACTCTGTGATCTTGTTAATTCACCGAAGCACTTGGAGCTCACTTCGATAGGAAAGGTAGAGAAAGATGCCAGCAAGAAAGAGGGAATTGATCCATTCGCAGAGTAAGAAGCCTTTGTACAATTCGCTTCCTTGAAGAGGGGCAAGAAGACGAGACTCGCTTTCGCTACGAGGAAATAGTTGCCCCGGCCCCATACTAATAACAAAGAAAGTGCCATTTGTGATGAGTATTGGATGATCTGGACAGACGCTCCTTGTGGGCCAATTCAATCAGGTCTGTGATTATGAAAAAGGAGGAAAAAACAAACGCTTTGCTGCTTTCTTCGCCCAAGCTTCTAGAGAGGATATGAGAGCGTGTAAATAGAAATAAAGAGAACGTGACACATATAGATAGAAAGCTTTACTAATCATTCAACTCACACACTTCCATTATTCTAATAGATAGAGAAAGCTTGACTAATCATTCAACTCACACTTCCATTAGTAGAAGATTTCGCATATACTATGAATGAACTAATGCACAAACAAGCTGCGGAACAAACAAGAGAATAGAGTAAGCTGTGTTGTTACTGAGTTCTATACTAGGAACGCTCAATTCAAACAAGCAAGGGCCAATTAATAAGTTCTTATTTATCTTAGGGAACCCCACTCTACTACAGCGAACTACAGGTGCAAGTGATAGGGCTGGAAGAGCAAGCCAAGTTCAAGGGCTCTGGGCGCTTAAGTAAACAGTGAGTTTCGCTGTTAGGTTCGAGTTAAGGGAGTCAACAGTCAGGTCAGGTTAATCAATTAGATAAGTTGTGCATTCAACAAGTAAACAAGCAAGACGCTGTGCATTAGATTAGGATAGGAGTGGAGCACCTTACCTTCCCAATAGTAGGAGTTAACTTCAACAAGCAAGCAATGGAACAAACAACTTAACAAGCTACAGCGAGATTCTTTAGATCACAATCCGCAACTGGTAGAGAAGAATCCGCAAGCAAGGGAATAAGTGCTCTGTTTTTATTTGATTCTATGAGTTGAGTGGTTGGTGCACTCTCTTTTCAATCAGCAAGCGCATGTTCTTAAAGCTAGGGCAAGAACGAAAGTCAAAATAGGTTAGGGCGAGGGTGCCTAGCAGAGTGAAACAAGTATAGAGTGCTGTTACTTCCTTAATCGTTTCGGAGGAGCAGTGGATGCTATCCATTTTTCTAATTGATGTATTCCGGGGAACAAGAGCGTTAGTGAGTTTGCCAGCGCAAGAAACAAGTAACTAAGAAAGGAAAGCAAGGACGCCAGAGGTTGTCCTGGAGAGCTGACGCGTCAGTGAGTTATCAGAACAAACAACGGACCAAGCAAGGTCGAAAGCAAGGGAAAGAATTCAAAGAACTCACGTAAGCTTAAGTAACTCGACTTAGCACAACTTGAATAGAATATTGGCATCATAACACCCTATGAAGATTAGGACAGAGGAAGAGGCATCGAAGATTAGGACAGAGGAAGAGGCATCCTTTCTTTAATAGAAGAGAAGTCACCCGAACTTAAGTACTGGCGCACAACGGTGAAAGAATGGAATCTAGCTGTAACCCCCGACCTTGCTTATTCTCACTTATTATACCTGTTGAACGAGTTTAGGCTTCCGAAACCTAGACTAAAAGGACGGAGGTATAGGCACTGTGTATAGAATGATTTGGTAACTGACTCGGAAACTCTACAAACTCACTTGCGCCCTTGCCAATACTTTCTTTTATCTAGCGTGTAACTAACATAGATTTGATGAAAAACACTGCCTAAACTCTCTGGTCTCTGTTTATGTCCTAAGAAATGCGCGGTGTGATCCAAGTCGTAAACTGACTGTCCTGTCCCGCCTCCTTGTCATAGAGTTCAAGTTCTTTACTTTTAGAACACTGCCCTACTGCTTTGCCATAACATTACGACTTATAATAGACTAATTAGCTTCTTTCTGCCTTACTTGCTACTAAACTGGATACTAATTAGCTTCTTTCTGCCTTACTTGCTACTAAACCATAAGTCGAGACAATGTTGAGTACACTTACTGAATTTCTTCCACACGTACTTCATTTCTGCAAACCCACGTAAGCACAACATTCCACTGCTTGTTCTGTTCACTCACAACTAATGGAATATCTTTAACCTAACACTGCACGCACTTCAAAGATAGGAGAGGAATGGAACTTACACATTAGATAAGCTCACTTTCGCCCGGTTCCCTTTTGCTAGTATAAGTTCACTTCTTTCTATATGAATATGGATGGAGTAACAAAACATCCTTCCTTCTTAAGCGCCGTGTACATAAACTATTCGAGTCGTTTCAAATGGGTTAGTGAAACTTATTGAAATGAGGTTTCCGCCATTACCCCACGGACTTGATTTACCAAACAGCTTTCAGAATAGCATTGAGTGCACAAGAATAGAAAAGAGTCCAAATACGGCTAAACTCAAAAACTCTCTCACGCACACCCGCTCCACTCAAGTAAGCATTAGCGCCTGCATACTCCAATTACTTAAGGGCACTGAACTTGTTTGCTTGTTCGGTTAAGGCTTGAACTTAAGATTGAGAGTAATTAGGGTTTACAGCCCGATAAGCATATTTCTTTGGTAGAGTTCCAGAAGAAAAGAAAAGAGAATCCAAGAGCCCAGCCCCCCTTGCTTTTGTTGAATAGAGATTAAGTGAACCTAGGAACATAGAAATAAATGAATAGAGATTATAGGCGCATAACAAAGCAAAGAATAGAGATTATAGGAACATAGAAATAAATGAATAGAGATTATAGGAACATAGCAATAAGGTATTAGGCGTCAATGCGTTAGAAGGCAAGTTTATGAGTATCAATAAGTGATTAGCTATGAGCTCTGTTTCACCTCTGTTCAACGACGAAAAAGAAGCTTGATTCGGCGCCCAGCACATAAGAAGTAAAGCACATAAGAAGTATTGAGTGTTAATTAGTTCTAGAGGTGTTACCGACCATAAACTATAATAAGTGTAAGCTATAGGGTTGCTTGTTCCAGCGAACTCTCCAAATATCCATTATTGACTCGCGTTCTAGCATATATCAATGATTAAGAACACAGCTTATTGAAAAACAAACTAATGACTTGAATCACTCAGCTAGACAGAGCCGGACCCTTAAATAGTAGCTAGGCGAGTTATGAGCAAGTCAAGGAATTATAAGTACTGGGCTAGAAACGCATTATTGGAATTCATTGACAGCTACACACTCATGTAAGCCGAAAACAACGCATCGCCTCTTTCTTTATATTCAGGTAGTTGAAAAGCAGGCCTTTCTCGAAAGTGGTCAAAGCCAGTTATTATAAGTTCTGGCTCGTCGTTACAACTTATCTATCTTCAACAAGCAAACAAGAAAAAGCTTAGGAATCAAAAAGAACGGAATTTCAAGCAAGAGCGATTGGGATCAGGGCACGGTTAGATAAGTGTCTTTCTTCTCTGTTTCTGTCTTTTCTTTCTTACTGAAGCGCAACAGCTTCTGGAACGAACTCATATACTTATGGCACTTCTCCCTTTCAAGCGGAGAAACCCTCCCTCAGACAACCGGCAGACACTCACTCAGGAAGAAGAGAGGCCCCACGGGGTAGGCGAGGATCAAAAGCAGAATTCAAAAGAATGAAAAGAGGGTTAGAAACATACAAGCATTCCGCGGAGCTCCATTCTTATAAGTGGTAAGTGGGATCCTATGAGTGATATTCCTATTCTTACTCCCATTCCTATACATACTTATTTGTTTCATTCTGTATTTGTTGACAAGGGCCAAGAAAGAACAGTCGATTATTGTTTGTTTTCCACAGTACCAGATCCGAACAGGTAAACAGGCGAACACGGGACAGATCCTACCTTTTAGTGTCATTCCTATACTTATTAGTTGGTCCTCGGCGAAAGACTCCGTGTTAACGTGAGCAACTTGATTGAATTCTTCTTCACTGGAAGGGATAGTTCGGTTCTTCAAGGCTAACTAGGATTCTTGTATTATTTCCTTCCCCCGCTTCAAAGCCTTACACTTACTGGTTGGATTCTGATACTTACTACTTGCATCCTACGTCCCCCGTTTGGGTATTAGCCTCCCCACCTTAAGTCTTTATTTGACCATAGGGATGGCTTGTTTTACTTCTTCTTTCTATTCAAAATGATACTACTTACTTGCTTGGCGAGTCACTTGTATCAAGCTAACTATCCTGTCTTTACGGCTTATCCTTTAGGGAACCCCCCATAGTACTAATCGAGTGGGAGATATAGTAGGACTCATAGTTGTAATGGTAAGAATGAAAACGGTGCTTCTCAGCCTTTATCTTATAATTGAAAGACTGACTAGGCGCCCAGCAAGACTATAAGCCCTTCATTTGGAATCCAACTATCACTAAGAAGACCTGAGCTACTGACTTCAAAGCTATCTTTGGTTTTCTTCTTACTACGCTTGCTTTCCGCCTATATGTGTTTTGCCCAGTGCCTATCATAATGAACTGGAGCAGTAACCGAGCCTTACTTACTAGTTTACAGCCTTACTTGTATTCATTTCATTCGCCCACTGATTACTTACTTTCTTTCTTTAACTGCATCTTCAGTCTGTAAATCCATACTCGCATTCCTGTTTGCTAGTTGAATAAAGTCTTATGTGTTTCTATTTCATTCCGTATCTCTGTTTTCATTCCATATCTCTTCTTGGGTTCTTCTGCAACCTAGTTTCGTTTAGCAGTATCAGATTAGAACTAGTGCTTTCAAGAATGGAACCAGTGCTTCTATGACTTTAACAGGAGAGGGCATCGAACTAAACTCACAACTAGGAATAAGTAATTGAACAATGAAGCCTGGGCGCTGGGGATGAGAAGTTTCACTCACAAGTAAGACTCAAAGTAAGGGTATTAAGAGTGAGAGCGCGGGGCAGGTAGTGAGCCTAGTAGTTGGGAAAGCACACGAATCCGGTTTGAGCAAAGTAAGAGCAGACTCAAAGCCAAGGGGATAATGACCAATGGGCGGGGAAGCAAGGTTCGAAGTAAGTAACGGGAGTCCTAGTTTTTAGTTTCAGCATTGTTGTCAGTGGTTCTATATAGTCTTTGGGGTTGTGGTTCTATTCCTTAGCGCACTGCTTTGATCTTATACTTAGTAGGCTCTTAGCACCTTGTTTCTAGTATAAATATTATTAAGAAGTAGTGATTCCAGCCCTATTTTAGATAATGCTATTCTATCTGTCGTGCTGTCGTGGGCACCTACCTGTGTCTTCTTTATTACTAGGTTTGTTCTCGCTCTAATGCCCGAGAGAGCTAGTTTTTAGTTTCAGTCCAGTGTTGGCATTAGTATGAGTTTTGGAGGCAAGGCCCATAATAGTTACAAACAGGCAAGTCAGATTTAGATGTAAGTAAGGCAGACCCTAACTCGAACATACATAATGGAATAAGTAAGGCAAAGATACATAATGGAATAAGTAAGGCAAAGAATAGGGGGCAGCTGCCCAGTTGTTGCATTATTAGAAGCGGCAGTGAAAGCCCTGTTAGCAATGTTTGGAGAACAAGAGACAGGGATATAGGATTTGAAGCGAGGAATGTGAGACTAAAAGCAAAGAAAGGAAGCTTTGAGATCAGTAGCTACAGAGTGAAAAGACCTTACATTTCCGCACCTTTTTGGCTGTTGTTCAAGTCTAATCCTTAGTGTAATAGCGAAAGAATCAAAGTAAGGAGTAACAGGGTAATAAGTGCAAGGCAGACTTCAATCAAAGGGAGTTTCGTTTTATAACTAGTAGGGATGGACTGAATCGGAGGAGTCAAAGAATGAGATACGCTTGTTTCAGAGTTAAAGCCAGGATATGGTTAGGCTTGGAAGCTAAGGGGCGAGTAACACCACGGGAAGGGTAGACTCAAACAAGGTGAGTGAACTTCTCTATTTCGAGTGAAAGTCCAAGTGTCTGACTCAATTGTTAGATGCACTGGATCAGACCTTGACTCTGTATTCCCAGAGTTCCATCCCATTTGGCATATAAGTATTAGGAGCACTCGTTAGGGAATTATAGAAAGTTAGGGACAGTCTTAGTCAGTGGGGGGCATATAGCAAGATACGGATCGGTGGTCATAGAATGAGAGTCAGGGTTGTAAGCCTGTTTGTCGCTAGTTCTATTATTCTATTGGGTAGTTGTTTCAATCTGGTAGTTAGCAGTGTCATTCCTATTCCTTAGTTGCTTCGCTAGTAGTTGCCGGGAATAAAACAAGTGCCACAGAGAATAGCGGTGGGCGAGGAGGGATGTTATTCAATTTCTCAATCCATAGTTCTAATAACAAATATATAGAAGACTCTCATAGAATCGATCCTTTTGAGAAATGCCTACAGTGATTACCAGGCTAAAACAATAACAATAGAGCAAGCACGGGCGCCTTGGTGTGTTTTCTATTCTAGATCTCTCCTATGTTTTGCAATTCCATTTGTGGTTGTGACGAAGACTCGCTTTTGCTTAACTAGGTGCTGAACCTCAAAGCTACATATTAGATCTAAATTGAACTGGCGGGCCGGGATAGAACTAGCGCTTAGTAAGCTAGGCAAAAGCCAAAAGGATAGGTTGGAACTATGACTCTATAGACAGGATAGGTTGGAACTATGACTCCATATACCCTTATTAGAGAAAGGGGAAAGAAGCTATAGTTATTAGAGAAAGGGGAAAGAAGCTATAGGTTAGAAAGGGGAAAGAAACTAAGGATTGAGCTGCTGATCTACGACCATAGGTGGAACTTGTCTTTTCTTGGGATTTCTATTTCAAAGATGTTAGGCCGCTTCCTCATGTGCCTAAGAAGCGACTCCCATATTTGCCAATGAATTGCACTTTATCCCCCCAACTCCATCTTTTGAATAGAATTCACACTCGAGCAAAGGAAAGCTGCCCGCGCACCAGTACTTGATTAAGAAACGGATCTTGATCTTCTATATCTGATTCTCTGTCTCCAGCCGATTCTCTATCTCCTATTCTGGATACAACTCCTAAGAAGAATTCCACTCGTAACTCGAAACTCTATAGTTAGGATTCAATGAAACTAACTCAGGGCTGTTCTACTCATCTTTTTTCAGAACTTTTCCCTAATAGTTTCGAAGGGAATTTATGTTGATAATTTCATAACATAACATATGGATTCAGTGACTCGGGTGCCCTTATTGTAAGTAGCCTGTTTGTTAGTGCTTTGGTTCTTGGTATACCTAGTTCAATTCTCACTTTCAACCTTACTGGATTAAGGCTTGCACTCCCTTGTTTAAGTCTTGTTAGAAGTGGTTAGAGACCAGAGCTACCAATACAGAGAATCAATAGCATTAGCATCAGTCTGATAAACCTAAGCCTCAGTCCTAGCAGCAATAGCTTCAGTCTACTAACTAGCAGCAGCCTAGCCAGCACCGGGATCAGTCTTAGGACCAAGCAGCTCCACGACTAGCTCACCTCTTAGCTCCACTCCGTAGCTGCTTTGTTTCAGTCTTGGATGTCTTGGTTGTAGCCTTGTTAGCACTGGGTTAAGTCTGTCTAGCTCATACACGGGTTCATTCTGTTACTCCCGAGTTTGATTCTTATCTAGTACCTAGGGGAAGCGGCAGGGAATCTGTGGGAGTAGTTGAAGTCTTAAGCACTAGGTGTTATCAGTCGAAGTCTTAAGCACTAGCACCAGTCTGACTACCCTTGCTTTCAGCCTGAGTTTAGGTAGCTCCACTCTATGCCCTTCAGTCGCTGTTCCATTCCTTTACTCACTAGCTTCAGGTCTTGTTATACCACTGGTTTCGTTCTGTGACTCATGAGTTTTCTTCTGAAGTTAGCTATATAAGAAGTGAGGAATAGAGACCAATACTAGCTACTATACCTCGGAGAATTAATACCACTGCTTGAAGTCTGAAGTAGCTATATCAGATGCTTGGACTCCTTAGCATCAGCCTGTAACTCATGGGTTTGGTTCTGTCACTCCTTAACTACATTCTTGGACTCCTTGGTTTGATCCTTCTACTGCTTAGCTCCATTCTCTAACTACCTGGTTTGGTTCTGAGTAGGAGTAGTTTGAATCTGCCTAGCACCGGTTCAAGTCTGAAAGTAAGCGAGCGAAGGCTGGTTGGTGACAGTGGGAATGTAGCTACCTTTGTTTCTTCAGTCTTACACTCCCGAGTTCAATTCTTTGATTCCCCAGTTGCACTCTGGTCGCCCTTATATTAAGTCGGGTTGGTTCTGATCTTACCTACTATAAGGCTTGCTGGCAGTGTAATTAATATCTGGGAAATTCAGTAAAGGCACTCCCGAGTTGGAGTCTTAGCAGCCCTTGTTTTAGTCTTGCTAGTCGTAGCTGTAGTCTGGTTTTTAGTGCTTTCAGTCTTGGGTGCAGTGGTGTCAGTCTGCTTCGGATCTAGTTCAATCCTTGCTGTCAGTGCTTTGGTTCTTGCTGCTAGTTGTTTGGTTCCTTCCCTTGCTTTCATTCTGTAACTACCCTGTTTGATCCTGGTTGGCACTGCTTTCAGGCTTGGATTAACTTGTTTCGGTCTCACTGCCCTCGCTTTCAGTCGGAGTTGGTACTGTTGGAGTCTTACTCCTGGCATTACTGCTCCATTCTTTCACTAAGCCTTCTACTTACTAGTTTCTTCATAGCCTTTACCTGACTAGTTGGATTCTTTGACTCCAGGGGATCTATCTGATCTACTACCCTATAAGCACTAGCATCAAAGCTAGCACTCGAGCAGGACCACTACTACTATAAGTAACAAGTACTAAAGGTATTAAACAAGAACTGGACTTATAGTAATTTCCCACTTGCTACAGGCTTGGATCCCACAGTTGCATTCTTTAACTACATAGCTTCAGTCCCACACCTACCAGCTCCAGTCTTAGCAGCACTACTTTAAGCCTTGGACTCCTGAGTTGATTCCTATTCTTATACTTACTAGCTCAATTCCCGGCATCAGTCTTAGTAGCTGTGGTTGCATTCTTGCTAGCTACATACCAATATATAGGTCACCAGTTCCATTCCCTTACTTGCTAGCAGCAGTCCGAGGAGCAAGGGGTTAAGTCTTGCACTCCTAAGTTTGGTTCTTAGTTTCACTAGCTCCATTATCATACTACCCGGTTGAAGAAATTCTAATAAGTCTTCTCATCAGCTTCAGTCTTAGTATCCACTAGTGCATTCTTTGTTTAGTTAGCTCCATTCTATCCCACCACTAGCGACATAGCTCCATTGCTTGACTTGGGCCCTTATTGTAAGTAGCCTTTGACTCTTTGGTTTGATTCTTTCTCTGACTGGGTTGGTTCTGCAACTCCTCACTCTCCGTCTCACTTCCCCTGCTTGAAGCCTTTAACTACCTCGGTGAAGCCTGAGTATACCTAGAGCATCAGCCTGCCAACAGTAAGTAGTAAGTACCGGCACTGACTCAATTCTCTAACTACCCAACATAGACCTGTAACTCGAACCCCTTAAAGATATATTCTTGGGCATATGAGTGGAATTCCAACTATTTAGCACCCGGCCCATGAGTTCTAGCCTTTGACTCCCGAGTTTTCTTCTTTGACTACTGAGTTTGATCCGTTATCCTATATACAGAGAAGATAGAATTTAGTAGTGGCCAAGTAACTCAAAGACAACTTCAATAATCAAAAACCATAAATACATTATTTGCTGTTATGCCCAAGTCCTAATCTAGAGCGGCAGGGCAGCTTTCCGACATTGGGAAATCTCCATTTGTTTCTAGTTTTTCTAATTGATTGGATTTTATTTCACTGGTTTTTCACCAGGCTATTCTTCTCTCGTGGAATGAGAGCTGTAGCACCAACCTACCTCTCTTTACTGATTGACACCTCGTTTCAAACAAAACCTTACTTTCATTCTTCAACTCTCCCTGCCGCCATGAACTAAGCACTCAAACAAAACACTGGACTTGGTTTATGACTGGGCAAACTGAGGAATGAGCCTAGGGAATGCAATAGACATCTACTTCACCGCCAAACACATGACTCGGTAACAACTGCTACTAACCGGGTTTCAAACCATGAAGCTGCTCCTAGGTAATCTCATTCTTATTTTCTAGTTGCTGTGGGGGAAGAAAGGGGAGTTTCAAAGGTCTTTCTATCTATCTTATATTATATATAGAACAGATTCAACTCGGGGAAGGGAAGGGCTACTGAAAACAGGACTAGCTCAACGCTCATAAATCTATATGAATTTGCTCCTTACTCTCTATTGTTTCGGGTGCCAGGAAAGCAGTCCGAAGACTTTCACTCTACCAGGAGCAGGCTATTCTCATTCTTTTCTTCTGATCCGAGAAACTCCTGTAATTTCCCGTCTACCAACTCCATACACTTAAGTATTCTAAAATCACTATCCAAATATCTATTATTATTTATAGGATTACATTTCAAGTGGAATGAGAAAGAGAGGAGCTAGGTACTAGAGATAGCGATAGGGACAGAATCCAGTTATGAATAAGAATGAAATAAGTAAGTCAAAGAATGAAACTCGAAAGCGGGACCACTACAGCTCATGATTCTGTTTATTACCCTGTTGCCAGAGTTATATGAGAGGTACCAGTTCTTGTTGCAGATATATAAGTGGCACAGCACTCGTTTTACTAAACCCCGGGGACAACACTGGGACTGTGTGGGCAATTAATCAGTAGGATACTCTACTTATTATGCTTCCTCACTAGCACCGGATCTAGCTTCTTCTCGAAAGTCACTTAGGATTATACCTCTAAGGCTCCTATTAATAACTTCATTAGGCTCATCTACTTCTCCTCTTGCTACAAAGACAGATTCCAGTAGTTCCGGGTAGTCTAGTTCTGGTTCTTGTTGAATTGAAGTTGCATATATATCTATTGCACCAGTAATAGAAAACATGTAAATATCCTGCTAAAGCTTGGAATCCTTCTCGAACCCAGCTCCCGCATTCCAGGCATCTCTATCATCGCAAACTAAGATATCTTACCAAACTCCAGATCCTTCTTCTGATCTTGCCTCTAGTATTGTTGCCAGAGGTAGAGGAGAGAAAAGATCTTCGTTCACCAAAACCCGAGCCTTGTATAGTAGTACTCGGTTGCCAAAGCAAAGGTAGGATGTAGCACATATAGATTAATAAAAGAATAGATCCTGAATGAATAAAGGAATGGATCCATAAGCTTGAGAAGACTCGCCTCTTGCAACTTACTATAAGGCACTCCGGTAGGGAACTTGCTCTGTTACTCATAAGAGAAGATTGAGAGGCAGCAGTAAGGAGTAAGGCCCCATACAAAAGAGACTATCTTCATGCCCCAACAGGTCAAATACCCTTAACATCTGTGTGGTTAGAGTGCTTGTGTTCAGCAATGAGTAAATAGAGAATATAGGACCTGTACAAGTTATTACATTGAACTCGTTTATAAGTTTGCTTCTACAAATACTGAATAGCATCTCTTTGAACCACCACTCGGTAAAGCAGTAAAGTATACCATTCTCGTTGTTGAAGCTCTGTTGAAGGTTGCTCATAGTAGAGTACGCCTCCCTTATCGCTCTGTGAACCCCACATGAGTCTTGTTATGCTGCTCTCGCTCTAGTCTAGGTATTCAAGAAAGAAGTGACCACTGTATGCGTTATCAGGAAATGCAGCTTTTGCTCGAAAGTAAGCAAGAGAGAGGGATCGGAATCAACTTACTCATTAGCCTAGCTAGGCGGAGGGGCGGGGCAATTCCATTATTCTATCGTTAACAGGAACAAGAGACAGAGGAGCAATCCATAGTTATTAAAGAAGCAAGTAAACAAGCGTACCCAAAGAAAGAGCCGAGACTGAATCACTTAGCACTAGAGGTTGCTTGGCTGTTTAATACCGAGTTGCATCTATGTTTGTTGGCTAAAGAAAGGAAGCTGAATCAAGTGCTACAGCATTAGATTAGGAACAAGTAAGCTGCAAGCGGGGAAGAAAGGGGAAGAGACCTAGAACTATTGCTACAGAACCAACCTACCTATGTTTACTGCAGCACAAGCACCCGAAACCAGACTTGAAGACGCAAGAAAAGGAGCATTTCTCTCTCTTGCACACTGAAGTAGAGGCAGGCCGGGCGCTAAGCAAGACTACGAAATGTCTGCCTCCGAGACCCGGATTTAACCTAAACCTCCACTTCCAGCTGAAGAAGCCCTAGTATTAGTAGAACCATGTGTGTAGTTACTTGGATAGTTGCTTTGCATCACTACTAGTTGCTTAGTTAGCTCTATATGTGCTAGATCATACCTGCTTAATTCTCAGAGTTTTGTTCGGTAAGTCGTTTTCTACCTTTGCTAATTGCCGGGCAATGCTCCTCCGCGTAACATTTGTAGTGTCTTGGTTATTGAGTTGGATGAGATGAGAGCAAGTCCTGTGTTCAAGAACTAGTACTACCGGTCTTCTCCCTTAGTTACAGTATGATTACTCCCCCTTTGCATCCTTACTTACTCGAAACTATCCCCCTTTGCATCCTTACTTACTAGAAACTATTAGTTGACAGCAGCTTGGCTGTTGAATAAGTAGTAGTTCTTGTGCCCTTATTGTAAGTCGGGAAGCAATTAAGTAAACTGTCACCAATTCCCGTGAAACACCGCTGCCGCGCAATTACTTTAAGGACTCGCCCAATTACTTAAGTGGCAACTTACTATGTTGCTTGGTCTAACTACGTTCCTTGGGGCTGATAGCAATTCTTCTCTCGTATAACTTAACAACTAACTATACTTTCCTCACACAGCTCATTCTTTAGTAGAGTATCTGGAATCCCCAGTTTCATCTGTGTTTGTTGGTGCGAGTGTTCCCTTCGAGTCAAGGTCTACTAAATAACAGGTTGAGTCGTTACGGGTCAAGATGGGTGGATTAGCCAGATCCTGCAGTATAATTAGACTCATAAGCTTGATATGAGGCACAAGAAGTCGCTGGATAAGAATCTTAAGCTACAGGCTTTGATGCGAGGTAAAGTACTTGCTTTTAGTCTAGGTCTAGGTCTACTTCATATGTTGGGTGCCAGCCAAACTCACTGACGCTATAACACAGGACTTAAGAGAAAGAGCTAACTGCGCGACGATTAAAGTCAATCACTGAAAAGAGCTTCTACTTCTATCATATACTGAAACATAACCAACAAGACAAACTTCATTAGCAACACCGCACTCGCACCCTGACTCTACGATAACAAATACTGATTCACAACAGGGTTCCCTTGCCTACCTCGACTTTCTGTTTCTAAAATAAGATGGATTGACGATTACCTTACTTCTATGCGATATTTGCGAACTCCAATTCATTCTCTTATGCTTCCTTAAGAATTCATTGAATCTTTGACTTTCCTTGCGCTAACGGGAGCTTCAGAAGGACATTATCGTAGACTACTAAGGTAAAGTGAAAAAAGGAATAGCTGAACTGAATAAGGTCGGTGAGGCCTCTTTCTCGTTGTTTAAGCCCCAGTACTTATAATTCCAGCCCCCCTTTTTTGCTAATAGATTATCTCCACTCGGAAACTACCCTTAGAATGCTATTTTGAGAGAATCTTAGAATCACTTACTTACCACATTTATGGAGTTGGTACAGATTGCAGAGGAACAAGCTAGCAATGCTAGTAGTTGACTTCAAGTCCAGTGGTTATAGTGGACGAAAACTTGACTTGCGTATCACTCCCGACAATGCGTAGCTCCCGAAAGCCTCAACTAAAGCGGTTAGCTTGGCGGTTATAACTGATTCTAACGTATTTAATTGCTTCCAAAAGAAGGACTTGTATGCTGCTGACTTGAGAACGGATCTCACAGCTGATTCTCTTGATCCTTCCTAAAATCCTGATACTGTTGATTCTATCTCCCCACTTGAAGACGAAAACAACACTGCTGTACTTTGATGATTCTACAGTTTCTCCTCCACCCCTGACGCTCGAACAAAGAAACTATCCTTGGGGCTGTAAACCATAGAACTCGAGCCGTACTACCTGTCCTTGCCTCTCCACTGACTAGAAGGGCTGGATTGATTTATTTCTTGATTATATAAGTGAGAAAACGAGGGGTAACTTACTAGAAGGGCCTCCCGTATTTCAGTTTTGATTGAATTGAATGAAACCATAAGGAAATGGAGAAAATATAAGTATAAGCCACCTATGACCAATATTCTGCAATTGGGCAATCGATAAGCTAGAAGATAGTGCCATGGGCCACCCCTTGAGGGTATTTTGCTCGATAAGGGCCTGCATAAGATGAGCGCACCGCGTACGTTTCTCAAGCTATTTCCTTTGTTTTAGGGAGCCCCGCTTCATTTCTCCTTCCCTAGTGCTGCATGGGTCACTATTTTGAAGTACATCATGAAAGAGGACCGCACATCTTATACTTGGTGGCATCACACTCCTTCTACAATGGAGGCATCTATTAGGGCCAGTGATCTCCATCATAAATCGCGCGATAGGCATCACTACCTCGTCTCTAAGCAAAAAGACCTAGATTCTTGGTCGCAGGTTTACACCGATACCGACCCGCTAAAGAACGTGTTTGCCTCCCATAAAACCCTAAAGTCTATCTATGAGGACCTCCGTGTCATTAAAGAACAAGAGAGTTTATTGTATTATAGGTTAGTTAATTACCTCTCTGCTGCGGGATGGCAAGAGGAGTATAGTTTCGAGTACTTATTAAAGCTGATCGTTTGATTGCTACTCTCTGGGGCGGTATAAATAGGTGTTTGATGCAGAAGAATGTCGTTTGGAATGAGGCCGAATTCCTTCCTTTAAAATACAATGAATGAAAAGCGAAGATCAACCTTGAAAACATCCACTTTGCATTCCACTAGGAGGTTGGTTCAGAGCACAGGGACAGGGTTGGCTATCTCTTGCTCTACTTTGGGTTGACTATCTCTTGCTCTACTTTTAGAGAAATGGTAATTAGAGATGGATTCCTTTCCCGTCCTGGTTTACAAGGCGCAACAAGCCCAGCCCAGTTTCGGGAGTTCTTGTTTCACGGAGATATTCCATATTATAGGATATGGGTAACCAAGGGCAAAGCTAGTACTTAATTCTTCCTCGAACAGCCACTACGACAATAGGGCAACTGCGACAAAGCGGGGAAACTACTCTTTCTTATGAGGAAATTAATTTAAACAAAGAAAAGGTCCCTGTCCCTAGAAATGCAATTATTCCTAACTAACATCTTTATGGGCGAATCAAGTCCTAACTAACATCTTTATGGGCGAATCAAGTCTACATCGACAACTATAGCATCAGTGGATTCCAAGTAAGGATCTTAAGCCAAGCCAAAGTAAGTGTAGTAAACCCTTTCGCACCCAAACCCAAAGAAAGAGACGAGTATTTATAAGTCGTTTTGCCGACCTCGACCCGACTTGAGCCTATGATTCCTCACCTTCGGATGCTTATGCTTTGGTTATTGTTGTTAGTGGGGCGTTTCACCCAGGAATTGATTATCGAGCACCTGACATTCAGTTACCTTAGACCTATTACTGCAGATGTAATTAGTAACTTCCAACTTGAAAAACAGCTTAAGTGAAAAGATAAACCAACCCTTACTTATTCTATTCTTATGCCGATAGACTCAAACTTATGGTTTTTTTACTTGATTTCATTTCGACAAGTAGGAGACAAGCATATACTACAAACACAAGACTCCAACAAGCATATACTACAAACAGAAGATTCCAACCAAATAATATGTTCTAATTAAGTTATGAGCGAGTCCACCAAGCAACGACTAATGACCAAGGCACTGGGCAAGTCACTAAGGTATTAATTATCTGAAATGATTAAGTTGCACCGAACTACACTTCCTATCTAGCCCGAACTCAACTTACCTTGCCTCTGAGTTGCTCTAGCTCCACTCTGTAACTCCTTAGTTTGATGATCTTATTTCCTATAGAAAGAGAATCTCTAAGTAGAGAGGGGAAAAGTCGTAAGATAATAGTGGGATGGATTTATTCTTTGCTTTTCTAGATTTCTTCTTGATTCTAGATTGATTCTTTCTTTCTAGATTTCATTTCTTCTTTCTTTCTAGATTGATTCTTGATTCTATATTTATTCTTTCCCACCCATCTGAAAGTCATGTATTCGAGTTTCCCACCTATACGAAAGTAAAGTACCGTATTCGAGCCTCAGGATGGGAGTAATAAAGCTATTTTACGCCCCAAATTGCGCCTGTTTTGCCCCCCTGAGGGGTGGCCCATGTCATATTTGACCCTAAGACCCAAAAAACAGAGAAATAAGCCCCTTTTTGCCCCAATCGTATCTGTCCACAAAAGTAGGATAAATCCATGAAAAGTAGGAGAAATTCATTCCTTTTAGTAGTTACTCGGCCCCTATCAAATCATATATAAATTGGATCTATCTTTAGAAAGGATCAAAGAGGAAACAACCCAACTTACAATAAGTGCAACTTACTAGAAGGGCTAACTCGATCTTACTCGCCGCCCTCTACTCTTTATTTAAGATGATACCTTCCCCACCTATCAGATGATACCTTCCCCACCTATCCTTTGCTCTGTCAACAACTACGGATTGGTAGGCTAGTAGCACTGGGTGTTCATTCTGCCTAGGCACCATCAGTCTGTCTGGTTAGGGTAGTGATTTAAGCCTAGTTGTTACTGGTTTGGTTCTGTGATTCCTTAGTTCCATTCTTACCTCTCCCGCTACCTTCCCCGGCTCCTACTGGCTCAACTATGAGTTTCATTCTTCAATGTAGTATTCCTAGGTTTGAGGTCAATTCCGTAACTGACTAGCTCCATCCTATCTCCATCCTATGCCTACCTGGTTTCACTCTTACTTGAGAACTTGAGACTTAATATAAGGGTCTTGCTCCACTGATCTAACAGCTTCCCTTGCAGACCCGAGTAACAGAAGTCCACGGCTTGTAATAGAATTCAGAGTATCGGTCACCACCATAACAAGCAAAAGCTAGTACTCTCTGGAACCACGCTACCCTACTTCTGAAACACCCGGCTCATGAGGTCAATTCTTGCATTCCGTATTCATAGATTGTCTCTTACTTCCAACTAGCACTCCTGGCTCGGATCCAGTTTCATGATTAAATGACTTATTCCTAGGTGTTAGTTCAATTCCGACCCGTTATTATAAGTTCTGGGTGTCATTCTTGGCAGTAGTAGCAATACATAGCATCAGTATCCACGGCAACTTATTAATTGCCCATACTCATACTACCCAGTATCCGGCTTAGTAGCAGTCGTTTTAGTCATTGAGTTGGTTAAGTCTTAGAGTTAGTGGTTTGATTCTGACAATCTCCACGCAGAGTTAAGGCTTTGACTCCTGAGGTCAGTTCTGTAATTCCCTATTCTGAGGTTGTATCTTACTTGCCTACTTGCCAACTGAGGTCAATTCTGTAAACCCCCTCCAGTGTTCCATTCCGAGTCTACTGAACTAGATGCGGGGAAGCTGTCAACAATACCAATCCGGAGATGGATTTCTTCTTTGCTTAACAAAAGCTCAGTAACCTATCCTCTGTACCCAGGTCAATTCTTAGTAGCACCGGTATCAGTCTTGGATTCACCAGCTCCTTCTTCTTCTCGAACTCTCCCTGACGACCTATCTTCTTTATTAAAGATTCTCACTTGCCTACCCGCAAAGTAAGTGAACTAGCCTATCCTCACAAGCAAGCAAGTAAGTCCACAAGCCAAGCAACTTCACCTAGTGCTCTCTCCTCTGTAAACAAATACTTATTGAAACTACCCTAACTCCCAAACCAAACACATAGCGAGTAGGCAAGCAGACAACTAGGTGAACTCAACTCGGAACTGGGGGGAACCTCTACTATGACTTTTTAACTAGCAACTGGGAGTCAAGGGAAGCTTTCAAAGAATTTACCTAGCAACAACTGGGCTCTAGAACCACTTATAGAGAATTTACCTAGCAACAACTGGGCTCTAGAACCACTAACAAGGCTCGCTTTCCTACTAGCATCTGAGTTCTATTCGGAGTCGAATTAGAATAAGAGGTGCAATTCTTAGTCATATGAGTTTAAGTCTTAGTCTATAGAGCAATTCTTAGTAATATGAGTTTGATTCTGTGACTTCCTTGGGTCAGTCTTTGATGAGCTTCTTCAATTCCGCCTGGCTGGGGGTAGTGTTTCAGGCACCAAGCAACGGCCAAGCAACGGCGACAGACGTTGTGCGGCAGCTACGGAATAGTGAGTTAGAACTTATTATAAACAAGTCCACCAAGCAACTACTAATGTTGCGCGGTAGCGAGCTCATAAACGTGTTGCGCGCCAGAACTTATAATAACTGGCCTTCTCCCCAGTTGAAGGCTAGTCGGCAGTGGTTGTAGTCCTGTCGCTAGTGGGTGAAGGCTGCCTAGCACTGGGTTGATTCTTGCTGTTAGTGGTTAGAGAAAGTAAGTAAAGGCACTCCCTGCTTTTAGGAAGTAAGTAATTGCGAGTAGTGGTTTGGTTCTTTAACTACCCAGTTCTATTCTTTGACCACTTAGTACTCTGACTTCCTACCTTGCAACTTAGTGAAATTCTAACTTGAACTACGGAGTTTCCCTAGATACTGTCCTAGTAACTGACTTAAACAACTAAACTTACAATAAGGGCCCCATAAAGTAAGTCAACTACCCTACCATAAAAGATGGATCGTAGTGTTGTTGTTGTGGTAAAGAAGATACCTATGTGCGCTCTCCTCTGGCTCTGCAAACTAATCCAGTGGTTGCTCATCTACATCTACTCTGCTGGATACTAGAACTATCCTCTTGCTCTTTTCACTCTCCTATGTCTTCCAATTCCACTCTGAAGTAGGTAAAGCTCACTGCATTTCGCCTCTCTTATCTTGCCAATACTTTACACATGTTCTTAACCAACCCAGGGGTTTACTTCTTTCTTGTAAACCGATCAAGTTGCTGGAGACGAGTATCTTTTCTCACTATGGCTAATGATTCTCCGCAGTACTACACACTGGAACTCAACCTTTCAACAGCTGATTCTAGTCAGTAACCCTCTTCTTTCTCTTTCCACTAAGTAAGGTCTTTCCCTTCTCTTGAAAACGAGTTCAATCAGATCTTTTAACTGCTGATGCACCTGATCTAGATTGGATTCATTCATTCTTATATCCTTGTTTTGCTTTCCAGGGTGCCGAGTTTCATCAGTTTCTTTCCTTCCCACGCCAACACACCTTATCTTACTTTATCACCTTACTTGAGAACTGAGTTTGATGGTTCGTTTGCTTGAAGATCCTTGTACTGTGCCACTTATTTGATGGTTCCTTTGCTTGAAGATCTTTGTACTGTGCTACTTATATATCTGGGCTTTGAAGCTGGATCAGAGGAAGTGGAGGCAGTATCCAAAAGTGAGTAAGCTGCCTGTGGTAAAGGTTATTAAATGCAGTACGGAGGGAAAGCCTTCTAGCATTCAATTGAAGAGAGAGTGTAGGGATAGGTATACCAAATGAAGTTAGCAGAGAGGAGCCAGCAGCAAAGCAAGTTTCTTTATTGAATACCACTGGTAATTCTCCACTCCCCGCGCTTACTTTATTCTTCCTCGGACTTAAGTAAAACTCATTCCTGTTCAGGTTCTTGCAAAGACAGATTCAAGTAAAGTAAAACACCAGAGCCTAGTAATAGAATGATGAGTTGCTGTAAAGTAATCGATTCTTAACCCCCGGCTTATGATCCAGCTTTCATAACAGCGAGATCTATCCCTCTTCTAAGGAGATAGCATTTCATCTTTTAGAACACAAATGTCATCTTTTTTATCAAAATAGGTTTCTAACAAGTGCTAAAGAGAAGTTGACAGGCAAGCTTAATAGTTAAGTAGACAATAGAAGCATCCACTTTAGATAGAAGCATCTACTTTAGAGCACAATGAATTCCGTGTTTTCCTAGTGTTTTCCTAGTAGTAGGGACCAAGCAGACGTGATCGGACTATTTCAAATAGAATCAATTACCTATTAAGCCTCCTGAAATGCCCCTATAGTACTTTTGAGTCATGAAAGATAGACCTTAGAGCTGATAAATCACCCTTATTGTTTGCAAGCTTAGTTCTTGGCGCTCTCCATCTAGTGTGAAATCCTTATTTGCCCTTTACTTATGATGCAATACGAGTGACTGTTCTCAAGTAAGGTGTTGGCTGTGCTTCTTATCTCACTGGAAACTGGCAAGGAAGCACTAACGGGATGAAGACTAGAACAAGACCGAGAACAAGACCACTACGCCTACAGTTATAGTATGGACCAGACCACTTATGGAATTCCTAGATTATACTTGCACTCAAAGGGATTCTCAGCCCCTACTAGACAAAACAAGGTACTTACAGCAATTTACTTAAGGGCTGTCACTGGGCATTCTATGGCTTCTGTATCAAAGGATTCCTCCAGGAGCACTACTACTTTACTTACCACTGTTAGGTTTTCCTACTTGACTTCCCACGCCAACTTCTGACTTTAGAACCTGGACTACCCGGGTTCATTCTATTACGGATGTGTTTCATTCTTTTAGTTGAGAGACAGAGTACTAGGTGGGCGAGTTTACAGTGCAATTGATCGGCTATGAGGGGAGCAATTACTAGATGGATAACCTGTGTCCTGATCGAACTCTTTCAACCTTTACTCTAATATAACCCTGAAACTTCATGCTTTTTTCACTCGCCAAGTCACTAAAGCTAAGCTAACGCCGATGAACGATAGGCTCTCGCTCTGTATGATAGAGGCGGGTAACTCAACTTTCCATTACTAGATGCTATAGTGGTTTCATTCCGTGTTTACTCAACAAGTTACTCCTAATGTGTAGCGTCAGTCTGGGTTTTCTGAAAACCATCCTCATTCAGTCAGCGGTTGGGTCAACTCATATTGCCACACCAGATTCATAGTGCTTTCCGAGATAGAACAAAGCTGATTCTCTCGGGCGACTTCACAACTCCCCTTTCTGTCCTTCCCACTGATGAAACCACTTATTAGAATTCTCGACCTCTGGAAAGTAACCCCTTACACTTGTGGAAGAGAGTCATTAAAGAACCTAGTAATCAAACATAGAGAGAGTTGGGCAAGTCGGAAAGTACGAAGTAACCTACGAATAAGTCATTGAAGAATCAAAAGCTGGATTGTTAGTCTTACATAAGAAGAAAGTAAGGTTTAAGGCGGTTAACAGGAAAGGTAGTTTGGAGTGAAAGAGCTGGGGGAGCGAAGGTAGTTTGGAGTTAAAGAGCTGGGAGTAAGCCTCGGTTAGGTCTTTTGAAAGGGTTAATAGTTGACTCGGTTCTCTAGGTGTTTCTGTAGTTGACTCGGTTAGGTCTTTGAAATGAATGGGGTTTTATTTGTATTCTTTATTTGGGTGTTCATCTTAACTGTGTACTTGGCATTCTTCTGATCAATACTTATACATCCTCTGCTTTTGATACCTGCATTCTTATACCGAGCACATAGCTAGTCTCTCTTTGTTCGTGTTGCGCGCGTGAAGGAATGTGCGAGTATGGAGTTTGAGGGTCCGTTAGAAAGGGGAGTTTCATCAGTTCTATATTATTAGAAGAAAGAAAGAAGTCAATACAGTGCGGGTGCTTCAGAGGTTTTATGAACAACTCCTGCGCGACACGGGTCTACTTTAGCACGAACTAAGGAATTGGTCATAACCTTACTTTCTCATTTGAGAGTTGATTTCTTACTTTTGATAAGGAGCTAACAAGCAGACTCCATACTAAGCCCTGTTTCATCCATATTTTTGTAGTAGAGTAGTCCAGTGTTTGTCACCTGTCTTCAAGGGAAAGAAGATGGAAAAGTGAAGAGGCATGATCCAGTACCGGTTTGTTTTAAAGCAAAGGGGGAGTCATCTTAGGGAAAGGGAAGTTGACAGGCAAGCTGAGTATACAAAGGCAGAGAGGGGAGAAAAGCTAACCTTAGCTAAGGGGTGAGTGTCCGGAGAAGACTAAGTGGTGAGTGTCAGGAGAAGAATAGGGATTTGGAAGCGGGAATAGAAGTAGTATCAATAGAGAGAGGACTAGTTCCAGTTTTCTCTGTGTTTTAGGTCGTAGAGATCTGAGGTTGGCAATGCCATTAACTTAAGGGCTAGAGTGGATTTCCATTCTTTAGTTCAATACCGGCTATCTATCCTGATTTGAACTTTCCTTTACTCTATACCGACACTTACTAATACTGATCGCTATGAAGTGAAGGTCTTCCCCGGCTTCCAACCCCTGCCGCTTATTACTTGCTACCGCGACACATTAAAAGTGTCTTGGTCATTATAAGTGACTTGGCGGATCGGATACTAATGAACTTCCTGCTTCTAAGCCAACACTAGAACTCAACCTTGAAACAGCAGATGATCTTTCTTACCTTGGTGCTGTGGGAGTAGCCTTACCGCTTCATCGCCAACACACACACCCGGGGGCATTCAAAAGAACAGATAAGAGAACTGCTCAATTGACACTTTTCAATGTAAACACACTTTCCTCACTTTGTCACAGGAACAGAAACACTCGAATTCTATCTTATCTTAAACACTTTCATTCACAGGAGCAGAACTAGGAACAGAACTACTTTCATTCTTTCTTCACTAGTGGAATTCTCTCTTAACAACTGGAATTCAAAGGAGCAGAACCAGGAGCAGAACCACGAGCAGAAGCACTTTCATTTCTCTCTTATAACAGGAGCGGAAGCAGTTTCATTCTATCTTAACTACTTTCATTCTTAACCACTTTCATTCTATCTTACTAATATAAGAAAGAGAACTTCTGAAACTCCCCTTTCCCTTCCCGTCAACTACAGCAACTAGGCAATCTTAGAATGCGCTAGATTAATACCTTTTCTTGATTGATTTCTTTCTTATATAAGTGATTCAACTCGGGATGGCACCTAGACCGGCATGGCACCTAGACTATATAGAAGCTGTGCTGTTACTTGGACTACTACTTGTGCTGGATCGGGTGTTTATGAAGATACCTCGCTCGCTGGCAATACTGTTCGAATAGAACCTAGCTCATTCTTCTTTCTTAACCGATAGCTGCTTACTTTACGTATAATCAAAATAGAGACAGCGCACCTTAACCGAGAGACTTTCCCGCTCCTTCATTTGATCCAATAAGAACGGATTCCATAACTGATTGAACTCGGGATGTAGCCAGCCTATACTATTGATTGCAACTTACAATAAGGGAACAACGAATAAGGGGCTGGATTGATTTCTTAGTGCTAGTAGATGTACTTGATTGAGAGTGAGAATCCTTTCCGCCTCTACTTTACTTTATTTCTTTATCTTTCTTTAGAATACGCTTTATCTTTATAAGGCTTTAACCGAGTGATGCCCCATATCCATATATTCTATATGTAATGCACCAATTTCTATTAAACCGAGTGGGGAAGGGACCCACGGAACAGGATAAGCCGTGTTCGGCGAGAGATGCTAATGTTGCTATGGGAAGAAAAAGAAGAATTAGCTATGTATTATAAGATATAAGTATAGTTAACCAGAGAAGCTCCCTACTTCCCACTTGCTACTGCTGCTAGGGGAATAAAACCACTGTTGCTAAGGTAATAAAACGAATCATGTTGCTAATATTGCTAAGGAGTAATACCTCCACTTGTTTCTAAGGTAGCGGCGTATACGATTGAATCCAACCCTGGGAGAAAAGGTAGCATCGGCTAGAGCTCCCAAAAACAGGACTTGGTTCTAACTAAACTCCCTATTTCATAGCTGCCGCCCAACGTCTTACTTAGTTGCTTGGCTGTTGTTACTGCCCCGTTCCTTGGCCCCTGCTGAACCGATCAAGAAGTCATTCATTTTTATGAAACCCCGTGCAACAGCTCCGTAGCTATTAATGCAGACTACGGAATAATGCATTATAACTCATCTATTTGTTGCTATGTGTTTGTAGCAGTCACTTGGCGGGCAGCACCTCGGTTTTCACTCCTGGACCAAGGAATTTCTACGATACTTTTCCGTTTTGCCGGGTTTTTAGGCATCAACCTTGGTTTCCTTGTTGAATGCCTAGACTCAGTTTTCTCTGTGTTTGTTGGCTTAGGGTAAAGAATAGACTTGCTTTGAAGCTAGCAGCAGTGTTGAATGTCCTGCTCCAGTGATAGTTTAGTACCACCTAGTTAACGAGTTGGGGTGTGAGTGAAGTAGTAGAGCTCAGTTCTTAGCTTTCCCTTTGCCTGCTTGGCCCAGTAGAGGCTGGTTCGGTGCCTTTATGGTGAGAGTAGAGGCTGGTTCGGTGCTTTAGTGGTGAGTTTGACCTATTAAGTCTTAGGCTTGAACACCAGACTGAGAGTAGTTTCCAAGATATCCCCGACTTAGAAATACTCGGAGACTTCTCTTGCAACAAATAAAGAATTGAACTCATATGCCTAAGAATGGCACGGGGTTGAGCTAGCTAGGGCAAGTAGGAGACAAACAACTAAGTTTGGAAAGCTAGAAAACAGAGGAGAAGTATGAGACTAAGAATTGACCTAAAAGGAGTACCAGTAATTAAGTTCGAGCCCACTAGTTCGAGGGGTCAGACCTTAAACCAGTAAAAACAAGAATCAACCTAGCAACTATCAACCCCTAACTACAAAAACCAGACTGAAACAAGGGAGTTGGGGAATTGAACGAGTGAAGGCAAGAGTGGAGAACATGTATAGCTGGTATGGGCAATTAATCAGTTGCTAGGTATTACTACTATTGGTATTAATTCTCCTATGAGCTTCTTAGTATGCTGATGCTAGGGATACTCGGATCAGCATTTAATCAGTGGCACTGCACAAAAAGCTTGTCTCTTGTCCAAAGCTAGGGGTCGCAGATGATCTTGTCACTACTGATTCTCTGGTTACTATTGGTTAACGCCTCTAACTCTGAATACGGAATGGAAGAATTTAATAGGTAGCCTGGGAATTCAACCACTACCAGCAAGCCTTAACCAGGCGAGTAACAGCCTTAAAGAGGGGCGGCAGGTTACAGAATTGCACTCATATTACCAATTCTTCCCGTGCCTACCTAAACTCTGGTATTAATTCCCTTTCATTAGCTTGGTACTTAAGATTGAACTCAGTTGTTTCATTCGAGCTAGATAGGTGAGCTAGTAGGAGCGAGTAGTGAAGTTAGAATCAAACTCGGTAGTTACGGAATTGACTTAAGGAGTGAAAGAATGGACTAGTGACACAGAAAGAATGATCTGTTAGGTACTCAGAATGGAGCTAAGGAGTAACAGAGCTACCCAATCAGAGCTGCTTGGCTGCTAAGTTCCAAGAAAGAGCTACTCCGGCCGGGGAAGGTGTTCGGGGCGAGCAAGGCAAGGAATACCACTGATTCCCAGCTTCTAGCGGAAAAGGTAAGAATTCCACTAGTGAGTAAAGGAATAGAAGAATTTCACTAAGAGGTGAGCGAGTAGGAAATAGGTGAGCTGGTGGTAAAGTTAGAATTCAGAGGTGAGCTTGTCCAGTTGCTTGGCCCGCTTCTAGTATCTAGTATAATCAAAGAATTCCGCTCACTCGTCCAAGAATGAAGCTAAGTCGGACTCAGGCTTCCACTGCTGCTGACCAGACACTGATGCTATGTAGTTGCAGGCTAATACCTACCGATTGGCTGCTAAGTGATAGAATGGAGCTGCTAAGTGAAAGAATTGACCTACTTATCGTCTACCCTCCGTTCGAAACTCATAAGTTACAGACTCAATCTAGTAATAACATCTAACCAAGCATCTAGTAAAAGAATTAGACTAGTGAGTATAAGAATGGAACTGAACTCTGAACTAATCTACTATTGGCTATGAAAAATCCCGGGTTTCGTCCAAAAGAGCATTGAAATGGATCGGTCTATTAGGTAAAATGCCAATGCTATGAACCGCTCCTGCCGCTCCCGACTCTTACTTTCTACTTCTTAGTTTCAGTCTTGTTTAGTAGAGGAGGGTGTTTGGTTCTTGCACTTATGAGTGGAATTCTTGACTTCCTTACTAGAAAGGCTTAGTACCCTTGCTTTCGGTCTGGTTGTTAGGTGTTAGTAGCTGGGGAATAGAACTAAGTAGTCAAGGAATTAAACTAGAGCAACTCAGAGGCAAGGGATAGAATGGAAACTAATAAGTAACAGTCTTAACTCATATGACCAGAAGTCTTAGTACTAAGATCAGAAAGAAACTCATAAGTATCAGAATATAACTAGTAAGTCCAAGAATGAACCAGTGTATAGGAGAGTCGGAATCCTCAAAAGAACTATCAGGCTTCAACCAGTCAGTATCAGGGCTACTTACAATAAGGGCCCGAGTCAAAGAATCCAACTAGCCAGTAGAAGGCTATGAAGCAGGAATGAAACTCGGGTGTCTAAGAAGGAAACCGGGTAGTTACAGAATCCAACTAGTCAGGTAGAGGCTAAGAGCCCAACCAACAAGCTAAGAATGCAACAAAGCAGTGAAAGAATAGAACTACTAACTATAAGACTTAAACAAGTACAGGCAAGACTGAAGCAGTCATACCAGGAGTCAGAATGAAACCACTAAGTAGAAGGATGAACCTACGCGACCAAAAAGGATGGAACTAGTTCCCTATGCCCAGTACACCTAACAACTAGGCTCTAGCTACTACTAGAAAGACTTCAACTCATCAATGCCAGTAATTAAGTTCTTGACCCGGGAATGAGCTAAGTAGGCTCAGAATACCAAACCAACTACCAGAATGCACCTCACTCATTCAAGACTTCAAGCCGGGGTAGCAAGAGAAGCGGTGTCTGCTGATTCTCTGTATTGTTTCGCTGTCTCTAACCACTGTATCTAAGCCTGATACTGGTGCCACCGAGACTGATCTAGGTAATTGATGATACTAAGACTGAGCCCAGGTGGTTACAGAATGAATACACTAACTACAAGACTTAAACTAACACCGAGCAGAATGGGACCGGTGAGTTAAAGAAGGGGAGCTAGCAAGTAAGGGAATGGAACTGCTAAGACAGAGAATGGAACTGGAGTAGGGTAGAATGGAGCTAGTGGTTATTGGACTGATCCCGGTGCTGCTAGGTCTTGGTTTGTAGCTGGGCAGACTTCAGCTAGGGAGTATGGGCATTTAATCAGTTGCCAGTGTTACTCGGACTGATCTAGGTAGTTGGTATGGGGCTTTGTATAGGTGTTCCTTACTATCATTTCTGAAACAAGTGCTAGTAAGCCTTATGCTATGTAGTATGGGTCTAGTATTGTAATATGAGGAGTAAGAATGGAACCAATGCCATCGAGACTACAGCTGGGCTGTCAGAGTTGAACCAGTCAATCAAAGAATGGAGCTAAGTAGCCCGGGTGCTCGATAGTAACAATCAAACTCAGGAGCGCAAGAGCCAAGCAACGGGCTAGTAAGTCACAGAATGAAGCTAAGGAGTCACAGTATCGGTTGGCAAGTAGGAAGTGGATCGGCACCTACCTCTGGCAAGTAGTCATTAAAGAATTGAACTCAAGTCGAGGTAGGCTAGGAATACGGAATTACAGAATTGCACTAAAAACTAGGAATATAACGAATTACAGAATTGTGAACTCACTCGTCCAAGTCTGAAACTAACAACTAGGAATACGGAATGAAAGAATTGACCTCCGTAGTGAAACAATGAAACCAATAAATACCCCCTATATATTAAGTCCCCAGATGCTTGTTAAGGAATTCCACTCAACTTACCTATTCTTCCCTTTTCCCCCCTTTTGCCTGCATCTAGTACTGGTGCTTGCCGGTGACAAGTAGATTTCTGCTCCTGTTTGTGGAGTTAGAGTTTCAGACAGGTAGGCCTTGGTAGGCTGGCTTGGAATTCTATTACTAGGTGCCCTTATTGTAAGTTTGCTCCAACTATATAAGTAGGCTTATCTGCTTTTGTTAATCAAAGAAGAAATAGATCACCTTTGTCTACTTTTCTACTCTTATCTTAGAGATAATCTTCTTATAGGATTGCAGATGAAACTAGGTCTTCAACAATCAAGTAGTAAAGTTAGAATCAAACTCACTCGTCAAAGCCTGAAAGTAAGAGTGGCTAGTAATAATATCCAGTGGAGCACTAACATAAAGACTTAAAGCAGTGCTACTCGGAATGTAGCTAAGGAGTAAAGGAATGAAGTAAAGAATCCAACTAGCCCTTATTAGAATTCCTCAGAATGAGACTTGCAGGTATAGGCCTAAAAGCCAGGCAGCGAGGTAGGAGTCAAAGAATGCAACAATCAAGTAGGCAAGGTCAGAGCAGAATCCAGTTAGTTAAAGTAGGAGACCAACTAAGGTGGTAGAATTACAGAATGGGGGAACTCAGTAAGTAAAGGAATTGAACTAAGCGCATCTAGTAGTAAACTAAGCGCATCTAGTAGTAGTAGTAGTCCTGCTCGAGTTATGGTTCTTGTGCTCTAGTTTAAGTGTGTAGTTTGGAGTTCCAAGAGAATTGGAATTACTAGAAGGTCCAGGTCGAGTTAGAGAAGAAGACCCGTTAGTATCATATTCTTAATTTCACTCAAAACTAGGAATAAGTAATTTAAGAATGAACCTGGGGATCCACTCGGAGGCCAAGTCACGACTACAAAGACAAAGAGAGGAATTAACTTAACTACATAATAAAGAGAGGGAGGAATTAACTTAACTACATAATAAAGAGAGGAGAGAAGCGTATACTACTGGAATTAGTTTCATACCGACCCGAGTTTCATCAGTTATCCTATCTGTTTTCATTCAAATAGAGGTGAGGTTGGCAAGGGAACCAGAAAACGAAGTTTTGAAGTAGGGTGTTGGTTCTAAAGTCTAGTGAGTATAAGTAGGCAAGAAAGATGAGTTAATTACTAGGGAGTTAAGGAGAAAGAGTTCATAGAGCATAAGTTGAACTCGAGGAGAGGTGGGCAAGGGAGGTATTGAATGGAGCTATGGAGTCCAGGACGGAACCCCTTCCTCTAAGAAGTGAGACTGAACCCAGGAAGTGTAAGAATGCAACCGGGGAGTCACATAATGGAACTACTAAGTACAGAGTCAAACCAGGGAATCTAAGTCTGATGCTAGAGATACTAAGACTGAAACCAATATCACTGAGACTGGCGCTGGTAAGTCCTAGAATGCAACACTGCCTTCCAAGTCTAAAACGACTCCTACAACTTACTAGAAGAGCTGAAGCTAAGGAGTTAAAGAATGCAATAGTAGCGGAGGAAGTAAGAAAGTAAGAATAGAACTCGTAAGTGCAAGGCTGGTGAGCTACCACAACTGCTAACCTAGGAATAAGTCATTTCAGACTTCAACTACTCCCTAGTTATTAAGTCTTCCCTGCAGCTATGTAAACTAGGATCAGAACTCAACTAAGCAGACTCAGAACCAAACTTAGTAGTCAAACAATGAAACCAGTGCCTATTTCTTAAGTCTTCCCCGTATCCAGTATAAGACTCAGAGAACACAGGCTATAGCTACATTCCCACCGATTCCCCGGAGAGTTTCTAGTAGACTAATAATGAAACAGGGCAGTGATAGAATGCAACTAAGCAGTAAAATAACCGGTCTTCTTCTCTTCATCTAGTACTGAAGTCAAGGTAGCTACTAAGGTATCTAACCACTAATGCTACTAAAACAACAAGAATGAAACCACTTCCACTGATTCTTGCATACCTAGAGCTTACTGGATCAGAATTAACCTCACTGATACTAGCTTGTCTCTTTCCCCTATTTCTTAAGTCTTGCCCAAAGTAAGAAGGAAGCCCGAAGTCAGGAGTAAGCCCAGCGAAGTTATGCAAGTTTCATACCTGTTTCCCAGGCAATGAAATCGGTGTCATATCCTTTCTTACCCACTTCCTATTGTCTACCACAAACACATAGTTGCTTGGCTCTTATCTCTTATTATAGGAGCACGTTTACTCGCTACGAATGGGATCACACTCACTTCACTCGCCCTCAATAGATACCTGCTGAGTTGCCGTAAGTGAATGTCCTAACTGAATGAAACAATCTGAGGGCAACTACCTCTTACCTAAGTCAACTATACCTATAGCTAATCTCACAACTGAATATAAGTGCAACAATGAACTTAATTCAGACCCTCTTCTCTTATCCGCTAGATCTATCCCATAACGAGTATACGCTTGGCTCTATTGAATTAGTAGTTTTTCTTCTGCCCTGTTACTGTTCTTGTTTAATTCCTAGTGGAATCAGTATTTTAGTATACGAGTAGTCCAGCAGTGGAAATAGAAATATCTTAATGATTAGTTGACTCGGTGTCAGCTCCAGTGAGAGTTGAGTCTAGGACCTTATAGTATGTTGAAGCAAGGATACAAAACCCAGGTATTGGAATGAGGGCTAGGCAAGTGGGCCCTCTAGCTTTAGTAGCGGGTGCTAGTGTTTCTTTGGAATTAGTAACATCCGATGCCTATGAAATTAGTAACATCCGATCAAATACTCTTCTACTTCTAGCAGCTCAGCTCTTTAATGAGTTGAAGTTTCCCCTGCCGAGTTTCATTCTTGCGCTCACCAGTTCTATTCTTAGCTTCCGTCTGATTTGATTCTTGCTGGTAGTGAGTGAAGCCTGAGTTGGTATTGGTTTGATTCCTGTGGGGCAGTGGTTGCATTCTGATAGTTGCTAATGAGTCCACTTATTTACTTACTTAGTACCCCTTCTACCAATACTGTTACTACTGAGTGAAAGAATGAGTCGAATTAGAATAAGGGGTTGATTCTGGATTTCAGCACTTATAGCTTAGCTTCCTCTCCTCTTGCTCTTGACTACTATCTCTGATCGAGTAGACTAGACCAGCTATCCATCAGGAGTTGTGGAATACCGATAGTTGTTTCATCCCTTGAGTACAGCTCCTGGTGGTGTTGAATCCTCAATGTAATCCTATAATATGATATGATAGAATTATGGAGATAATATGATATGATAGAATTATGGAGGGCTAACATAGGACTTGGTTATAACCAGTGAATATTAC
Source organism: Musa itinerans (assembly GCA_001649415.1). Classification (NCBI taxonomy): domain Eukaryota; kingdom Viridiplantae; phylum Streptophyta; class Magnoliopsida; order Zingiberales; family Musaceae; genus Musa; species Musa itinerans. Next base: position 169,638 of record LVTN01000167.1, read on the forward strand.
TACCTATTGTTCTAACCAGTGAATATTACTACCTATTGTTGTTGTATATCGATTTCTTTCTTCTTTCATTCGGATATCTATTTCTTTCTTCTTTGCTTAACACAAGTTCTTCAACCTCTCCTATCTACTACCCTGGATGCACTGGTTTCATTGTTTATTCTGAGGGGGAGCTGTTTCATTCTTAGTTTAGTCAGCTCCATTCTATCCCTTGGGGGGTGGTGAATTCTTTCCCTTCTTTGTTTCGTTCTTGGGCGAATTCTACTAAGGGGGTAAATTCTTTCATTCCTACTTCTGAGCTTGCTAGCTCCGTTATTTCCCTCGCCTTCAGTGTGCCATGCTGCTACTCCGACGCTCCGCTCCATTCTTTGATTGATTAGCTCCATTCTATAACTACTGATAGAACTTTCCTACTCGCTCACCGAATTCTACTAAGGGAACAACGAATAAGGGGCTGATACTTACCACTTATTGACTTAGGTACTGCTTTGAGGCGAGGTGCATTTCATCAGTAAAACACTGGAATTCCATCTTATTCTGATATCAGAAGAAAGAGAACTTAGGCTTCAACAACTGATTTCGAGTCACCAACTAGCACCGGCTACTACTAGATGTAGGAGCTCTTCCCACTCCGATATCTATTAGGAAGGTCTTAATTCTCCGATGTCAACAAATACTTCCTCTTTGAACTCCTAAGTAATTCATTCCTCTTTCTTTCCTCTTTCTATATTTCTTCTTTGATTAACAAAAGTTCCACTTTCCACTCTACCAACTTAATAACTTTCAACGAGAACTAAAGTATCATCTACCAACTTAATAACTTTCAACTTAATAACTTTCTACAACTACTTATGAAACTCAGTATTCAACTTCAAGCTGGCAACTACACCTCGACTCTGGCTCTTTCAACAAAAACGAGACTGGATTTCAACAAGCTAGCCCAGTAGTGGTAGTCCCGGTAGTACGAGTTTCTTTCCTACTTTCTTTCTGATGTGGTCCTCCACTCAATCAAACTACTAACTACAGGAACAAGAGTGAAACCACTGCTAACCGGAATACAACTACTAACTACGAGGAGCAAGCAGGGGAGTCAAAGAGTGCAACCCGACTTAATATAAGGGAAACCAGAATGCACTAGTTCGATTCCCGGTTATTATAAGTTCTGGCTGGTTTCGTTCTTAACTTCAGGACTTATAGCTCTCTCGCCCACCTCCGATACTGTTACCGCTGGGGTGAATTCTTGCTTTCTTACTAGCTCACCTCTCTTAACTACAAGCTCACCAACTTAATAGAAGGGCCAATTAATAAGTTCTGGTAATAACAAGCGTATACTTGTGGAATGAGTTTAATCCCGGCCAGGCCAAGTAACTACGTAAGACCAAGCCGAGCCTACGAGCAGCTTTCTCATCCACCGACTCAATATAAGGCAAATACTGATTCAAAAGCCGAACTTTAAGTACTGTCTTTGCTACCTGGTTTCACTCTTACTTAACTACTCGCTCACCTCTTAGCATCACCAGCTTAATTCTCTAATTCCTACTTCCTAGGTTAGAGGTCAATGAATTATAATAAGGGCAGATTATTAATCTGGCTACACCGGTTCATTCTGCCTAGCACTTTAATAAGTCTTACCTTTGCTAGCTCTATTCTATGACTCCTTAACTCCCCAGCTTCAGTCTTAGTACCTAATAGCACTTCCGAGCCTAAACTTACTATAAGTGCCTCAATACTTCCTATTTGAACTCAGTAAACTATACCAAACTTACTAGAATTGCCTCTCTACTTCCTCTTTGAACAACTTAATAACTTGCAACTATACCTGCCTGACTTAAACTAGTGGAATTCTTGCCCTTTGAGTGAACCCCTACTAGGCACAAGAACAGAAACGGATGAACCAGTACTTATAAGTTCAGGCTCTCTCCTAAGCCAAGACTAAGCCAGCTCCTGATCTAGCCTCTGATCTTGTATTGCAACACCCTTACGTGCTTCCTTGCCAGTGTCATCTGTCTTTCTACTAATACTTTTCTTGCTCATCTACTTCTCCGTAGTCAACTAAGGGGGATGTTAGTGAACACTTAATTTACAGTTGATCCGAAGTAAACAAACCAAGTTATTGCTCTTGACTACTATACTACTTTAAGGGGCTGTAAACTGTAGTTTCATTCTTAAATGACTTATGAGAGTGTTAGAGTTCCCATTCTGTAATTACTATTTGTGAGTTGAATTCTTATCTTAGTACTAGTGGAATTAGCTTCATCCATTAAGTCTACCGGAGCTACTGATGCAACTGGACTAGCTCTAAAAGAGGAAGAAGGGAAAGTTTAGAAGGAAACTAAGAAATCAACTAGTACTACCAGAGTTAGATGAGATGGATGAGCCAGAGGTGCATATGAATTCACTGATATCCATTAAGGGTATTAATTCAAAGGCGAACACTGCACTTGGTGAACTGATTGAATTGCCCTATTTTCCTAGACTTAACGAGCACTTAAACAAGTATACGAGTAGTTTCATCTGTAATTGTAGGAAGACCGGTCCCTTAGTTACAGGGAGTGAGTTCTATTCTTGTTAGCACTGCTTTAAGTCTGGTTGCTAGGTTCAGACTTGGAGTTAGTGCTTTCAGGCTTTAATGACCCTCTGTTGCATTCTGTTAGTTGGTGGGTTGGTTCCGAGTATCACTGGGTTAAGGCTTCTACCTGCTAGCTGCCCCCTGGCTTTAAGGCTTCGACTGCTTAGGGACATTATGAAAGTAAGTATCAGATGTACAAATAGGAGTGTATTCCGTGTTTTCTACCTTCCCTTACTTACTTCTGATGCGGGGGAGACTTAAGAAATAGGGTATTGGTTAAGGCTTCTACCTAGCTCACCTCTTACTCGGCGGGGGGCTTTTTAAGGCTTCCACTTAGTAGTTCAATTCTTAGTTGTACTAGTTTCATTCCGATAATTACTTATTGAATTACCCCGATCGGGGGTACACAACCCATTATTTGCCTACTGAGCTCCAGTCTTACTTTCCTACTTCTTAGTTTCAGGCTTACTTTCCTTATTCCTAAGGTCGGTGCAATTCTGAGTCATATGAGTTTGACTCTGTGACCCGGGCCCTTATTGTAAGTAGCCTGGTTGGCAGTGCTTTGGTTTCAGCAAGTATTTATTGGACTCACTTGTTTCAGGCTTATACCTGCTAGTTCAATTCTTCCATTCCTCCAAACCTACCTCTTTTCCTTGGTTCAATATTCTCCCTTATCAAACCAAACCGGAACTACTATATCTCAAGAACAAGAACAGTCAAAGGAGTCGGAAATATCAAAGTAGTTGCCGAAGACAGGAAGGCAAGCGGGGATTCCACTAGAACAAGAAAGAGCAGAGCCTGCAGTGAGCTTACAGGACTACAGGTCTTCAACTCTAACCAGCATCGGGGAATTGGTGGGGTGGTTTCATTCTTCCTTTCTTACTTATGAGTTTGTCAACTTAATATAAGGCTTGCCCACTAGTCTGCTTGGCTCCTACTTTCCACTTGCCTCTCTCTACTCTGGATACTACTACTGGTATTCACCAACAACAATTTACTTAAGTGCAGATGAAACACAGAAATCAACTCTCCCTCGAACAGGATAAGTAGTAAAGGGAGAAGACTTAACTAGGGATTGAAACTCCTTACTATAAGAGGCAGAAAGAGCATAAGTTGAAGTAGTTTACCCGGCAAGCACCAGTACTAGATGCAGAGAAGCAGTTAGACTACTTAGGTCAATTCTGTGACTTATTAGTTTGACTCTGATCTATTACCTAGCAGCTCTGGCTTTAAGGCCTATACTGACCAGTCTTATTCTTATACCGAGAATAGTGGAATTATCAGTAGCACTGGTTTGGTTCTTGAACGACCTTGTTGCAGACTTCCCATGGCTCATCTAACTCCATTTCTTTTATACCATCATTCGGATCCTAGTAGTTATAAGTTTCATTCAATACCGGCACCTGGCAAAGCTACTACTACTGGACTTGCACCCTCACCTCTACTGTTAACTACACTTGAAACTTTACCTCGAAATGGACTACTACTAGTTGGGGCAGTCAACTGGGATTCAACTCTTTCTCGACTTCCACTTATGCAATCAGATAGTTTCCTATAAAGTTAAGGGAGTTAGCGGTAGGTCTACTCTATTCATTAACTGGGCTCTTATCTCTACTTGGACTATACTGAATTGTGTGGCTCTTATCTCTACTTGGCATATACTAAATGAAGAAAGAATAGCATATAAAGAAGGAATCGCTGATCTTATAGATTCAACAAAAACAAGAGCTGGACTACTACTAGTTTGATTGGATCCTATCCCAGGTGGAATTCTTATATATCTAAGGTCTAAGGAGTTGCATTCTTACCTTTGCCCCTCACACTTAAAGGCTTTCCAGACCCGAGCTCTAGTGTTAACCCCGACCCGACCTAAACTCTAAAGTCACTTATTGTCTTGCCCGATACTTCTTATGGAGGCCTCTATTTATGACACTTGCCTCTCCTTAGTCAACGACTACTTAGTGCCATTCCTTTACTCACTAGTGGAAGTCTGGTTGGGAGTAGTTGTAGTCTTAGTAGCAGTAGTGGAAGTCTACCTAGGCTGCTCAGGGTTAAGTCTGTCTAGACACCGCATCAGTCTTGGACTTATGGGTTTGATTCTGATTCCCCAGCTTACCCGTTTCATTCTGTGATGAGTGAGGTTCATTCTGAGTAGGAGTAGTTTGATTCTTATCTTAGTTAGCTCCATTCCAATACTAGCTCAGATACCCTAGCTACCTGGCAGCAGTCCGAGGAGATCAGGCTTAGCAGCAGTGGTTAGAGACCCTAACTACATGGTGGGAGTAGCATCACAGCCTGTTACTCACTAGCTCCATTCTGCGACTTATGGGTTTAATTCTAACTTGACTACTTACGGGTGCTAGCTCCATTCTTTGACTCCTTAGCTCTATTCTTCGACTCCTTAGGTTGATTCTCAACTCCTACACCCGCTTTCTAGCCTTACACCTACAAGAGCTCCATTCTCAGTAGCCTTAGTTGCAGGCTTGGATGCATTTGGTTAAGTCTTGCTTGGCGCTGTTGGTGTATCAGTAGCACTATTATCAGTCTGCTCGGTGTTGGTTTAAGTCTTGATGTCAGTGGTTCCATTCTCGGGTTTACACTTGTTTAAGTCTGAAGTAGCTATAAAAGAAGCAGGGAAGACTTCATAAAGAGGGGGCAAGTCTATCTACTTAGGGGCTATACCAATACTAGCTACCCTAGCTACCTTAGCTACATACCTAGCAGAAGTTACATACTACCTAACATAGTAGGAGCACGTAGCAGGCTTGTTAGCAGCGGTTGAAGGCTTGGACTTACTGGTTGATTTCTAACTTCCTCTATCCCATGCCGAGGATTATAATAAGGTGCTGAAAGCCTGAGTTCCATTCTTAGACCTAATAAGTAGTCCGCCTTGTTTCATTCCAATACATAGATAGGGGTGGGCAAGCTCGTAGTTTCTTTATACAGTAGTTAGTTTACTTACCGGTAGTGCACTAAAGAATTGACCGGTTATTATAAGTTCCAGTACTTAAGTTCAAGAGGACAACTACTTTTAAACTTAATACTTATCTACTCCCCCGCTTACACCCGAACTCGACCTAGAGCTGGAGCACCAACCTATACAGCTGATTCTCTTTCTTCTGCATTCGGCTCATCTAACTCTATCTGTTCTCTCCTCTGATCTTTCAACTCACACTCGAGCAGGACTACTACTACTGGGCTACTACTACTGGACTGGAACCCGAAACTCTACTTGCTGGAAACTTTACCCATTAACTTAAGGGTAAGGGCCAATTAATAAGTTCTGGCAGGGCAACTACGAGATAAGCAACTTCAAATAGAAAGGATTCTTTTCTAGGCTAGGCTTCAGCAGATGACTTAACTGCTTCCCTTGATAGTTCACTTTCCGACCGAGGATTATAATAAGGGTACTACTTAGTTCTCTTACTTTGACTACTTAGTGGAATTCTTGTTGCCAGCGGTTGCATTCTTACAATCGAGTGGGGCGGTTAAGGCTGTTACTACCTAGGTCAATTCTTATCTCTGATCTTACTACTCAGGTGCTATAGCATCGGTAAATCAAGACTTAATAAATAGGGGCAAGAGACAAACTACAGCCTGAAACTACCTAGCATAGGGCTTTCACTCCCCGGTTTTAGACCTTAGCTACCTGGCAGAGAGGACAACAACACAAGAAGAAGCAAACTTACTAGAACCTACTAGCTCCAATTACTATAAGTGAGTGGAATTCTTACTTTTCTTATCCTAGGCTTATAGTTCTCCTAGGGCATCTGGGAAGACTTAAGAAATAGGGTATTCCTTTGAGTTGGATTCTTATCTTTGTACGAGATGCCTAGCTCACCAATGAGTGGAATTCTTAGTAGTAGTAGAGTTAGTTCGGGCAATCGGGGTGAGTTCTATCTCTTAAGTTGATAGTAACTAGTTTTCTTCTTGTTGGCAACTGACTAGCTCCATGCCCGGGTACTGATTAAATGCTGTAACTCGCTTGTTTCAGGCTTAAGTACCAAGCTAACAAGCGGAGAAGTAGATGCAAGGGTGAAGTCTGATCTTAGAACTAGCTACCCTGACTACATACCCAATAGCTCCACTCTCTACTACTCTGGCTGATTTCGTTCTTAAACTACCCTGTTCCATTCTTAGTAGGAGTAGCTCCGTAACTTACTATAAGGCACTCCCTTGGTTCAGTCTGTAACTAGGGTTGGTTAGAACTTAATTACTGGTAGTTGGTGGGTTGGCTCTGCTTGTTTGGTTCTTTAACTACCTTGTTTAAGACTTTCTAGTAGTAGTTCCACTCTTTGACTCATGGGTTTCATCTAATCCTGTAACTACCCAGTTTCCTTCTTAAACTAGATGCGGGCAAGACTTAAGAAATTGGGCAAGGGAAGCAATTAAGTAAGTCGCTTTTGTCTTAGAAAGTAAGTAAAGGTGCTGAAAGCCTCCTCTCATTCTTACTACCCTTAGCTCCATTCCGAGTGTGCTTAGCTTCAGACTTGGATTCATTGGCTCCATTCTTTGACTAGTCCACTCCTGCCTGGGAACCAGTCCAGTATTAGTAGCTTGGCTCTCTAACTACCTCATTTAAGTCTTGCACTCACTACCATCAGTCTGGTTAGCACCGGTGTTTAAGCCTTGGAGTTGTTGGCAACTGATTAAATGCTGTTTCTCACTGGGTTCATTCCGATTGGTACTGGGTTTAGGCTTGAGTTTGATTCTTGGATTGACTCTGGTTTATTAAGTCTTATAGTAGCACTTGGTTAAGTCTGGTTAGGCAGTGTTTAGGTCTTAGTACCTAGCTCAGCATCCCATACTAGCGAACCGTTGCTTTAAGTCTACAACTACCCAACATCAGGCTTGGGCTCCTTAGCTCCAGTCCGAGTAGACACCGCATCAGTCTTCCACCCAATAGCTCCACTCTTTTACTGCTGTGTTTCAGTCTTTGACTCCCAGGTTTCACTCTGTTACTACTTAGTTCCCGAACACATAGAAAGTAGGCAAGCAGCGTCACTTGAATAACTGACCTCCACTGGAAACTTTACCCATTAACTTCAGGGTTTACCCCATTAACTTTAGGGCAGGACTACTACTAAAGGTATGAAAAAAGAACTAGAACTAGACCACTACGCCTACTTCTGGAAACTAACCTAACTCCGGCTAATATGCCCCTCGGATCCTCTACCTCTGCTCTGTCAACTAAGACAGTGCATTCTGACTTCACCTCTGTCCAACTAAGACAGTGCATTCTTACTTCAAACAATCACTCCCGGCTCAGCTAACTCAGGCTCCTCTCTTGCTCCTAGACCTATGGCTTCTTATGATACCCCTAAGGCTACTTTACCTCCGCTGGCTCCTGAGCACATAGCAAGTACACAGATAAGGACTTGTTTAGTAGAAGCTTGCCTTTAGCAGATACCTCGCATCAAAGCCGGATTCCTCTTCTGAACCTGTCCCTCAAACTAAGGAAAGAAATTAAGTGCACCTAAACTAGGTCACCCAGCTTAGTATGGACAAGTAGGCAAGTGGACAAGCTACGTATAGATAAGTTGAACTCCTAATTTAAACAAGCCCTGCAGCTGGCAACTATGAACTGAATTCTTATCCTATACCTGGGGCTACTAAGAGAAGAATTCCACTAGTAAGTCAACTACCCTTAACTAGTCAAAGAAGTCCACTACTACAGTTAATTCGGCTCATCTAACTCTGGCTACTCGGTATTCAACAAGAGCAAGAACAGGTACCAACTTAATATAAGGTCTACTACTACTTATAATAAGGGTTCAATTCTGAATATGATACACCAACTTACTAGAAGAGCTGCTTCGCCTTATAGTAAGTTCTCCCTACTTAGCATCTGTAACTCCCGGTAACTCAAGAACAAGTACTACTGGTCTTCTCGCTTAGTTACAGTACCCGACTTAAATAAGGGCAACAAATACAGTTCCTTCGGCTCATCTAACGGGGAGTCAACTAATACTGATTCTACTGGTTCCCTTGCCTACCCAACCTAACTTTCTGATCCTGGCTCAGCTCTGATCCAGCTCCTGTTCCAGTTAGAGTGGAATAGGTAGTTTCATCTTCAGTTTACAAGTCAAGTAGTAGTCCTGTTTCATCAGTTATCATTCGGTATCAAAGCCTGTACTTGATTCATTTCCAACCGAAACTCTCACTGCTGTTTTACAAACCCCTGGGTTATATAGGCTTCAAATGAATTCTAAGCTCCATTAAGTGTATTTAATGATGGACTTCCCAGAAAACATAAGAAGTTATGTTAGAGTTAATTTCTTCCTAGCATCTTTACCCTATCGCTCTTCTACCTATGGCTACACTACTTTCAGGGGGGCGAGCCTCTCTCTACTGACCAGACTTTAGAACCAGACCTTCTAGTAATTCACTTACCGGGACTAGTTTCTTTCTAACTTTCCCACTACTTAGTTCCATTCTTTAATTCCCCTACTTCTGGACTACTTAGTGAAATTATTCCTTCTTTGGGTACATTTCTATTCTTCCTTCCTATGTTGGGGTTCCATTCTGTTACCCACTAGGTTGATTCTTAGTTCAATTATGTAACTACGGATTTGTAGGCTTACTGTTCCCAGCAGCTGGCAACTCAACCACTCCTCTGGCTCTGTCAACTCCCAAGCCAAGCGACTACTTGGTGCGGAAGTGGAAGACTTAAGAAATAGATCCTTTCCTACTAGCCTACTTATTGAGTTTGAGCAAACTTACTAGAAGGGAACTTAGAATAAGGGGCTACTCAACTGATACTTACTCACTTCCCTTGTGCTTTATTAAGCCTGCCTAGCACCGGGGTTGCATTCTTAAGTAACTATATCAGATGCTTTGACTAACTGCTTTCGTTCTATCACTGCCTTGTTTCATTCTGACCCCCGAGGTTACTTGTTCATTCTTGGACTCCTGAGTTTAATTCGTAACTACAGGGGAGGGGTTCCATTCCTATTGTTAGTGGTTTGATTCTTTGACTTACCTGTTGCTTTCTTGTTGGCACCGGTGTTCGGTTCTTGTTGGTAGTAGCTATAGCCTGTAACTACCTCTACCTCAGCTACCCTGGTTGTAGTCTTAGTAATACCTTGCTTTCAGGCTGAGTCTACTTAGGTCCAGTCTTACATTCCGTATTATAGCATTTTCAGCCCTTATAGTAAGTTGGTGTGAGTTGAAGCCCGAGACGTATAGGTTTGATTCTTGTTAACAGTGGTTGTAGTCTGACCCCTCAATGCACTGCTCCATTCCGAGTCTGCTTTGTTTCACTCTTTCACTCCCCGGTTGCATTCTGACTTGACTCCTGGCTTACCTCTTAGTTCCACTCTTTGACAACCGGGTTTCATTCTTATTTAGAGTAGATCTATAGTCTTGGTTTCATTCTTTGATTTAGTGGGTGAAGTCTGAGTAGAAGTAGTTTTAAGCTGTTACTCCCTAGCTCCAGTCTTAACAGCACCAATTCCATTCTTACTATCCCGAGCAACAGACTCGGAAGCACTGATTGGAGCCTCAGTACCACCAGTAGCAGCCTGTCACTAGTAAGACCTAGCCTTAGCAACACCTGTTCGATTCCCTAACAACATAGCTTCAGTCCGAGCCTACCCGGGTACTGATTAAATGCTGCAACTCGCTAGCTATAGTCTCGGTGGTACTACTTTCTTAGTACTAGAGCATCGGGTAATCAGGGAGCAAGATACAAGCTACTACTAGATAGGATTAAACACCTGATTCGATAGTCGCCAACAACTTATAAATACTAGGCCAACTTCAATCCAACTACTGGCTAGGCCAACTTCAATCTAGGGCAACTACTACTAATGAAACTGGACTACTACTGGAGATTCAGCTTTACTTTACCATTACTATCGGTGTGCTTCATACTTACTAGTTGATTTCTTACCTTTGAGTTTCATTCTTTGTCTAGAGTTAAGAGTACATAGTCCAGTCCTTAAGTTAATGGCATTCCAAAACTTGATAGCTAAGATCTTATTGAACCCAACTCGCCCCTTATAGTACTGGGTAGGCAGTACGGATTTCTCTAAGTTGGTTGAAAACAAGAACTCCCCTTTCCGACCTCGGATTATAATAAGGGGTTTGATTCTAGTTGTTACTTGTTTAAGAGTCTTTTTGGTAGTGCAATTAATATCTGGCTTACTAATAACTAGTGAGTTCAATAATCCAATTCCACTCCTTAACTCCCCGGATTCAGTCTTTCACTCCCCGGTTGCACTCTTAGTACCAATTACAGAGCATCAGGCTGAGTAACACTGCTTTCAGTCTTTGATTCCTTAGCTCTATTCCGAGCCTACCTGGTTGAAGAAATTCTAATAAGTTCTCACTGGGTTAATTCTTAGTTGGTACTGATCCATTCCGTTCCTCACCTGTTTGAGTCTTGCTAGCACTACTTTCATTCTTAAACTAGATGCAGGGGCCAAGTCATTACTAATGTTACGCGGCAGCGAGTTCTTCTTATTTCCCCCGAGTTTCACTGCTTAAGGCTTATACTCATTCACTTCACTTCTTAAGGCTTCTACCTCTTAGTTCCAGTCTGAGTTTAGTAGCTCAATTCCTACTTCCTAGGCTAGAGTTTCCTTCTTTGACTACCAAGTGTCATTCTGAGTCAAGTTCATCGAAACACGGTATTTTTGATAGCCAATGTGGAAATAGTACCTGACTATAGTTCGGATGGAAGTCAACTATGCTACCCTTACAAATAAAGATAGTTCGGATGGAAGTCAACTCTGCTACCCTTACACATCAAGTAGGATAACAGATTCCACTTGGGATTCAACAAGTGGCTACTTAACCAACACAAGAACAGAAATAGACTTTATTTTAACCTCGCTTCACTGCTTCCCTTTCCACTCTAGTAGTTGCGTGTGTCTGTTCTACTGTCCTGTTGACTCGGCAACTTACAATAAATACTCTCCTTCTTACTTCACTGCTTCCCGAAGTACAAAGATAAGAATCAAACTCCAAAGTATAGGAATTGACCCAACTAGTAGTTGGTCTAGTCCCCCAACTAGTAGTAGCCCTGGTAGCCCTGTTCCTGTTATCAAGTCAGAATGAACTCCAGCAGTCGCAGTCTTAACTCATTAAATAAGTACTGAGACTGATTGATAGTACTAACAACTAGAATTCAACTCACTAGCTCCATTCCGAGCAATACCAATACTAGACCCCAGCGACCCAGCAACTTATTTAATTACTTGCACTCACCGGTTTGAGTCTCTAACTACCCAACTCCATTCCCCAACTAGCTAACATCAGGCTGAGCAGACACCATATCAGGCTTGGAAACACCAGTAGCAGGCTCGGAAGCACTGACTCAATTCTCTAACTACCCAGCAACTTATTTAATTACTTACCAGCTACATATCAAGACCACAACTCCCCAGCATTAGCCTGCCCATGCCTTGTTTTAGTTTTGATAGTAGTAGTTCTATTCTTTAATGACCTTGCTTAAGTCTCGTTAGCAGTGGTTTGATTCTTTGATTTACCGGTTCCATTCTTACTACCACTGGTTCCACTCTTTGACCTACTTATTGCATTCTCGGACGAATTATAATAAGGGGTTGGATTCTTTACCTTACTAGCTCACCTCTGAGTTTTATTCCTTGACTCACTTGTTTCAGGCTGTTAGTTGGGTGTTTGGTTCCTGTCCTCGCTCGCTTAAGTCTCAGTGGTATGAGTTGAAGGCTGTAATTCCTTTGTTTGGTTCTAAGTAGGAGTAGTTGGAGACCTTAGTGACATAGCTCCATTCCCTGACTCCCTGCTTTGAGTCTCGCTACCATGACTTTAAGGCTTGGATTCATTGGTTTCAGAAATGAGAATAAGTCCTCACCAGTATCAGGCTTTCTAGTAGTTGATTTGAGTCTGCTAGTTGCTAGTTTTAGTCTTAGTTTAGTGAGTTGAAGGCTTAGATGCAGTGCACCGGTTCTTGCTAGGAGTGGTTGAATTCTTGAACGGATTAAATAAGGGGTTGCGTTCTGGTTAGCAGTAGAGTAAGTCTTACTAGCTCGGGTTGAAGGCTTGGAAGCAGTGACATCAGGCTTTGACTCCCTAGCAGCAGCCTAAGTATACCCAGCTCGATTCCCTAACAACATAGCACCAGTCCGCCCAGGCACCGAATCAGTCCAATCTAACCTAGCTACAGGTTCACGAATTCTAATAAGAGCCAGTGCCATTCCCTTACTTGCTAGCTCCATCCCGTAACTACCTGGGTTCATTCTTGATAGTAGTAGTTCTATTCTAATCGGTGTCCCGGTATCAGCCTTGAAAGCATGGGTTTGAGACCTTAGCTACATAGCCAGCAGCCTGCCGATCCCTTGTTGAAGACCTAAGCTACCCAACATCAGCCTGTTACTACTGAGTGGAAGTCTTGTTAGGAGTGATTGAAGAAATGATAATAAGGGGATGCACTGGTTGTAGCCTCAGCGACAGTGGTTGTAGCCTCAGTTGACTTAGCTCCATTCTTTAAATACCTTGTTTCAGTCTTTGACTCACCGGTCTCATTCTGATAGTAGCTAGTGTTAGTCTCTGCCCAATGAGTTGAAGTCTCGCTGGCAGTGGTGGAATTCTTCCTTTCCTACCTTACTGGCTGAGTCTACTTTGTTTCATTCTGACTTTCTTACTTTCCTACTCTTCCACTCAAGCTTGCACTAACTGAGTTCGTAGTCTAGGTGAATCAGTAGTAGTTTAAGGAGTAGTTCAAGGCTTATTTGATAGGAGTGAAAGGCTTACTTTAGTAGTATCATCCCCAGTGGAATCATAAGGAAGCATAAATGGAATCCGTTCTGTGTTCTAGCGTCAGTAAACCCGTTGTGCGGCAGCTTCCCCCCGAGTTGGTGCAAGAGGAAAGTCTAGTGCAGGTGCTAAGTATACGAGAGAAGAATTGCATTGAGCCAAGCAACTATTAGCCTAATAAGGAAGGGCAAGCACCCACTAAACAAGCTAACCGCCACAGCTTTAAGGATTCAATCCATTCTTTTCTTAACTGAAAATCGAGTTAAGCAAAGGGATAGTAAGCAGTTTCAAGATATAAAGCAGTGTTAGCTCCCGAATCAGCTATTCAAGGAAAGGATTATAAATCAGGTGTGTTCAAGCTGGATCTGGAAATAATGTTTCTGTTCGCAATGAAAGTCAAGTTCGGTTCAGAAAGGGGAGTTCGGAAATGAGGGAAATGAGAAAGCGAGAGAGCAAGGCAAGAAACTACTGAAGAATTGAATATTGGGGCTTTCCTTTCTCCTATACGCGACCTGGACAGACCAGCGTTAGTCGAGTCCCTGTGCTCTGAACAAACCTCGTATGTGCTCCTCTAAGAATTGAGTTGACTTACCGCTCTTAAAGGCAGGAGCACTAGGGGAAGTTAGTTGACTCGGTATCATGGAAGGGTAGAGTTTTCTTATATAACTACTATTAACCTGGTATTGTATAAGAATAGGGGCCAAGCAACAGTAAGAATGAAACCAGTAAGGGCAAGAATCAAAGTATTTCTTTGTCAACAACAACCTACTTGATCACTGCGGGTTCAATCCAAACACAAGCACCGACACAAGATCCAATCCTATCTACACTGACTAAGAGCTACAGCACCAACACACGAAACCAGACTTGAAGACGAAACTAGGGCAACTGATACTTAGGTTTCATTCCGATACTGCTGGAGGTAATTCTTCCTTTCTTTCCTACTTGCCCACCTCGACTCTGGGGCTACTCAGTATTCCAAACCTGCTTTCCATTGCATTATACATTATAATAGGATGAACCCTAGGTATGAAGACTAGAGCTTAACCAATTACTTAAGTGCCAATTAAGAAGTTCTGGCACTTGCTACCTGCCTAGCTCACCTCTATAGCTCACCAATGAGTGCAATTATTCCATTCTACACCCATGAGTTGGTATCTTATTTTCAACTACTAGCACTACTGACTTGACTCCCAACTACTAGCACTACTGGCTCGACTCCAGTTTGATTCTTCTTCAAAGTGGTTTCAGTCTGCTCGGATCTAGCTACACTCCTTAACTCCCCGGTGGAATTCTTACGGAATTAATACCCAAGCATCAGTCTTGCTACCTTGACTCTCCGTCTCGCTACCCTGTGTTTCATTCTTGCTGGTACTAGTTAGATTCTATGACTCCCCCGGTGAAGCCTGTTTCTCACTGGTATCAGGCTTGAAAGCAGTGGTTGTAGTCTTGGAGTTACAACTTTCATTCTGTCCCTCGGGCCCTTATTGTAAGTAGAAATTCAGTAAAGGTGCTGAAAGCCTTACTTTGAGTCTTGCTTTTAGGTGTCTTAGTCCTGCCCTTCTAGTAATTGGCTCTCCCAACTGACTATAGAGGCCTCTGATCTGTATTTGGCTCCTCCCCTATACAACAACTTACAATAAGGGCTTAATATAAGAGCAACTAATACAGATGCAACTGGACCACTACACTACTAGTTGTGGCATTTAACAGTACTTTTTTTGCTTGGCGAATGACATTGCTCCTTGTTTTGAGTGTGTTGTTTGTTGAAGGGTGCTTTCCCGAGGCGGGTGCTCGTCTATAAGTTACTTAACACTTGGAAATACACCTATATGATTAGAAAACAGGTTAGCCAGGTCAGAGAGGTCTCATAGAAAAAGTAACTAACTAGAATACAAATACTCTTAATAAGAATACTCCGAATAAGGCTCTAATAAGAATACTCCGAATAGGCCTACTACTACTAACCTCTTCTATGCCTACTACTCCGATATTCCTAAATGGTCTTATAAGTATATTAATGAAATACCCCGAGCTGGAGAAGAAAAGAAGGAACTAAGTTTGAAGTCTTCTAATGCTATACTACAATGCAGAGTTAGCTCTTTCTCTCAAGTAGTCAAGTAAGAATTGGATTAGACAGTAAGAAACTTGACTTGCTTGGGACTGTTACTATATACTTATTGTTGTTGAAGTGTAAATGTTTGTTGTTGAAGTGTAAATTCCTTTCTTACTAGCTGAAAGGGCTGGCTCTGGGCACTAATAAAGTAAACAGTGAGTTGAGGAGTTAGGTACCATAAACTAAATAAGGACACAGAGGCTTAGTTTCGTATAGATTCTCTTATCTTTCTTTCGAGTTTAGAGAAGAATCAATCAGTATCAGAAGAATCAGAGTCGTAACACAACAGAACCCTGATTTCCAGTCGCCCTTTGTTCGGCAACAACATAACAAGTTGTAACCGCTCCTCATTTGGGTGTTCACCGGCGGTTATGAGCGAGTCCTTTCTTCGTCGTCAACCAGAAAAGAAACGGAATTCGCTTTAGAAGGAATAGATTCGGACACTGAACAGGAACTTTCAACTACTTCTGTTAGCAACAGGAACTTTCCACTACTTCTTTATGCGCAGATCAATCCTCTTACTCCAGTGTAGGGCCTGGCCTCTCCTTCAGCCCTATTCTTTCTTAAGTACGCAGCTTCCCTTTCCGGTTCCCTTGCCTAGCCTGAGTGGAAACACTAAGAATTGAGTTTTCGTTTCAATAGCAAGAGCGGAACTACTCTTTCTATCCTGTGTTCGTAAGCTTATCCTCTGGTGGCAACTACCACTTCATTCTTACTTGTGGCATATCAACCCAGTTAATACCCAGCTCAGCCAATAACCTATCTTGGATACTTTACAAGCACTGCTTCATCAAACGGAATTGAAGAAAAGAGGCGAGACTTTTATTGCCGACCCAAACTGTAATTGTTGCTTCCTCACCTTTGCCAACAACGGAATGCTACTCTAAAGTCAGAGGGAATGCTACTCTGCAGATGAAACTCGGGATGAAACAAGCACTAGGTGAACTGAAAGAGACTCTCCTCAAGCTATAGGGTACCGCCCTGAAGAAGGAATTGTCTTATCTAGTAGTGTAATTATGAGTAGTGAGGGCAGGAAAGGAAATGACACTTCTTGCCCCGCTCTAGAAAGCAAAGCGAGTTAGTTGGTTCATAAAGTTAATGAGTTTCATAGCGGTGTGAAAGTTCCCTGTCTCCAAGATCAGTTATAGGCTTAGATAGGCAGGCAAGAGAAGCTAGAAAAGGTGTTGGCTAAGGCCATAATACATAATAGCTAGCGTATTTCTGTCTTTTGTTGTTGCAAG
Source organism: Musa itinerans (assembly GCA_001649415.1). Classification (NCBI taxonomy): domain Eukaryota; kingdom Viridiplantae; phylum Streptophyta; class Magnoliopsida; order Zingiberales; family Musaceae; genus Musa; species Musa itinerans. The sequence continues at coordinate 186,301 of LVTN01000167.1, forward strand.
AGGAGAAGCAGAGAACCAGGCAATTGAACTTCTTGGACTGAGTTTGTTTCAAGAGGAGGTGGAGTAGCTAGTTACATTCTTTGCCTACTTAGTTCAATTCTGATCGTTTACTTATATGTTTAGTTATAGGCTAAAAAGCAATTGAAAGCGGGGTTTCTCTCTTCAACGGGCATTTCCCATTCCACTAAGAAACTGGCTTTATAAGTCATTTCTACCTAACATCTTGAGTGTTCTTTCCTTTATTACCAAGTCCTGTGCACTTCATTAATGCTGTCCTGTTGACTCGTGTAAGAATACTAGAGCCAAGGAACTACTAGACAAGCTGGCAAGTAACCACTAATGTAGCGCGTCATCGGGGGGTAATCAGATGGTCTCCTATATAAAGAGAAGAGCTCTGATCTTGGATACTGTCCTTTAACTTAACCTTTCCACTACCCTTTCTCTTGGATACTGTCCTTTAACTTAACCTTTCTACTGTGGAGCTGGCTCATCGCCAACAACTAGAACAGGCACTACTTCCAGATCTTAATCTTGAGTTCGCGTTAAGTCTACCGGAGCTCTTGAATGCTGTTGAAGAGTTGAAGGTTGAAAGGAAGAAGTCACCAATAAAGTCAGAAGAAAGTCAGGGTACTCAAGAACAGGTTATGACCAAGCTACTACTAGATGCGGAAGATTTGGAATATTAGCTCCATTCTTACTTGCTTCATTCGGCAACTATACAGACCTATGGCAACATCCAACTATTAACTTCTTGAAACTAGCCCAGTAGTAGTGGAATTATTTGACTACTTAGTTCAATTCGGACCTTATACGAGGTTTCATTCTTAGTTGCTTCATTACTGTTTCATTCTCTGTCTTATGAGTTCAATTCTGTAATTCCTGCTTATGGACTACTGAGTGAAAGAATGAGTCGATTTATAGTAGTTGGGGAATTCTAAAACTACCTAGGTAAATTTAGAGCAGTACTGGCTCACACAGGACTTGTATTTGATTCCTTTTATTCCACCCTAAAAGATGGATCGTAGTGTTGCGGTAAATAAGATACCCATAAGTCCTAGAGTCCTATATAAAGAGAAAGAATTCAAAGAGTAGGGGACACGCCAACAAAGGTTATCTATTGACTACTTGCTTAACACAACACAAGCACTTAATCCTATCCTCTGGCTACTACTACAGGGATTCACCAACAACTAGACTGAAACTTATATGCTCTTTTCACTCTGTCTCTTGAACTCCCTAGTGATGAACTCCCCTTTCCTCGACTCGCCCCCCAAGAGATTATCAACTTGCCGATTCTTGGCTTTTGTAGAAGTGACTTGGCTCTGGTATTCCTACTTTAACTACTATAAGGGTCAAGAACTCCACTTGAAGAATAGATCTCCTAAGTACTACTTTCCACCATTTATTAGTTCTTCCCACCTCCCTTTATATACAAGCTTAATATAAGGGTGATTAATCAGCTAGAAGGACTCATCCACCTATGGCAACTGGCAACTAATACTGATTGAAACTAGCCCAGTAGTAGTTTCATTCTTCCTCTCCTCCCTTCCTTGCCGACCTCTTCTATCTAGTAGTAGGAATCTCTTGTGGGTGGCGAGTGGAATTCTTTGACTGCTGATCGGTAGTAATTAAGTACGAGCTGCTGATCGGTAGGCTTACTCATAACTTCTTCCTGACGGAGGGCAAGACTTAATAATAAATAGGGGCTTACTACTAATGGATGCGGGGAAGACTCAATAAATAGGGACTTCCTAGCCTAGTTACTGAATTCAAGAATCTAACTCAGTAGTCAAATCTATCTCTGTGAACTCAGGCTAATATACCTGTCCTCAGGCTACAAATACTTCTATCTCTATTGCACTAAACACTGGACTGATTAAGATCCTTTAAAGAAGTGCTCTGATCTGGCACTGCTTCCCGACTTACTAGAAGGGCCCAACAAAGAAGGATTCCACAAGGGATGAAACTATGGCACCTACCCTGACTCAGATAACAATGAACTTCATTCTTCTCCTCTGTTTTCTACCTTAACTCCCTAGTAATTAACTCCTCTTTCTTTCCTACTTAGACAGGTCATAAACTCCTCTGGCTACTACTCCCTTCCCTAGTCATTCACTCCTCTTGCTACAAATACTTCCTTTCCTCTGGCTCCAAGAACTTCATTCTTAAAACAAAGAGCAAGTAGGCAAGCTAGGTAAGCAGAAGCTGGCGAAGGGAGTTCTTATAAATACGGGTTTAATTCCTACTATCGAGCACCCGGCTCCTGAGTACAATTCTGATCTTGTGTTTAAATGCCTCAGGCTTGTTGTTGCTAGTTGAAGTCCTGCTGGGCAGTAGTATAAGTCTGTCACTAAACTACCTGGTTGAACTTATAATAAAGGGCGAACACCTGGTTTACACCTAAGTTAAGACTGGCAGAAATTAGAAGTACTGGGAGTTAAGGCTTGCTGACAGTGGAAATTAGAAGTACTGGGCTGAGTAGGAGTAGTTGAAGCCTATGCGCCTATGCTTGGGGGAGGTCTTAGTAGTAGTAGTTCCATTCTCAGTGGTATGAGTTGAAGGCTTGGAAGCATGAGTTGAAGCCTGTAACTAGGACCGGCGCAACTGATACTTACTTTGACTCCTTAGTTGGATTCTGAAGGGAACTAATATACTCCCCTACCAGTAGGAGAACGGATGAAACAACTGAGTGAAATTCTCTAACTACCTAGAAGCAGAAATGATAATAAGGGGCAGCTCTGGGTTAAGGCTATAACTCAATAGCTCCAAACAGTAGTTGCATTTTGATATTGACGACTTTCATTCTTACCTCCTTCGCCACTGGTCCATTCTTTAATGAGTTAGTTCAATTCTTCTAGTTGCTAGGTTGATTCTGAGTACCAGCTTTAAGGCTTCCACTCCCTTGTTTGAGTCTTGCCTAGCACCGGGTTAAGGCTTGGATTCACTGGTGAAAGTCCTAGTAGCACCGGGTTAAGCTTGTAACTACCTGGCACCGGGTTAAGCCTGATACTACCTCGCTTAAGCCTTACACCGACCTATACCTACTAGCTTCATTCCCATACCACCTATCATTAGTCTTGAAACGGATACCCTAGCTACCTACCTAGCAGCAGAACTTAATAGAAGAAGACCGGAGTGAAGACTTGTTGGCAACTGAGTGAAGACTAGTTGGCATAGTAGCGAGGAATAGATACCCTAACTTAACTACATACCCAGTAGCTCACCTACTTACGACTTTCAGCCCTATTATTAAGTACGTCATATGAGTTTTCTTCTTTACTTCATTGTTTGACTCCCCGGTATCAGGCTTGGAATGCGTTGGGTGTGGTTTCAGGCTTGGAAGCGCCAGTTCCATTCTATATCTTGCTAGCTCCATTCTATCCCTCCTGAGTTCATTTCCCAGAGTATAGTAGTTGTTACTTTAGTTCAATTCTTCGATTCACTGGTTGAAGTCGTTAGTGCACCGGTTCTTGGTAGCACTGGTTGTAGTCTTAATATGTCCTCCACTGGTACTGATACTTACTTGGACTTATGGGTTTTCTGCTTTCCCTTACTAGCCAAATGACTTAAGGTAAGGGCACAGGACATAGACATAGCTTCCCTTGCCGAAACTTACTAAACAAGTATTTCCTACCTCTACCTACCCGAAACTGACTAGAAGGGCTAACTCCATCTTACTGGCCTACAACTTACTATAATAAGAGCTAGCTGACTATAGGGCTTTCCGACTACTGAGTTGCATTCTTTCCCTTACTAGCTCACCTCTTTAACTACCTGGTTTGATAGCAATTCCGGACTTCAGTACATATAGCTTCCTCTACTTAAAGTACAGGTTAACACAGGACCAATTACTTACTGGTCTCTTTTCTTTCTCAACTAAATCCTTAATAATAACAGATATAATTACAGTTATTACAAGTCCTGTTTTCAGCGGTAGCGAGCGGTTACCCACTAGTTCTATTCTTACTTATTAGTTGAGAGCCTTGTTATCACTAGTTGGGGATTCAACTCCACTTATTATAGAGGCTTAACTGGTTCCCTTTCAGGTTAACTTACAATAAGGGCAGATTATTAATCTGGTACTAGTTGAAGGGTCAAACTATACCTCTCCTCTACAAATTGCTACCCGGGCAAGCTACAGCACTGTAGTGTTTAATTCTTCAATTCCAACTAGCAACTACCCCTTATTCTAATTCATTAAACAAAAACAGGTACATTCATAAGCTTCTTCTCAGACGGAGCTTTCTGGTTTCCTTTCCTCCCTCTCCTCAGGCTACTAATACTTATTCCACTATGAAACTACTAGTTGGCAACTTAATATAAGGGCAACCCTAATTTCTTTGACTACTTAGTTTTGAGTGAAATTATGTAATTCGACCTTATGAGAACTTACAATAAGAGCTTTAGCCAACTCCTTGAGGAGCTTCCCAAGCCTACCTCTGCGACTGAATATAAGGACTCAAAATACTGTTATTGCCTTAACTAGATGGAGAAGTGCTTTCCGAGATGTAACAAAGCTTCTTTTCTTCTCTGGGCTAGGCGCAAAGCCATCTGACAATTGAACTGCCTCTGCTACTTCTTATATCCTATCCCCTGTTTTCATTCTGATATTTGAAGTTTAGAGCCCATGGTTAGTTACCCTCTTATATATAAGAATAAGGGTAAGTAATAAAGCTTCCTACTACTACTGATGAAACTCACCCAGCTGCTGGCTACTTACTTACAATAAGGGCTACTAATACAGTTACGGAAAGAGACTTCACTTTTGTACACCTAGCATAAAAGCAAGTAATCTAGTCTGCAACTGACAATAAGGGCCTCGTATAGAAGGGAACCATCAAGGGAAGCGGGAAGTTCTGCTCCTTAAGTAAGAAGGTACTCAGGGGAATGAGAATTGAGCTCCCTACTTAAGAACTCTCCTATAAGAATAGGAATCTATGCCCACCAAGCGTATACCCTTAACTACAAGGCTGTTACTTACTAGTTCCGTTCTTTGATCTACTAGTGGAATTCTTTCACTACTTAGCTCGATTCTTGGACTTATGGGTTTCATTCTGATTCCTCACGTTAGGGTTGAATTCTTCCTTTCCTTATTAGAGTGTTAGAGTTCAATTCATACTTTCTAGTTTAGAGCTAAGTTACCCTATTATACTATAGGCGCCAACTAACTACTAAGCTTGGCCCTTCCCGACCACTCCATCCAAGTCTAAGAACCCCTAATATTCACTAAGAAACCAACCAATACCGCAGTAGTACTTATTTCATTCTTTGACTTATGGGTTTGACTCTTTCTCTTAGCAGCTCCACTCTGTAACTCCCTTACATCATTCTGACTAACACCGGGTTAAGCCTGATACTACTTAGCTCCATTCTCAGATTGACTAGCTACAGTCTGTATCTCTCCTCCGGGGGTTCATTCTCTAACCCTACCTTATTAGGGTGCCAACTTACTAGAAGGGGTCTTCTACTTACTACTCTAAACTCCCTTTCCTAACTTTCTCACTCGAACAGGACTTCTAGTCATTTTATTCAACTCCTCCTTTCTGGCTCTTTCCACTCTTGCTCCTCTCTCTACAACTACTAGCTAGTCTCCTGTTTTCTTATGTAACTACTGTTAGTAATTCATGGTTTTATCCTGATACTACTTAGGTGCATTCTTGGATCCATTGCTTTCATTCACCAAGCGACTACTAATTTCAATCAGGCAATTCTCCAATGTCAACTGACACCATTAACTTAAGGGCGCAGGACAGAGATTCCTACTACTCGGGAAAGCCTTCCACTCAAGCAAACAAATAAAAGAGTAAACTTCCCTTTCCACTCACACAAGAACAAGATCAGGATCAGATGAAGTTCAAAAGTCAACCATTTTCGTCTAGTAAAGCCTAGTCGACTAGGGGGGTGCCTCGCCTTAGGCGGTATAATAGGTGTGGGTGCCGCGTATGGGTAAAGTTTTGCCATGTATGTGTCTAGTTAAGGGGCTTTCTAGTAAGTTTGGTGGACTGACTTAGTTGACTTATAGTACTTTACTAGAGCAATAAACCACTTTATAGTAAGGCCCTTCTAGTTGTGCTGGTAAGAAAGAAGAATTAAGGTAGATGCAAGAGTAGGAAGTCCTCTTTAGTAAGAAAGAAGAATGGAATTGAACTCGAGGCGAGGAAGCTAGTAAAGTCATCTCTAACTGAGGCCAGGCCCACCACTTATTAGAATTCCCAACCCACTAACAACGAGAATTGACCTAGCTACCACCAATCTTCAACCAATACCACTAAGACCTGACACCCCTGCTAACCAGACACCAACCACTGCTTCAAAGCCTGATATGGTGACCGCTAAGACTGATGCTGGGTATGCTCGGGCCAAGCAACTACCAGATACGGGTTAAAGTCATGCTTGTTTCATTCTCATCTTATACTATATGCTTATTACAAGTACTAAAGAGAAGAGAGAGGCAAGAGATAGTATTCATTCTGATATAATATATGTTATTTGGAATACCTAAGGAATGGATAGGCCCCTATAGTCAGTTGAAGACAATAAGTGACTTTCGAGGAGAAGTGAGCTAGTAGGAAAATAAGATACTAACTCATAAGTAGGCAAGTAGGGATAGAATAGAGCTAGGGTGAGCAAGGCTAGGCAGTTTAGCACATAACTAAGAATTCCACTCAAACGAAGTGTTTCAAATAGTAGTCAAGAGCCATAGGATAGTCTTCGTTGCCATAGGATATAGAGGCCAGAGAACCCGTTAAGGAGGCCTTTCTAGTAAGCCCTTATTTGAAGTTAACCATCAAGGGAAGCGAGAAGTCCGGGTTGAACTAGTTGACTTACCTAAACTCTGAGAAGAATACATACCTCTGGAACTCCTGTACTAATTAACTCCCTTACCGCTTTTTCAATAGAATGAATTAAAGAATCTAGTTTCCTTACAGCTATTCACAAGTAGGAAAGTTAGAGCCAAGCAACTGATCGAGTTATGAGCAAGTCCTTTATTTGTTGAAGCGCTAAGTCCGGAAGTTGGATCTGGATATGAAACTTTATCTGAACCAGCCAGCAATCGATTCTTTTTGTTGTCAGTTCAACAAGTGACGAGTAAGGAGCAATAGCAGAATTAAGGTCTAGTTGCTTGAGTTAGATGAGAAAGTCAAAGTAATGGGTTCAAAGATACTGTTTAAGAGGAGTTTACCTCGCTCTCGCCAAAACCGAGTATGTGCTCTTTCCTCTCTAGAAAACCTAGTGCTCCCATATTGAAGTAGGAATCTCCCCCAACTATACAGAATGGACTGCACTAAAGAAAGTACCTAACATGCCATAGATGACGTACCAGTTCTTATATCCTAAAGCCAGGCAAGGGATACAATGAAATACCAGAGTTTCGGCATAGGAGCAATAGGTATAAAATAGGAAATTTGTCTAGTTGCAAGAGAAGAATGGGGTACTCTCTACCACATTCAGTAATATACGTTGGTTACTCACCCAGAGCTCTCTTTCTCTCAAGTAGTCAAGTGAGAATCGAAATAGAGGAAATACTAACCTAACTCAGGTCAAAGTATTGAATTCCACTCCCAAGTCAGAAGAAAAGTGATCTAGAGAAGAGGATAGGTATAGTATCCATAGGTATAGGATATCTGAGTTTAGGGATGTAGGATAAGAGGTATACCAAATGCATTCTTTTAAGAGTTGCCAGTTGCCAGAGCTAGAGGAGCATAAGAAAGTGTAGCCTTAAGTTAATGGGTTAAGTCTAAAGTGTTGTTGAGAGTGACGCGTTTCATTCTTTGTTTCATCTGTATTTGTTGCAGTTGATAACTTCTTATTTAGGGCTTAGTTTACTCCGGTGTATTAGTTGACTCCGGTAGATGAGATAGTAAGTTGAGGGCTGAGCCTTAAGTTCAATAGGTCCGTTATTCAAATGCTTGCCCCAACTAGTAGCAGACCAGAACTTCTTAATTGGCTCCTGTTCTTGCTTTAGTTGATCTCTTTGGCGAGAGTGTCTTTGTCTAGTAGTTGAAAGTAGTTATGTTCTCTTTAGTAATAATACCAGTGAGTTGGCAACTAAGTAGTCAAAGAATAGAGCTAGTACGAATAGCTCCTAATAGAAGAATGAAACTACTCACTCCAAGTAATTAAGTTCTAGAGAGTACATCTAAGAATGAAAGTTTTAAGTAGAAGCCTTCCACCAGTGCATCTAGAGGAGTAAGATTAGAATCAAACTCATAAGTAGAAGGCGAAGAAGGGAGCTAGGGAGTGCAAGTAATTAAGTTCTAGCAGTAAGAAATCAACCAGTGAGCAAACAACAAGAATTTCATAAGTAAGCTGCGGTGTCTAATAAGACTGAAAAGGGTAGTTATAGCATGGAACTGATGGGCACTAAGTAGGCTCAGAACGGAGCTAACAAAGATGAGACTCAACCAGTGGATGGCATCCCAAGGCTTCACCCAGGTAGTGTAAGGCTTATGCTCAGTAAGCAGAAGCAGGGAGTCAAAGGCTCAACCCGCGGCCCCTCAGAACGGAGCTAAGTCGACTAAGGCTTCCACTGTTGCGCTGGGTGGGTAGAAAGGAACTACTGCTTCCAAGTAATTAAGTTCTGGTACTTGTATTGCTAAGCCTGCTGCTAGTGAGTTATAGGCTGATGCTAGTGGTACTGATTCCCTGCAGCTAGAAGGCTAAGGAAGAAACAAGGGCTAGCAAGACTGATACTGGATCTTACACTTACTATAAGGGCTGAAACAAGAGCTAGCGAGACTAAGACACCTAAAATAAAGACTTCACTTGCCTAATTGTATGCTTGGCCCCGAGTAACCACTTGTGTCTGCTTGGCCCCGAGTAACTACTTTTTATGTGTTTGTGTTGCCAGAGGATAGCCTTAGTTTATAGAGGATAGGATTCAGTGCTTTTGTTAAGCAAAGAGGAAATGTATCTACTTTGTCTACTTTTAACCAGACTGATCTAGGTACTTAAGGTCTACAACCACTGCATCCCCTTACTTATTAGAATTCCCAAACCACTAACTACAAGACTTAACCCAGAACCACAGCTTGCCAGTGACAGGACTAAGACTTCAACAAGTGCTAACAGGAATTAGAGGAGGTAGTTAAAGAAAGGAGCTAACTAAACTCAGGCTTAAACAAGTGCTAGCAAGACCGATGCTTAGGTGTTACAGGATGTTGCTGGGTATACTAGGCCTGGCTCTTAGGTGTTCCTTACTAGAATTTCTTATGCTAGGTATACTCAGACTTAAACCAATGCTAGTAAGACCTAAACCAGTGAAATCCAAGACTTCAACAAGGGAGTCAAAGCATGGAGCTAGTCCGTCACATAATGAAGCTAGCCCTTATTCTAATCCGGCTTTTGTCCTATTCGAGGTCAAGTAGAAAGTTTCGTTGAGAGTAGCTAGTCCAGTAGTTGGCTCTTAAACAGTAGTTGCTTGGTGCCTGATACGGTGCACAATGACTGGTACTGCACCCTACTATGCTAGGCCTGAGGGTAGCGAGTAAGGGAAAGAACGGAGCTAGCACCAACCAATAAGTATAAGCCTGAAAGCAAGGGAAAGCGCAAGGTAGACAATAAGAATGGAGTTGACTTATCGCAATTAGTATATCTGATACTAACCTAGTTGACTTCTTTCTTGCTCAACTAGTATAGTAGTCAAGAGCCATAACTTGATTAGTTTACTGAGTTAGATGAGCCGGGAGTTCAAGAAGCAAGGTAGGCAAGGAGAGCTATTCAAAGGCAAGGAGATGCTATAGTCCAGAGTCGAGGTAGAAGCACTAACGGAGTTGAGCCCCTTCCCTTATTGTAAGTTGAGAAAGCTATAATTGAACTCTAACACTAACTAAGTCATTTAAGAATGAAACTCCTAAGTAGGAAAGTCGGAATCAAAGGGCAAGCCTTAATAAGTCAGGGTTGAACGAGTTGACTTACTTGTTCTTAAGAAGGTGTAAGCCCGGGCATAAAAGAAAGGCTAATAAAGCACTTGGTCATGGAGAGGCCCTTATTGTGAGTTTAGGCAAGAGAAGCTATTCCAGGAGTTGGCTAAAGTAAGGGTAGTGGTGACTTAATAGTACTGGTTCTTTACCAAGTCCTGTGTTCGGCTGCTAAGGGATAGACTGAAGCTAGTTGTCTGCTTTGCTTGCCGAGTACTATAAGTTGTTGATGAGTGGAATCCCTAACTAGTATACGCCAGAGGAGAGTTAGAAGAGTGCTTCTAGTAAGTTGCCCTTATTCTAATTCGTCAAAGAGTAGAGCTAGTAAGTAGAATCCTTTAAGCTGGGAGGTAGAGTTACAGAATTCCACTCGTGGGTATAAGCCCTAAAGCAAGGTCAGCTAGGATGGAGCTAGTTGGGCAAAGCTCCTGCCGTGGCAGCCTCTTCCCCTTCATCAGTTGTGGAATCCCAGTAGTAGTAGCACAGTTAGTATACTTATCCTTTAGCCCGAGATACCCTGGTCACCAAACCCAGTAGTAGTAACACAGGTAGCATACTTATCCTTTAGCCCGAGCTACCCAGTAGTAGTCCCATTTCATCCCGAGTAGCATCCCTCTTTGCGCCGAGAGAGTCAGCTGGATAGGAAGCAAAGGTTCTCGTAAAAGCCTAAAAAGGATCTCTATTTCCTCATTGCTTAACACAAGCAAAGCAAACTCACTATACATGACTTCTAAGCCTTAACCTTACTTGAGAACAGGAACTAGACTCAAATCGACTTTCTGCTCCTATACTTCTGGTTCTTTTCTACCTTCTGTATTAGCTTGGCCTGGCCTTGAGTAACTGAGTACCCTGACTTCATTCTTATATGACTGACTTGGGTCAATTCAGATCTTAGTAGCTTAAGAATTAGCAAGAAGCATAGGCTTGAAGCACCTTATCCTGTTCCTTTTCTAGTTTCATCTCCAGTAGAACTTATTATTTAGGGGTTTGTATACGTGACTTGGCCCAATTATAATAAGGGCTTGATCAATTAAGGTATAAATTCTCTGATCCTATTCATTCAGTAAGAAATAAAGAGTCTGGAAGAATGCAACTATTGGTACTCATTCATGCTTAAAGCACGGGGCAGTGAGAATGAACCTAAGTGGTTAAAATCTACTAACTCCAAGGCTATACTACTACCTAACCAAGGCTATACTACTACCTAACCAGGAATTTCATCAGTTCCACCTCATCCCAAGTGCTTTGTTCGCCAGTAAGGTAAGTAGAAGGCTTTGAAGCTGGGTTTCTTCTTGAAGTTAAGTAGACTGATTAATTGCGGGTTGCTAGTCATAGGGTTGATTCTTTAGTTGGATACCTTCCGTAGTAGCTTGACTTAGTAGATCTCTTATTCTTATGAGTAGTGGTAGATAGGGGAGCCAGTAGTTACGTAAGGTAGTTGAGGTGAGCTAGTGCTAGTGGGCCAATTACTAGAAGTGCTATGTCACTAAGGTATCTAACTGGGTAGTTAAGGTCTCTAACCACTGATACAAGGAATGGAGCACTGATACAAGGAATGCTGCTAGCACTCAAATAAGTAGAAGCCTTAAAACCAGGGCAGCTAGTATGGGTATATGTAGCTAGTAAGACTCCAACCAGTGCCAACAAGCCTGATACGGTGCCCGCTGGGGAGTGAAACCCTAGCTACTAAGTCCCTTATTCTAATTCCCAAACATCTAAAAACCAGCCTGATACTAGTCAATCCAAGACTGAAAGCATTGGGGATCCGCTTATTCTCATTTCTTCAACTACTAACAACGAGAATGGCACCCCTTTACATAATCTGACTCGGAATGGAACTACTACTATCAAGCCTGAAGCAAGGGAGACTTTATTACTTACTGATACCACTGCCTCTAAGACTTAACCCAGAACCACAGCCTACCGATCACTGGACTAAGACTGAAACTATACTTACAATAAAGGCTTATTAGAATTTCTTCGACCAGTACCCCGGAGAATGGAGCTAGTAGTCGGTATCACAGGCTTCAACCGGGCAGCTACTTATTAGAATTCCTCAAACCAGGTACTTACTTATATCCATTCTTTCTATACCAGTTGCATCTCAAGTAGTTGTCTAGTTATTGGTCAAGTATCAAGTGGTAGTCCTGCTCGAGTGAAATCAGCTGCCCCAGTGCTGGACAGTTATAAAGTAAAGAGTGAGAGTTAGACTTTGGGGTAAAGAGAAAAGAGCATAAGTGGAAGTCGAGTGTGAGTTGAAGACCTTTAGTACAGTTCTGGTTCTAAAGTAAGGAGTAAGTATATAAGTAGTCCAGAACTTATTATTTAGGGCGTAGCCAGATTCGAAATCTGCCCTTAGATTAAGTCTTAGAGTATTTCTAAGTTGTAAGTGGGAAAGTTCCTGTGTTGGCGTGAGAGGGTCCTGCTTGCCTACTTGCCTAGTTGTCTGCTTGCCTAGTTTCCCTTATATGTAAGTTGCCTACTTACTATGTGTTCGGGAGCATGCCTACTTACTATGTGTTCGGGAGCTAAGCAGTATCAGCCCTGTTAGTTCCAGTTCGAAAGTAAGGTAAGGAAAGGGCCAAGCTTTTTAGTTAGTTGCTAGGCAGGAGAGGAGCCTGTGGGGAGATAGTCTAGTAAGTTGCCCTTATAGTAATTTCAAGGTATCATCTTTAATAAAGAGCCCCTTATTCCCAGATTAATAATCTGCCCTTATAGTCATTTGGGAAGCTATTAGTTTCTTTATAAAGAAGAGTGAGAGGAAGCTGGGGAATCTGTATTAGCCTGAACTTAAGTACTGGACTTATAATTTCAATAGGCACAATTTACTAGAAGAGCCCCTACAAGGCACCAGTGGATCTTAAGTATTGACTCAAGGGGAATACAACAGGACTCGGATATTTATGTTTCCTCTCATGAGAACAGAACTTATTTATTACTTGCTTGGCTTTCGGGTTCCTTTGCCGACCTAAACTAAGGTATGGAAGTGAAGAATGGAACGAGCCTATGGTATTGAAGGAAAGAATTCCACTCACAGGAAAGAGGTTATTAAGTGAAGTTGCCTTAGGATATTTCTAGTAGCAAGAGTTGGATTAGCCTCATTCAGGTATCAGAGATGCTCTAGTAGTAGTAGTTCCAGTAGGGGTAGTCCTGTTCTGGTTCTTCAAGAGCCCTTATAGTCAGTTTGCAATCAATCCAGTTCAGGTGTTTAAGAGGAATCTGGCTTTGTCTTGGCGAGTAGTTGTTTCATTCTCTTACAAGAGTAGAGGGTTCAGAAAGGAATCTTCTTTTGATTATCAAGAAAGACAGAAAGAAATACAGTGCTCTTCTCAGGTATTAAGTAGTTACTTGTCTCCGCTTGGTTATCCGTGTCTTGGACACTTATCGTAGACAAAGGAAGTAGACAAAGGAAGTAGACAAAGGCAGATTGAACTAGTTTACTTACCAAAGCCAGGAAAGGAAAACACTATTAAAGCAAGGGAAAGGCATAATAATTGCTATATATAAGAATGAAGTAATCAACATGAGCGAGTCCTGTCTTCGGCAACTACGATAGGCCAAAAGGAATGTTTTGAACTAGTAGTGGTTCCTCACCTTAGGGGATATGGGTATATCTAATCAATCCATGACACAAATGAGTAACATTGCCCCGACTAGTAAACTCTGTATTCCACTCTCAATCTGGTGTTTCCAGTGACAAAGTAAGGTTATGACCAAGACTCTTGCTTTGGCCCGACATAAAGGCTATCCGAACTCTTCACTGCCCGCTTCATCGCCAACATCCGAAACAAGATTCGAAACTGCTTTGATTCTGTTATAAGATAGAATTCTAGTGTGTTTTGGTACCTACTTTGCGACAATAAGAAAGGAACGAATGGGGCATTTGATAAAGGGTTTCTTCCCTTCCTGAGTTAACCTAATGAATAGCGGTAGTGAGTTCTCGTTGTGCGGGCAGCAACAAAGAGTGTAATCAGTTATCGAATCAGTTCTATTATTATTATATAAGAAAGATTTCAGAATGCCCTGTGCCTGCTCCTGTGAGCAAACACCTGGCTGCCGTGCAACAAGGCACCTACTGACGCGTGTTACAAGTCACTTGTCTAGTAGAAGCTTGGTCCCTATCAAAAACTAGATGTTCTTATTAAGGAGAAAGTTGACTCGCCCCCCAAGAGTAGTGCACCCTAGTATCCTTTTCAAACCTCTTATCGAGTAGACCTAACTCACTCTACTGATGCTTATTCGTAGACCTAACTAACCCAGCTTGCTTCTTTTCCCCACTACTAGTGTAATATCCCGAGTTTCATCAGTTCTTTTATGAAAGATATAATTCTCGTTGTCATGTCTGGGCTAGGGGCATAAAAGAAAGGCTTATTTGCTTGTTTCTGTTCCGGAAGTTCCATTAGTGCGAGCGGAATACCTTGTTTCGTCGTGGCACACCCCAAACACAAGCACCCCCCGGCTCATGCTTCTGACCTTATTACTTTATGGTTCCTTCCTTTATTACCAAGTCCTGGGTTCGGGAACTAAGTAGTCTTTGAATTCCACTAGTTCAAGTCAGAATGAAGTGATAGTTTACAGAGCCGAGCCAGTAGTTTATGAGAGGGGAGTTTCGAGTGGAAAGATAACCAGTTGACCGGGGCTATGGAACCAGGGAAGAAGAATCAAGGGAAGCTACGTTACTTGATTTCGCATCGCCAAGACACAGATAGAAAAGCAAGTAAGAATGAAGTTATGGGAGCGGAGGCCGAAGATCAATAGAGTACTGGCTTTCTTGTCTATTAGTAGCTTGGCATAGTTACTTGTCTGCTTTCCGGATAGCTTGCATTGCATCCCTTGCCCACCACCTGGTGCTCTTTATCTAAAGTAGGAAAGTAGGAGTTAAGGAATGGAACTACCTAAACTCATCAGTAAAGGACCGGTTATTATAAGTTCTGGCTAAACTCAGGCTTCAACTTTGTAGGCTCGCAATAGAACGAGTGAAACTCAGACTTAAAACACCGCTTCTAAGGCTTCAACTGGAGCTGGAACTTACTATCTGCCTGGTGTTAGTCGATGTAAGCCTGATCCTGTTGCTACTTATTCTATGTATTACTAGTATGGGCAATTAATCAGTCCTGCCCTTCTAGTAAGTGTAAAGTTTCAAGTGTCGTTTAAGTGCTCGTCCTGTAGTTGTATAGATGGGAGCCATATCCTAGTCTGCTCTTGTTTAATACCGAGTTCCATCCCCTGTATCATCTGTATTTTAAGCACTTATATTAAGTCGCCGAGGTCGAATGAAACTAGCAACTCTCAACTAGAAAGTAGGAGTTACAGAAGACCCCTTAGTCTCCCTTTACTGAAGTCAAGAATCAAACTAACTAGTCCAAGTCAAAGAATGGAACTGAGTTTAACAAGTCCTAATTAGCTCCCCCATAGCTCAAGAATGAAACCACTAAAAGCAAGTAAGTATCAGTGCTCTAGTCTAAGAATCAACCCAGTGACAGCAAGACTTAAATCAGGCAGGGAGAATGGAGCTAACCAATTACAGGCTTAACCCAGCGCTTTCTTAGTAAGGGGAGAATGAAAAGAGGTAATTACAGGCTTGAACCACTGCTACGAGGAACCAAACACCAACCAGTGCTGGTAAGACCTTAAACACAGGGCAGCTAGTATAGGTATCTATCACTGCTTCTTATATAGCTACTTCAGAATCAAACCACTACCAAAAAGACTGATACTCGGTAATTCAAGGATGAAACCACTGTCACCGATTCCATGCCTATAGCTACTAAGATCAGAGCCTATAGCTACTAAGATTAGAATCAAACCAGTGAGAAACAACCTTAAAGTAAGGGCAGCAGAGGAGCCCGGTGCTCCATAGTAAGAACGAAACTCATAAGTCGAAGAATTAACCCTTAGGGGAAGCGTCTAAGAGTGGAACTAGCCCTTATTATAATCCGAAGCCTTAAATCCCCGAGCCCTTAGTAGAATTCGGTAAGCTAGTGGGAAAGGTAAGAATTGAAGTTAACAGGCGTTGCTTGTCTCCTTGGCTATACGTAGCTTGGTGGGGCGGTTACCACAACTCTTCATTCCAATACAAGGGAGTAGTTGCCAGCTGCTAGTTGGTATTTGTTTACAGAGTCGAGAGAGGCAAGGTCAGAAACAGAATCAGGGTTGGAAGTATAAGTAGGGCCCAAAGAGTAGGTTCAACTCCGCAATTGAACTATTCTATTCATCTGCTTCTTACTGAACTTCTTCCCTTTTGCTTACTTATTAGTCTTTTGCTTACTTATTAGTTTCATGAAGTTACTTGGCAACTGTAGTAGTGGATTGGCCCAGTTAGGCTTTCAGCACCTTATTCTTTGTAGTTTTAGTAGTTGCCAGAAAGAGATAGAATTGACCTAAGGAGTTAGAGAATAGAGCTCCCTAAACTAAGACTGAAACAAGTGTTACCCAGACTGATACTAGTGGTGGGCATAGGCAGACTTAACCCTGAGCTAGGCAGACTGATTCCCTTACTTGACCCTACCTTCCCTGCTTCTGCTATCGAGCAACCAGACTTCATACAGCAACTCAAAGACTCTAACCCACTGATAGCAAGGCTTAAACCCTAGCTGCTAAGCCTTAAACCAGTCAATCAAAGAACCAAACAAGGGAGTGAAAGAATGAAACAGTGCCTCTGCTCTAGTAGCTGGGTTATTGTTTCATTTCACTAAGTAAGTCGGAGTGCCTTATAGTAAGTTATTGCCCTAGTGAGTAACAGCCTTAAGCCCTGGGTGGACCGATGAGAATGCCGCCAGTAAGTCCCAGAATTGAGCTAGTCAGTATCTCAGAATTCACCTCACAGGTATCAGAATGAAACTCAGTAGTTGTAGTCTAGTAGTAAGTCCCCAATACCAAGTATAAGAATGAACAAGTCACCTCGGGGGTAAGAATGAAACTCAGTGGTTAAAGAATCAAACAGGTACTATAGCTCCTGTAGTCCTAGAATGAAAGTAGTAGTTGACTCCTTCCCCGATTAGTAAGTACAGGAGTAAGCCCCTATTTATTAGGTCTTGGGCTAGTGCTAGGTAGTAAAAGTACTAAGATCAGAATCAAACCCCTTATTATAATCCGCAAGAGGGAGAGGTGAGTTAGCAAGGGAGATAGAATGGAGCTAGTCATTAACAGACTGATTCCAGGCCCACATAGATCAGAATGTCCCTAAAGCAGTCTAAGAATGAAACTACAGTTGACAGCCCCTTCAAGTAGTTGTCCAGTTTCATCAGTGGTAGTAGCCAGAGGAGATGTAGAGGATCATTAGTTTACTACCCTAACCAGTAGTAGAGCTTATAAGTCATTTACCCCAACTAGTAGTATAAGTAGTCCAGAGCAATAACAGTATTAGTAGCCAGCTGGGTCTACAAGGGAAGCAATGAAAGCTATCAGGAAAGCTGACAAGTAGGCAAGTGACTCAGGTATTAATTCCCCTACATCTAGTAATTGAACTAAGTAGACTCAGACTGAGACCAGTGCTATTAGGACTGAAGCTGGTGAAAGTAAGACCTAAACCGCTGCTAACAAGCCTGCTACTGGTGTTGTTGCTAAGCCTGCTGCTAGTGAGTATAGGACTTGATGCTGCTAAGGCATAGAATGAAGCTAGTTAAACTCAGGCTGACACCGGAAAGACTCGGACTAAAACCAGTGCTGCTCTAAGACTGCAACAAGTAAGTCAAAGCCTTATACTGGTGCTGCTAAGAGGTCAGCTAGTCGTGGAGCTCTCAGGGGTCAGATCGGAATGAAACCACTGCCTCCAATTACTTACTTCCTTCAACTCAACTCAGTAGCTAAGGTCTAAAACCGGGGAGTTACATAATGAAAGTAGTGCTAGCAAGACTCCCATTACTACTACTAAGAAATCAACTAACAAAGGTAAGAAACCAACTAGTAAGTAGAAGAATCAAACTCACTTATAGTAATTGGAGCTAGTAGTCAAGGTATAAATTCCCCTAATCTAGTAGAAGAGGGTAACTTCGCTCTCCACTACCAAGTAAGAATCCAACTCATATGCCCAAGTCCTGTGCTCACCTTTCTCATATGTCCAAGTCCTGTGTTCCTACCTAGGTGTTAAAGAATTGAACAGTGCCTGCTAAGACTGATCCAGGTATCTGATATAGCTACTTCAGACTGAAACAAAGCAGGCTAAGACTGAACCAAGTGAGAAACAGGTTTAAACCACTGCTACTAAGACTATAACTAAGTAATTAAAGACTGGAACAACTGATAACAAGACTAGGACACCTAACTACCAGAACCAGTACTGGCCTCTATTTATTAAGTCTTCCATGTATTCCCACCGATGGAGAGTGAAAGAATTCATCTAGTAGTAGCTTGGGAGTTTACAGAGCTATAGTCGCGGTAGGCAAGGGAAGAAAGAGAATAGTTCTTGTTTGAAGAGCAAGAGCGGAACTACTCTAGCAGGAGAGCACTAAGGATTTTCAACCGGGGAGCTGGGTATGCCTATGTTCTTAGGCTCAAATGCACTATTACAGAACTCAATTATGTTTTATGGAATTATAAGTACTGGCACATGAAAAACGGATAAAGCTGCGAAATAAGACATTGAAAGCCTAGAAAACTGGGCTACGTTGCTTGGTTAGTAGTTGGCCTGGTCTCTGTTTCTGTCCGGAAGGTATTAGTCACTGACCTCATTCTGTAAGGAAAGAGAACTGGGCTAGGTTGGTGCTCTAGCTCTAGTTGTTGCTCTAGCTCTAATAATTCTCTAGGAAAGTTTCACTAAAGAACCTGGGGTCTAGTAGTCAGCAGCTTGTTTCAAGAAGTATGAGTAAAGTAAGCCCCTATTTCTTAAGTCTTGACCGATATAAGTCAGAAATTCTATTCTTAAGTAGTAGCTTGGCAGTTGCCCTTCTATTAAGTCGCATAAGAAAGTGTTGTTTGAAAGTAGGAATTACAGAATTAGTTGACTTACTTGGTCTTTACTTACTTGTGGTAGTTGTTGAATGAAGTGTTAGTTGCCAGAGTATAGGCTTCAGTTCTTTTGTTAAGCAAAGAAGAAATCTATCTCTTTTTAGGCTTCTTACCCTCCTAAATAACTACTTCTACTTTATATAGGAGAACCGATCAAACTCAGGAGTCCAAGGCGAGGTGAGCTAGCCCTTATTAGAATTCCTCAGACCTAAACCTGTGGCTAACAAGCCTGAAACAAGTGGCTAACAAGAACCAGTACTTGCCTACCGATTCCCGCATCTAGTTCAGTGGACTCGGAATTTCACTAGTGAGTATAAGATTAAGAATGAACAAGTAAACTCAAAGCTAAGAATGAAACTCGGTAGTACAAGACTTAAACAAAGCAGACTAAGAATGAAATGAAACCCGGGATATGCAACTGGGGATGAAACGAAGGAGTCAAAGAATTCAAGCAGTGAATCAAAGAACCAAACCCGGGAGTGCAAGAATGGAGCTAAGCCCAGAACTTATAATAACGGGCAATTACTTACTTCCTTCGACTGGTGCTGGCCTGGTACTACTAGGGCAGATGCTATATGTAGAGCTATAAGGTCTCTAACAACTGCTTCCAAGGCTGCTACTGGTGTTGCTAGGAATGGAAGCGGGGGAAGCAAGCCTGAACCAAGTGTTTCCGAGCCTGATACTGATGCTCCCAAGCCTGATACTGGTGCCACTGATTCCAGCCTATGTCTCTTACTAAGATCAGAATTCACCTAGCTGGTAGTAAGCCTTAAGCAATACCACCGATTCACAGAAGTAGAAGTAAGTTGAAAGTATTCAATATCAGAATCAAACTCGGTAGTCAAAGAACTGGCTTTCAGTGGCTTTCAGCACCTGTTGAGAGGCACTTATTGTAAGTTTAGGCAAGAGAACCAGTTGACCGGAAAGAAAGAGAACCCGAAAGCAAAGCAAGTAATAAAGTAGTAATAATTAGGGGAAACATAGTCCTGTATTCGGGAACCAGTTCAGTTGCCAGGAAGAACACTAGCGTCAGAGGATTTAGTAGGAAAGGTAAGAAAGAGAATCCGGGTTTTGGTAGTATAAGTAGGGCCCAAAGAGAAGGGGTTTACCAATTTAAGGAGAAGTAGATGAGAAAGCTGCTCTTAGATATATTAGAATTCCACCAGTTAGTATAAGAATTCAACCCATATGACCAGCGAACACAGCACTTAGGGGTGATTTGTGGTAAGTCATACTCTTATCCTTCTCTGGCTTCTCTTCTCTTGTTACACCAGATGCAGAGTGAAAGGCTTGGTAAGCTATGATTCTTTGGTAAGCTATGAAAGGCTTGGTAAGCTATGAAAGGGGAGTTCTTGTCCTTACTTGCACTTAAATACTAATACCAGAGGATGGGGCCTTCCTAGTCAGTTGGTAAGCTATGAAAGTGTAGTAACGAGTTGATAGGGGAATCCTAGGCTAGGGCAGTTTACTGGCTTGGCGGGTAGGCAAGAGAAGCAGTTAGAGCCGAGTATTTCAAAGTTGTTGTAGAGAGAGGGGAGCAATTAGATCAGTGGAGCAAGATAAGGGGTATAGGATCCAGAGAGGAGGGATAGGTCTTACTTGAGGGTTTCTTTCTTATATGGATTAGTGCTTTTGAGCTGAAGTAATAAGCTGTTTCTAGTTGTTGGCAAAGGGGAAGCCTTAATAAGTGGGGGCTTACTCTACTACCCCTATTCTGGTTCTTGTTTAATAGCTTTTGGAATCAGGTTTCCTATAATAAGATAATCTAGCATTTCATAGAGTCAAAGTAATTACTCAAAAGGAGATAGATTGTATCATTGCTTAACATAAGAAGGGAAGTGGTCTAATGCAAGGGAAGAAAGAGAATTGTTCTTGTTCAACCCCTTATTATAATCCGGTTGTTGCTTGGCGAGTCCTAATTTCGCCCTACATCGAATCTCACTCTGGCTTGGCTGAAAATGGAACTCAGTAGTAGTCCATTTCGAGGTGTTACGTTGAAGTGAGCAACTGTAGGAGTGATTGTTTAAGTGCTTATTGTACTGTTAGTTTAGCTCCAAAATGACTATAAGTCCCTTATGATTCTAGTATTTGCCCTGTTCTGGTTATTGACTAAGTCCTCTGTTCGCTAGTAAGTAGTTCTTGTGCTCTAGTGCTTGTGTTCTTAAGTCTAGGAAGCAGGACTCATATGTGTTTGTGAGCAAGAGGCGAGGTAAAGTACTGGATCGGAAGAAACGGAATAATTAGCAAGAGAAGAGGAGAGGGATAGTTGCCTGAGGTATGTATGGGAGCCGAGTATTTATAAGTAAGTTCTAGTGAAAAGTATTTATAAGTTGTTGTTGAGTTGAATCAAATTACTATAAGTCCTGTTAGAGGTAAAGTGGAAAGTGGAGTGGAAAGTATAGTAAAGGGTGCCAGTACAGTAGTAGTAGTCCCGGTAGTACTAGTGGATTTATGACTTTCCCACTTGTGAGTTGAATTCTAACTAGTCTAGTTATCGGAGTAGGAATGGAGTAGCTCCTGCCGCTGTAGTAGTTGATTGGCCCAGTTCTGCTCTAGTTGCATCCTATTTATAAGCTGTGCCCCAGGAATGGAGTATTGATTGGCAAGACCAATATCCTTCTTTCTTATAGAATCTGCTATCTTTAATAAGAGAATATATTCTTTAGTAAGGTGTCTGATACTGTGTCGGTAGAGAAGCAGAGGATGGAGCTAACTAAACTAAGGCTGATGCGGTGTCTAGGCAGAATGAACCTAAGCAGTCAAAGAACGAAACAAAGGCTTTCAGCACCTTTACTTAATTTCCAAACCACTAAAAGCAAGCCTGAAACAAGTGTATCTAAGACTTCACCCAGGCAAGAGGCAGACTCGAACCAGTGCTTCCTCAGGCTGCTGCTGAGTAGGGATATAATGAAGCTAGGTAGTTGCAGTTATTATAAGTTCTGGCACCCCTTATTCTAATCTGTCAAAGAATTAAGCAAGGAAGTAAAGAATAGAACCCCAGTACTTATAATTCCCGGTTATATTAAGTTCTGCTGCTATGGATAGTGAGAATGAGAGACAGGAGTGCAAGCCTGATACTGGTGCTTAAGACAGAAACAGGGTAGTTACAGATCGGCATTTAATCAGTTGTCTAGGCACCGAGAATGGAGCTAATAAGTGCTGGTGCTACTCGGATGCTGGTGGTGAGTGACTTCTAACAAGTAGGAAAGTTCCAATGAAAGTAAGTGACTTGGCTCGTTGCTTGGTCATTAGTGTTTGTCTCTTATACTTACTAGTTCCATTATTGGAGATTGGAATCGGTAACTCGCTTGGCAACTGGTATAGAATAGATATCAGATAGAATAGATATCCGTAAGTACCTGGTATAGAATAGATATCAGCTTGGTATAGAAAATAGATATCTGTAAGTACCCAGATTAGAATAAGGGCAACCCTAAACTGAATCTAAGGGCAACTAATACTTCCTATCCTATGGCTCTTTACTACTATACTACTTGCTCCTATCTTATCTCACTTCGATGCTACCTCTTATTAAACACAAGACTACTACTAGTTGAGTCACCTACTCCCTTACTAACTCTTTCACTGGACCTGGACTTGAAGTTAAGAAAGAAGAATGAGTTTCCCTAGCCAAGCAACTACAGTTCTAAGAGTTCTAGTAAGTTGCCAACAGTATGTATAGATAAGGAGCCTTAGTTAGCTGAGCCGGGAGTTCTTGTTTCAAGCAAGTAGGAGACCAACTCAGAAGGTATAATTACTGAATGGAACTATGGAGTGCCTTCTAGTAAGTTGTGGAGCTAGGGCGGGCAAGGCTAGGCACTTAAATGACTGACTCAGACTACAACCACTAACAACAGGAATGCACCTAAGGAGTGACGGATAGGACTAACCAGACTCCAACACCACCTAGTAAGAATGAAACAGGGCCAACTACTTACTATAAGGGCTCAAACAACTGCTAGTAAGACTTAAGCTACTGATGCTATAGGTAGTATTGGTACTCAGACTGACAGCCAGGGAAGTAAGAATGGCACTAGTTGGTATCGGGCTTCAACCGGGTAGGCTCGGTAAGCAGTTAGAGCAGATACATCAGTAACATCACTAAAGCAAGAACCTGCAGTGGAGTGGTAAAGTGGAACTTCTTAGAACTAAGTCCTGTGTTCGCCAGTAAGTAGTACTGTATTGCAAGCTAAGTAAGTATTGCCAGTTGCCAAAGCCAGAAGATAGGTATAGTAGAAATAAGTATTAGTACCAGAACTTATTAATTGGCCCCTCAGTTAATGGTTCTAGTGTCATCCCGAGTTTCATCTTATAAAGAAGTTGTTTCAAGACTTACTTCATAGGGCTTAACTTAGTTCAAATAGCCAGAGGAGAGTTGTCCAGAGATTCATAAGTTGCAAGTGGTAGTGAATTACTAGAAGGTCGAGTGTTCGGGGCTAGCAAGGGAAAGAATTGAGCTATTGAAACTAAGAATGTAGCTAATAAGACTGATGCTGGGTGTAGTTGCAGTAAGTATCAGTTGTGCTATTAGTTGCAGGCTGAAGCTAGGGATACTCAGGCTGAAACAGTGCCCGCCCCTAGGCAGACTTATTCTAGTGCCCCTATTTCTTAAGTCTTCCCTGTCTATTGAGGGTTGTAGATCAGAATCAAACTAGTGCTGGTAAGACTAAAACTCATAACTACCAAACACCGACCCACACTAGTAAGAATACAACTACTAACAAACAGACTTCAACAAGTGTGGTACTCAGCCTTAAGCCCAGAGGAGAGGTTAGCTAGTAGGAATGCAAGAATTGAAGTAAGTCAAGGATAAGTCGGAGAGAGAGGCTCAATGAGTACTTTAGTTGCCAGAGGCTTCTATAATAAGTTGAGGGTCAGAAAGTGGAGTTGATAGTTGCTAGTTGACAGAGCTATGGGAGTCGGATTCAATAAAGAATGGAACTAGTCATTCAAGGAAGTAGTCCAGAGCCCTTAACAGTATTAGTAGCAAGAGTAGAGGGATAGTTGCTAGAGGATAGGAAGCAGTTCAGTAAGAAGCAGAGCCAGAGCCGGCTAGTTGATAGTGGAATTCTTTGTTGAGATAAGCAGTACTAGCACTAGGGTAGGTTGGAAAGAAAGCAGTTAAGGAGCTAGTAGTTAAGTCATTGGTCAGCTAGTCAGAAAGGTAAGAAATCAACTAGTGCCAACCAGCCTTCACTCAGTTGCCGGCTAGTCTTCACCCAGGTAGATACAGGCTCATAAAGTGGAGTGCCAAAGTCAGCTGCTAGGGCAGAGCCAGTAGTCAAGAGTGAGCTTGCCCAACCTGTAGAGTAGTAAAGAGTGAGATGAGAATGTAGGTCAGTTATTCTTATTGTCATACCGGCCAGGACTTAATTGCCTTCTGGTGATAGTCTTCATCCCTATTAGTTAGAACCAAGAATATGTCTTTAAGGGGTTCGGGAACTAGTGAGTACAAGTTAGTTACTGCATCTAGGGCAACTCCCCATAGTGAAAGGAATAATTCCACTAGTAAGTATAAGGTTAGGAAATCCACTAGTAAGTATAAGGTTAGGAAATAACCTAGTCCACTGCTTGTTTCAAATAAGTATTAGTAGCCTGAGGAGAGGTGGTAAAGACTTACTTAATAGGGCTTAGTTTCCCTTATATTAAGTCCAAGACTTATTTAAGAGGGCTTTTAGTTCCCCTTATATTAAGTTGGTAGCTATGCAAGGCAAGTAATGGTTGTAGCCAGGGGAGAAGAACTCTTTATTAGTTTGACAGAAGAGAGAGATTCGCTAGTAGCAAGAGGATAGTTCTAGTAGCTCGAGTAGCTTTAATAGAAGGGCAAGTTACAGGGCGAAGTCGACATGGATGGAATTGGAAGACATAGCAAGTAGGCGCCAATCAACTACTATACAAGTATAAGCCAACTACTAAGCCTGATGCCCTATAGGTGTAAAACCTCAGAATGCTGCTAGTAAGTCGAAGCCTTAAAGTCAGGACCCCTTATTATAATCCGTAGACTCAGCCAGTGCCTCTGGGGAGTTAGAATCAAACCACTAAATCCAATGTTCGAGAACTAAGGAGTGGAAGGCTATATCTACATTGCTTCCAACTATCAACTAAACTAGAAACCACTGCCAATCAGTAGTAAGGAAGTCAGAATAGAGCTAGTAAGGCTAAGAATCAAAACTAGTCAATCAAAGAATGCAACTAGAGAGTAGTACTCAGACTAAAACTACCCCGCCAAGCAACGGGATGAGCAACGATAGTTGCGAATGCTAAGCAAGACGCTGCGCGTGTTAGAATGCCAAGCAACGACGAAAGGGCCAAGTAACTACTAATGTTACGCGGCAGTAGGAATAACGAGTGATAGCGAGTTATGACCAAGTCCTGTGCTCGGCGGCAGCCATGAAATAGTAAGTTATAGTTGTAAACAAGTCCTGATTTTGAGTCCTGTGTTCGGCGGCAGCAACAATAGTAGTAAGTTAGAACCAGTTAATAGCAAGTCCACCAAGCAACTACTAACGTTGCGCGGTAGCGAGCTAATACACGTGTGTCGCGTCAGTTGTTCCCGTTGCGCGGTAGCGAGCTAATACACGCGTGTCGCGGCAGGGCCGCTAGTCAATTGAGGGAATGAAACAACTACCCTAAACTTACAATAAGGGCACAAGAAGAACAGAAACAGATGAAACTCGGAATGAAATAAGAAGCACTCTACTCTAAAAAGAACAAGAGCTGGACTACATACCTTAGCTACATACATAGCAGCAGCATACACATACCTAGCAACTAGACATCAGTCCCATACAGTATCCCCAACGCATCAGCCTGCAACTATCTCGGTTTAGAACTTAATTACTGGGACTCACCAGTACCGTTCTATCCCTTGCTAGCTCACCTCTCTAGCTCACCTACGATACTGCTACTACTTAGGTCAATTCCTTACTTCCTACCTTACTGCTCTAAACTCACCTCTGACCGTCCCGTTCTCAGCCAGTACTTATAATTTCTGGCTCCATTCCTCTACTCCCGAGGTTCATTCTTGATAGTAGTAGTTTGGTTCTTTCGCTACCCGGTTGGAGAAAGTAAGTAAAGGCACTACCCCGGTGAAGTCTTGGGTGCACTACTTTCATTCTGAGTTAGTAGATGCAGTCTGCCTATGCCTAGGATCAGTCTGGTTGTTACTCGGTTTAAGCCTTGGATTCGCTTGTTTAAGTCTTGATGCGGGAGATCAGTGGTATGGGTTTCAGCCTTGTTAGGCAGTGGTTTCATTCTTGTTTTGTTAGTTGTTTCATCCGTTATCAGTCATCCTATATCAAGAGAAATCATTCATTGAGCCAGAATAATCTGCCCTGCATTTAGTAGGGTTATAGTAGTAGTCCAGGTCCAGTGAGAAAGTAGGGTTAAGGCAATTAAGAAAGGGGAGTGGAGAATTACCAATTTCCGTTCGAGGAAGAGTTTTTTCTTTGTTTGTTGGTGCCAACCAAGAGAGGAATAAGGATTTCAAGCAGTTTCCAGATCTAAAGCTGGATTAGAGGCAAGATCAGAAGCGTTAGGCACCGGGAAAGAAATCAAGTTTATGCCCGAGAAAAAACAACGCAAGGTCCAGAGCTCCTTTAGCTACATATTAGTAGTGTATTGGCCCCTCCTGAAGCAATAAAATGGCATGAGTCATTTATGTTTTCCCGTGTTTTTTCATAGCACTGGTTGTGGCTCTGGTAGTTAGTGGTTAGCTCGGTGCTGTTACTCACTCGTTCCAGTTCTTTGACTCCTTAGTTCCATTCTTAAACTAGCATCGTAGACTCGGGGGAATGTAGGGAAGACTTAAGAAATAGGTATCGACTTAATAAATAGGGGCAACTAGATGCTATAGTGGTTGTATTCTTTCGCTACCCGGTTTCCGTCTTTGCCCTAGTGGGTTGGTTCCTAGTAGCTGTTGTCTCAGTCCAATACACCTTAGCATCAGAAAGTAAGTAAAGGCACTCCCCGGTTTGAGACCTTCGCTATCCAGCAGCATTCCAAGCCTACCCAACATCCGCCTGCAACCCCACTAGCTCAATTCTGACTGGCAATAGCAGCAGTCCTAGCAGCAGTGGTTATAGCATATAGTAGGGTGCAGTTGAAGCCTGTAACACCCAAGCATCAGAACTTAATATAACCGGGACGAGTGAGGTCAATTCTATCGAATTATAATAGGGGCTAGAGCTCCATTCTATCACTCCTGGCTTTCAGTCTTAAGTACAACCTAACGACAGGGAATAGATAGGCAAGTAAGGGAATAGTAGGCACTGGTTCCACTCTTTAGCTACCCGGTTTGATTCTTTAATGAAAACTTATGAGCTTGCTGGCTCAACTTACAATAAGGGGTGCCACTAGACTACTCGTATACTATTAGATGCAGAGAAGAAATACCTTAGTACTAGATACTTGGTATGAAGAGAATAAATACCTTTACTTACTACTTGATATCATAGAGTTGATACCCTTACTACTGGATATCTGGGAATAGAGACCTTTCCTTTGAAACAAGAGCAGGAGCAGTACTACGACTTACAATAAGGGCATAGGAGTGGAATGAAATTGACTAGCTAACCTGCCACCCTAGCTCTTGGATACTTTCCTTGAACTGAACCTATCTACTACCCTTTCTCTTGGAGACTTTCCTTTAACTTCCGCTTTCTACAGTGGAGCTGGCTCTAAGTCAACAACTATACTTACACTTATATGCTCCTTTCACAAATAACTCAAGCTCTTTCACTCCCTAGTGATGAACTCCCCTTTCTATACCTTAGAACCAGTACTATAAGTCACTTACCGGTCTTAAACTCATACTCACAACTATGAGCTGGGCTCTAGTCTTATTACTTCAGAGAACTACTTGAAAAACGACTATAGTGTCAAGATAACAGGGGATGATGAAGACTATAACCATTGACTTAAGGGCGAATTATTATAAGGGCAACTTATGCAACTTAATATAAAGGGAACAACTTACTATACTATCTCATCCACCTATGGCTCATCCAACAAACTTAATGCTGCCTCTTGCTCTTCGACCTCTTGGCTGTTTCCAGCTTAACTTACTAAAGAACCTCCCCTTATGACTTACTGCTTCCTTAGCTGTTTCTTTCTTTGATTGACTAGTTGGATTCTTGACTTCATTGTTTGACTCCTTAGTTGGATTCTTTGACTCCTTAGCAACTGAT
Organism: Musa itinerans; assembly: GCA_001649415.1. NCBI lineage: Eukaryota > Viridiplantae > Streptophyta > Magnoliopsida > Zingiberales > Musaceae > Musa > Musa itinerans. The sequence continues at coordinate 214,355 of LVTN01000167.1, forward strand.
TCAATGCTGAGTGCTGCTGGTGTTTGAGTCGAATTAGAATAAGGCTTATGAGTTGAAGTCTTAAGCACCAATATAAGGCTTACTACCTAGTCAGATCAGTAAGAGTAGCAACAAAACCCGAACACAGGACACTTACGTAAGGCTTACTACTTACTAGGTGAATTCCGAGTCTACTTAGCTCCCAATACTAGCTACCCCCGCTTGAAGCCTTGGAAGCACTGGGTCAAGTCTGGTTTAGCACTGATGCCAGCCTGGTTGTTAGTTGTTTCATTGTTTGAGTTAGGTGTCATAGAACTTAATTACTTGCGAGCCCTGGTTGGAGGCTTACACCTACTTAGCTCATTATGAAGGCATATGGGGTTCTATTCTGGTTGGCACTGGTTGAAGGCTTGGACTTACAAGTGCTATTCTATCCCTAGGCTTTCAGTCTTATATTGATCAACTCCATTCTATCCCTAGGCAAGATACAAGCTACTACTGATATTGATACTGATCTTGCCTCAGATCTCGTAGACCATACTAACTACCCTACTGATGCTGATTCTCATAAGAGATAACTCGCCCTACTGATGCTGATTCTCTATACGACCTAACTCACCCTGCTCTGCTAGCAACTATGAATTTAACCTAACCCTGCTGGCAACAGATACTTAATTTCACTCAGTTGGCAAGTAGGAAAGCCAGAGACAAGCTACTCGTTTAGAGTTAGAGTTTCAGCCTTATTATATTCAGTCCGAATTAGGCTAGGCTCCTCTCTTAACAAACCTGAGTTCTCGTCCTATTTCCTTTAAGAATGGAGTGGAATTACCGCTACTCAGCTATTGTTTACTTGACTCACTTACCACAACTCTGATACTTATACTATAATAAGTCAACTATCTCTTTCTAATGAGTAAACTCTCTCTTGCTTGCCCACTTCTCCTCTTTCCTAGTTTCTTATTTCCTAGTTTCTTATTTCCTCTTTCTCTTCCTTTACTTACTGATTTCATTGTTTGACTACTTGGGTTGATTCTGTAACCCTACCTACCCGCGCTAGTCCATAAATGAGAATAAGGGGTGGCCACCAGCACCAGTCTTACTAGTTACAAACCAATACTGATTGTGCACTGCAACTTATACTTACTTAGATGCACTGGTTGATGCCTTACACTTACTTACTACCCCTCTCATTTCACAGGCTTGAACGCTTGCCCTTACTTAATGTCGTGGTTCAATTCTCACTTTCCTACTTGCCTACTTCCACTCAAGCTTTGAACGGCTGCAACTCACAATTCCACTCACACATGAACAGGAGCTGGCTACTTGCTTCACTGCATACCTTCTAGAACTAAGATCAGAGAAAAGACTGATACCACTGCTGCTAGGCATTTAATCAGTTGCCGACTTAATAATTGCATTGCACTCCTTCTTTTGAGTCCTGATGTGGCCCTCTCATGGGATAGAATGGAGCTAGTGGTAAAGTCAGGATGAACCCGGCCAGTACTTATCATTTCTGGGGATAAAACCAGTAAATACAAGAATGGAACTAGTAGTAGAGTAATTGGCTCTTTGCTTTTGCAGTATACGCTTGTCCCAGTTAGGCTTTCAGCACCTTATTCTTATGAGCTAGTATTGTGATCAGAGAAGAAGCAATTACAATAAGGGCTTACTAGAAGTAAATTAAGTAAGGGCTCTCTTGGAGTTCACCAACTGACTAGAAAAGGGGACTTACAATAAGGGCAGATTATGAATCTGGCTCTAAGGGCTCTCTTTATTACTTTATTGCCGACCTATCCTATGGAATTGCTATCCGCCAAGTCACTACTTATGGGCAAGCTACGTAGGAAGGTAGAAAAGAACCTGAGGGATAGGAGAAGATAGTCTAGTAAGTTGTTCTGCCCTGTTTTCTAGGCTCAAAAGGAATGATTTCTCATCTTATTGAGTGTGATAGGTATTTGTATCCAAGATAAGAGGAATCGGCGGGACTAGATCCATCCCTCTATTCATTTACTTACAAAAACTTATGCTCTTTCTTTGCACTCTTGCCCGATTTCATCCTTGATAACTATTGGATACCAACTTAATATGTACTGTACTTCTGGCTAATCCACCTGCGCTAGGTACCCCAAAAACCTCTGACTAGTTCCATCCTTACAGTAGAGCTAATTTCTTATTGTAAACCAACCCTTAAGCGACATTACGAAAAGAGCAACACCTACTGGGGTTCGAAAAGAGCAACACCCAGGGGGGCGAGAGGTAGCCGCGAGGTAGTTTCATTTAGTACCTGGTATGGAATTCCACTCATAAGCAATGAAAACAGGACAATACAATAGTACCACTGGTATTCAACAAGGGATGCAACTAATTCAGGAGTCGGAAATAGGCTTGGACTTCTTCTTGCTGTCCGGAAGGTATAAAACAAAGGAATACTATATATGGAATCAAACGGTGTAACTCTGATATCTTTCTATTGGAAACAAGGCTCCAAAACCCCGGTTATTATAAGTTCTGGCAGTTAAGAAATCAGAATGAGTTGACTTAGCTCCATTCCGAGAAGCACTTATTTAAGTCTGAGCCTTTCATTAATTGGTTAGTTGCATTCTTAGTAGTATTGGTTTCATTCTTCAATTCCTATTCCGACTTCTGAGTTTGTCTCTGACGAATTAGAATAAGGGCTAGCTCACCTCCAACTAACTAATACAGAAACTTAAGAACTGGACAACTACCCGCGCATCAAAGCGAGCACTCCTAACAAGTAAGTAAACAAATCATTCCACTGGCAGCTGTCAACTACACCTATGGCTCTTTGAACTCTTTGGTAAGAAACCAGGACTTAGCTTCCACCCCTTATTATAATTCATTCCACTCACACAAGAACAAGAACTAGAACTGGAGTGACTATTTCATACCTTAACTCTTTCTCCTCTGATCTTTCAAATCTACCTCTGTAAACTAAGAAACTTCTTGCTCTTATACCGGTCCTCTTCTCGGGCCGGGCTCCTGTACCCGCCAAGCAACTGACCTGACACTGTAAACAAAGAATTCCACTATCTACTTGAAATAGCGATAAGAAGAAATAGTAAACTACTTGAGAAACAAGCACAACTTCTAAATACTGGTCTCCAGTTTGATTCTTTGACTACCCAGTTGCATTCTTAGTAGTAGTAGCTATAGAACTTAAGAAGAGGCACTCCCAAGCATTAGTCTGAGTATACCTACCATAAGTCTCAGTAATACCTTGTTTAAGTCTTGTTGGTAGTGAGTGAAGCCTGTAACCTCACCCTTACATTCCCATACCTTAGAGGCCAACATCAGCCTGTGACTCCTTAGCTTCAGAACTTAATATAAGGCGGAGCACCAGTAGTGGTTGTAGGCTTGATAGTAGTAGTTGTAGTCAACAAGCAACTACTAACGTTGCGCGGTAGTCCGGCCCCCCACTGCTTTCGTTCTGTCACTCCCGAGTTGAATTCTTAGATTGTGGTTAGGGAAATTCTGTAATCCGAGTTTCTAGTGGTAGAGTTCCATCCTTTAACTCCCCTGTTTCATTCTAGGACTACTGAGTTTGATTCTATATCTTACTTCTTAAACTACACTTAGGTCAATTCTTTCACTGCCTGGTTTCAGTCTACCCTGGTTTCAGTCTCCCCTGGCTTTAAAGGCTTGCTTGCACAGGTTTAAGCCTTAGAGTTAGTAGTTGTATTCTGAAGTTAAGTAGCTAAGACAGGGAAGACTTAAGAAATGGGCCCTAGCATCGGTCTTACTAGCTCGGGTTGAAGCTTACTAGCTCGGGTTGAAGCCTTACACCTACTTAGCTCATTCTGGTTGGTATTGGACTTACTAGCTCAATTCTTTGATTGACTAGCTCAATTCTTTAACCACTGAGGCGCACCTTAAAGATATATTCTTGGTCAACCCGTACTTCTTTCAACCAGCAGCTTAAAACTACACCTCTCCTCTGGCAACAAAGACAGATTCCACTATCACTCCACTTCTTTGACTACTTAGTGCAATTCTAACTTCCTCTCCCGCATGCAATTATAGTAAGGGGCCAGAACTTATAATAACCGGGAGTTACTGCTTTAAGTCTTAATGTCAGTGGATGTAGCCCGAGTAGGCACCGTATCGGGCTTGGAAGCATGGGTTTGAGTCTGTAACTTGGGGGTCGGATAGAAATTAAGTAAAGGCACTCCCTAGCCCCATTTAGCACTGGTTTAGGTCTTAAATAGCTCTATATAAGAAGCAATAGCACTGGGTTCACTCTTGCACCCCTGAGCTTGATTCTGAGTTCTACTGGTGGAATTCTTACTAGCACTACTTATACTCGATACGGGCTGCGGTAAGTCCACTACTACTTAAATTCTGTAACTATTGACATGAGGAGCTAGCCCGGGTAGTTTCATTTGACATGAGGAGCTAGCCCGGCCAGAACTTCTAATAACCGGCTTGTGGATAGTGGTTTCATTCTTGTTGTTAATTGACTCGTTCCATTCTTTCACTGCTTTGTTTCATTCTTAAGTATGTATCCAGTGGCCTAGCTTAAGTACCACTAGCATCAGTAACTGGTAGTACCAGCCTGGTTAGCAGGGGTGCCAGCCTTGGAATGCATGGTTTCATTCTGTAATTCCGTACTGATAGCTTAGCTTCCTCGACTCTGTCAACTACAACAGTTATGGCAAACTTATAATAAGGGCCTCTGGATTACTATACTGGGTGGGGTTTAGTTATGGCTATCCATCTAACTATGGCTGCTATGATGCTTTGTCAACAACTGGAACATAGGCTTTCACAAGGTATTCCACTCTAACCAGAACCATAACCAGAACTGGAACTTGAGTGACTATTGAATACAAGAACTCTGGACTCCTATACTAGATGCGGGCCAAGTCACTACTTTCTTTCCCGCTTCACCTCTGGCTCTGTGAACTCAGGCTCATCCACCGGGGAGTAAAGTAAACAAATACTTTGATTCTGCTACTCCTTAGCTCCACTCTATCCTTTGCTCGCTCCATTCTATCACTTACTTGCTAGCCCCGAGCACAAGACTGGGTTTTGATGCTTCCTACTGATATTCCCACTTTCCAACCTTAGTGGAATTCTTTCATTCCTTATTCTAGTGTTTGTAGTTCAATTATTAACCTAACTTGATCACTGGAACTAGCCCTGGACTCTCATCTAACTCAAGACTCTCAGCTAACTCAATTCATTTCTTTTCTACCTTTCCGATCTCTCCTCACCAGACTTTCGAACCAACACCTTCCTTGAAAACAGAGCTTTCTGGTTCCCTTGCTGGTTGTAAATACTTCTAAATACACTGCTGACCTTGCCCACCTATAATAACCAGACTTGAGAACTGTAACTAGGGATTCTACCGTTATAAGTAAGGGCAACTGGAACTGGCACCACCACTGGAAAGGGGTAAGAAAATAGACTTGAATAGCTGACCTCGCCTACCTCCTTAACAGCACTACTTGGCCACCGACCCTCCTTAACAGCACTACTTTGCCCCCCCCATTTATTGCCAACTTAGTTCCATGTGCAGCTAATATGAGTTAAGCCTGATACTACCCAGTTCCATTCCGACTCCGGTGTTCCCTAGTTTTATCCGAAATGTCATCCTATAATATGATATATAAGGATTTAGGAGGAGAAGAAGCCTAAAAAGAGATAGATTTTCTTCTTTGCTTAACATAAGCAGATGAAGCTTCTCCTCTAGCGGATTATAATAAGGCACAAGGGATTCAGACTAGAACAATAACAGGACTACCCTAACAAGTAAGTACTCTCTGGAACTACCCAAACCCTAACTAGCAAGTAAGTCCACAAGCCAAGCCTAACTATCAATTCCGACCCCTGGGTTTGATGCAACTGGTTCCGAACCTAACTTTATAACAGGAACTGGACCTTGACTTGGTTCTAACAGCTAGCTCCACTCTCGGTAGCAAAGAGAGAAGCTAGTACCAAGGCTTACTACTTACCTGTTTTATTCTTAAACTACTGAGTTGACTCCTTAGCCTTCTACTTACCAGTTTGATTCCTACTTTCCTACTTCTTAGGTGCATTCTAACTTTCTTACTTTCCAACTTAGTTCCTTTAATTGGTTAGCTCCATTCTTTTACCTGCCCTGCCGAGCTCCACTCTGGCTTGGCTCCTGCTCGACTTACTACTCCAGTTCTAGTTCTCAAGTCAGAAAGAAACTAGTACTACCCGGCTTGGAAGCACAGCTTTTCTTCTAACTCCCTAGGAGCCATACCAATACTAGCTCATAGACCGACGCTACCCTGCGGCCTAGCATAGTAGGTCACTGTTTCATTCTTATATTAGCTCCATTCTCACTTATCACCTGCTGCTGTTTCATTCTGTAATTAGTTAGCTCCATTCTTTAACTCCTACTTACTTAGTTCCATTTTGTAACTCCTACTTTCCTACTTACACTCAAGCTTGCTTCCTTGCCTTGACTTTCTTCTTCAACTACTAGTGGAATTAGTGTCATCCGTCTTCCTATATAAGGAGAGTCAAAGTTATCCTAGAATTTCCCCTACTTTGTGTGTACTGAGTAGGTACATGAGAAATCAGAGTTCTTTTTCGCCAGGAACGGCTCTATTATACAAGTGTTAAGTCCACTCTCTTTCCATTCTTATTGTCAACTTACAATAAGGGCCTCCACTCCCTTACCTGTAAACAGGACCACTACTTGTCAACTGAAGACTAAACTAGGGCCGCTAGTGTTCCTAGGCAAGTCGATAACTAGGTTCATTCTTATGCAGCTTGCAGTATTCTAATTCTTTGACTACTTAGTTCTCTTACTTTACTTACTGGCTCACACAGTACTTGTACTAGACTAACTCTTGAACTCCTCTAACTCAGGGCTCCCAAAAGCCGCTACACATTAGTAGTTAATTGACCCTAACTCAACACTATCAACTCCTATTGAACTCCTAACTCCCTTTCCACTCTTCTATTTACCCTAAGAGCACTTAGCAAAGAGTTATGATGCTTCCTCACCTTCTCAGGTTTATGATCTTGTTTCTCCTCTCCCAAACAGGAATCTATCTTGCTTAGCCAACTTACAATAAGGGCCTCTAGCTCTCTAGCCCGATCTCTCTACTTGAAGCTCTCTAGCCCGATCTCTCTACTTGAAGTTCAGAAAATACTCTTTATTGAGGATTACCTTTTATATCATAAATCTAAATCAACGGGTTTAACATCAACGAGCTTACCGTCTCAAGCATCTAATCTCTTTTCTATTCTCACTATTTCTTGCTTAGAGTATATAACAGAGGAATATTACCTATTTTTTCTATACCCCCACGATTCCTTTTTTGTTCTTCTTTTTTGTATGTTCCTAAGCTTGGTCGAACTCTAATAGATGCTGACTTTCGCCTAACCTTATAGTAGGCAGGCATTCATTCGTTCGCCGTATAATGTAAGGGCGCAGGAGATGATGAAACAAGAACGTGAACTGGCCCACTTGCACCTACACCTATAAACTCTCCTTCGATTTATTAATCTACAAATATGATGAAGTCCTCGGCTAGAGATGCAACTTGAAGTAAACCACCCGAAACTTATTATAGAGGCCTCTCCTTTCAGGGAACTTAAATACCAAACTTATTCCCAGAACCCATACAGAACAACTTTAGTAACTCCCTAAGCTCTTGTGCTAACGGTACTCACCCGAGTGATTTTACTTACTCCGCCCGGTCAACTCATGAACTTCCCGCTTCTCAACTTAGTGGCTAAAGCTAATAAAAGAGTTTATGCTTGATGATTCCCTTAATGGCCCGACCCACCCTTGAAGACTATGAAGACAGGCGAAATACCAGCGAAAGGACTTGTTGTAGTTGGTTGCCCCTGCACTTAAGTTAATGGTGTGAGTTTAATAAGTAATCATTTATAAAGATAGGATTTCATTTAACTAACTTTTGGATCAGTCATAAAAGAAAATGCCGGGGGTGAAGGTGAAAGAGCTGTATCCAGAGTAGGAGCAGGGGCCAGTAAAGGAACAAGCAAATCAAGATACAAGTAAAGACATGATCCGTATTCCTTACAAACCTCTATCCCAGGTGCTCTTTCTGCAAAGTTATCATTTCGTTTCTATCTCCTTATGCGCTGTACCTTATTTCTATTAGATTCATTATTTCTTTCTCTCAATTGAGAAGCAGAATAGCATTCCCTTATTGAATAGAATAGTTGTCAGCACCAACAGGATAAGAGGCATATTCCAGTCTTGGTTACGAGGTCTCTTTCCGTTCTTGTTGAATCCCGCCAAGCCCTAAACTAATAATGGGCCCTGTTTTCTAGTCAAAATGCTGTCTAATATTGATAAGTTTTGAATGTGATTTCCCATAAAACAACATTTGGAATAAGATTTCCCATAAAACAACACTTATGAGCGGCCCCGGGGGGAATAGACTTGTTTCTCACTTCTTATAACACCGCCCAACGTATTACTCTCCATTCGCTACGTAGTAGCTCATCCCGTTGCTTGGTCGACCCAATTACTCTAAGGGCGTTGATGAAATAGCTCATTTCTTCCTAACATATTGAGGGTAGTTCAGTTCAGGGCATACTTTCTTACTTGCTTTGAATCAAGGTTCTCCTTGCTCCTATTAACTGAATTAGGCTCATCCACCATAGAATACGAATAGGGAATTTCAAACTAGAATAGGCTACGCATATATAGCGCATTATGGGATAGAATCAGTCACTAACCACACCAATAGTGCTCTTTCTTTTATTGCCATGCCAACCCACCGGCGTGCTCCTTCTGGAAAGTCATAATCAAACTCTTAAGTCCGAATTGGCCCACTCAGAGCCAACCGGCGTGCTCCTTTCCTTCCTTTGTCTAAGCTGGCTACAATCAAATGATTTGGCAATTTCCATTTTACATAGCCCCGGCATTTTGATTCATATTAACTACAGAAATGTGAACTACTTTGGACGTGGACACGCCAGAGATCCCCTATGTCACGGAACTCTTATGATCGGACCAGACAGGTGCTGGTGAACAGAACGAATATGTTTCTTTTTTTGGGTTTTTGCGAATGAACGCGAAGAGTCAAATCCATGTATTTTTGTTGAAAGAAAGTGCTTGAAAAGAGGGCAGGGCTGGTGTGCATCATGCACGCATTGTATGATGGAAATACTTTAATGAGAGAGTAGGACGCATAAACAAAGTTCTCACTCACGATCTACTAATGGGAAAGGCGGTCAAGAGAGAATCAGTAGTTCACACCATTTCTAGGAAAGTTGCTTGGAGGATCAGATGAAAGAGCAGTTAGAGCAGTTCTCAAGTCAGCTGCAAGCGGGCTAGTTCCCGTTGTTGATTCTTATTACACTTTGTTGATTCTTATTACACTCATTTATTTGACTTATTTAGGGAGATTGGAATCGGTCATAACCTTACTTTCTCGCAGTAACAGTCCACTTTTCACTCACAAACTTACAATAAGGGCCTCTCAACTGGAAACTTACTATGAGGGTGATTAATCAGCTTGTCAACTTCAGACTAAACACGGTATTCCACTAATTCCACTAGTCGTTGCTTGGCTCTCACTGCCCGCGCTTTAGGGCTTCTACTTAAGGGTTTCTTTCTTACTTACTGCACACATGAGTTGGTATCTGACTTTCCCACTAGCTCACATCTAAGTTTCATTCTTAGACTGACTGCTTAGTAGTAGAGCTTCAGGGAAGACTTAATAAATAGCATCAAGTACTAGTTCAATTCTGATTTCCCCTATAGGTTCAATTCCGATTTCCCCTGCCAGCTATCCATTCCGATCCTACCTGCTTTAAGTCTGCCAGTACTTATAATTTCTTTGAGTCGAGGGTAGTTGTTTCATTCTTCCTTTCCTACTTTCCCACCAGGAGCTCTATACTTGAATCCGGCTTTCAGCTCCTTGCTTTCGGTCTCGCTACCTTGACTCTCATTCCGTAACTCCCCGGTATCCGGCTTGGAAGCATGGGTTTTAGTCTGTAACTACATAGCATCAGCCAGCAGGGCACTGGTTGAGTCTGCCTATGCCTGGGTTAAGGCTTTGATTGACTGCTTTCAGTCTTAGATTAGGGGGTGGTCGGATAGCCTAGGTTTGATTCGATTCTTAGTGGCTCTTGTTTGAGTCTTGGAGTTGCTCGCTTAAGCCTTGGATGCACTACTTTCAGTCTAATTGTTGTTGGTATCAGGCTTGGAGTTACTGATTTGATTCCTTGATTCACTTGGTTCAGGCCAACTTACTATAGAGCTCCCCCCTCTCATTCTTGCTATGCCTTGGCTCAGTCTGTAATTGGTTAGCTCCATTCTCAGCAACACCAGTATTAGGCTTGGAAGCAGTAGTATCCGGCTTGGAAGCATGGGTTTAGATCTCACTTTCACTAGCATCAGCCTTAGTAGCGTTTAGTGGTTAGAGCCTGATTGTTAGTGATTTCAGTCTGGTTTGCTAGTAGCTATAGCCTTGGATTCCTGGGTGAAGTCTGTCTAGCTCACCAACACCAGTGGAATTCTTTGATGAGTTAGTTTCTTCTGTTTCTAGTTCAATTCTTAGTATGATCGGGGAATTGGTGGACTTATTCTATAGTCTATCGGGTAATCGGTGGGAAAGAGAGTAACCTAGAAGCGGGTAAGACTTAAGAAATAGGGAATACTTACATCTGAGTGTAATTCTTGTTGTTACTGGTCTAGATGCACTCGTTCCATTCTTAGTCTGCTTTGTTTCTTTCTCTCTGCCCTGGCTTTAAGGCCGTTACTCCCTCGGTACTGATTAAATGCTTTGACTCGGGTAGACAAGGGAAGCTGTTGAATCTGTTTTCCTATACTATATAAGAAGAGAGATTTTGATAGCTATCCACTATCACTATCCTCTGGATACTACTACTTATAAAACTACTCTACTACTAGTTGGGATTAAACTCACACCATTAACTTAAGGGCAGCTTGTAAACTAATACAGATGAAACACAGAAAGAAACCATTAACTTAAGGGCAAGAACAGGAGCAGTAGTAGTAGTAAAGGGATAAGACTCAAATAAAGATGAAACAACTAATGACACAAGCCCAGCTGCTGCCAACCAGCTTCATTCTTTAACTACTTTGTGAAATTCTAGGACTACTGAGGGAAATTCCGTAATGAACTACTAGCTCACCTCTCTCACTAGCCTAGATGCGGGCAATCGGTGGTATTGGTGGGGAAGACTTAAGAAATAAGGGAATGTAGCTAGAAGGAATGTAGCTAGTTAGTTTCAGTCTGCTCGGATCTAGTTGAAGCCTTTCTGGTACTGGGTTTAGTCTTACTATTGCTAGCATCAGAACTTAATATAAGGCGGAGCTGTGGTTGCATTCTGTAATTCAATTACTAGATGCTTAGTTCCACTCTGATGGTCTCCAGTTTCTTTCTTTCCTCTACTCTTGCAACTAACACTTCATTCTCACTTGCTTCATGAGGCTCATCCACTGTGACCTAACTACACCTCCTTATCCTCTACCTCATTGGCAGCCTCAGCTACTAATTCAATCAGTTATATTATATCAGTGAGTTCTATCATAACTAGTAAAAGACTTCGGGCTTACTTCTAACTACTGACTTACTCCTAGACTCAACTAGCACTGCTTCCATCCTTATACTGCTTAGGTCAATTCTTGGATAGTGGGTTGATTCTTAAACTAGCATCGGGGGCCAAGCAACGAGCCAAGGAACTACTACTAATAGGGTAGCTGGCAACCATCCCTCGAACAAACCAGTTAGTAGATCCCTTAACTTGTCAACTGAAGACTCAACTAGGGATGAAACTCGAACAGAAAGAGTAGATACTGAAGTAGACCTCGCTTCAAAGCCCACCTCTCTTATCAGCCTAAAAGCTAGTACTCTCTGGAACTACCCACACTCTAACTAGCAAGTAAGTAAACTACCCGCGCCTTGCCAGCCCCAGTTCTATTCTTTGATCTACCGGTTTCATTCTTTACTTAAGGACTTATAGCTTAGGCTTCCCTGGCTTCAGTCTGGTTAGCACTGGTACTCGACCTTACTACCTTGTTAGAGACCTTAGCTGCTACCACTACTAGTAATACCCATCCCTAGCATCAGCACCAGTAGTACCAGTTCTTGTTAACAGTGGTTATAGTCTTTGGGAATGTAGCTAGAGAAATTAAGTAAAGGCACTCCCTGGGTTCAGTCTGTGATCGGATCTAGTTTCAGTCTCGCCCTCACTCGTTTCATTCCTTTTAGCAGTGGATTCAGTCTTGCCCTTCCCTGGTTAAGTCTACCTAGCTAAAGGATCAGTCTTGCTAGCACTGGTTTAAGACCTTAGTGACCAATACAGAGAATCAGCAGCACTAGCATCAGCCTGTAACTACATAGCATCAGCCTGAGTAACACTGGTTTTAAGCCCTGTTTTAAGACCTTAGCTAATCAGTCTTACTAGCTGCCCGGTTGAAGCCTTAGATGCATCGGTTGTAGCCTGTAATTACCTTGTTTTAGTCTGTAACTACTTAGGTCAATTCTGTAGGTGCAAGGCAAGGCTTAAGACTTATACCGCCTAGTTTCATTCTTACACCGACTAGCTACATACCTAGCAGCCCCGGCACTAGACCTTAGCGACCCAGTTCCATTCTTAGACTCCTTAGTTACATCCTTTGACTCCCTGGCTTCACTCTGGTTGTTAGATGTTTAGGTCTGGTTTTTAGTGCTTCCAAGCTTGAACGACCGAGTGGAATTCTCACTAGCCACCCGATTGCATTCTCTATCTTATGAGTGGGTCTCCTACTTCTGAGTTGGTCTCTGACTTTCCCGGCTTTAAGGCTTCTACTGAATAGCTGCATTCTTTGTTTAGTTATAGCTCCATTCTTTCACGAATTACAATAAGGGGTTTCATTCTGAGTCTTCTAACTTACTGGTCTTAGCCTTCTACTTACAACTCTAAACTCCCCGTTTGACTACCCTAGCTCACCTCCTTAGGTCAATTCTGAGTCTACTTAGGTTGATTCCTACTTTCAAACTGGAGCTACAGGAGCTAATTCTGATGTTCTACGAGGTTACATTCTTTGACTCGGTCCGGATAGCCTTTCATTCCTGGGGTTGGTTCTTAGATGTACTTGTTTCAGACTTGGTGTGAACTGGTTTAAGACTTAAAGGAGTTAGTTCCATTCTTGTTAGTACGGTGCACTGTTGGAGCCTTGTAGCTGGGTGTTTCAGGCTTAGTAGCTGCAGTTAGAGTCTTAGTACCTAGCCCAGCAGTCCCATCCGCTCGGGTACCGTTCCAGCCTGAGTGGACACCGCAACTGATACTTACTGCCCATATGCCTAGCTCCCAAACAAAGGACTTGGTTCGAGGCATGGGAACCAATAAGGCTTAACCGAAGAGGTAGGCTCCAAATACTTCTTTCAAGAGGTAGGCAAGGGAACCAGTTATAGCAGAGTATTTATAAGTAGCAATCTGAGCCCTTCTAGTAAGTTCTAGCTCCCTTCCTAGGCTCCTACTCGCTAGCCTCTTAGTTCCAGTCTTAGCCTGCTTTGTTTCAGTCTGCTCGGATCTAGTTAAAGTCTTGCTGTTAGTAGTTGTATTCTTAGAGAGTTACTGCTTTCAGGCTGTCACTCACTTGGTTCAGTCTCGCTACCCTTGCTTTCTGTCTTAAACTCACCGGTTCGAGAAGGGGATCGATTCTGCGACTTACTTGGTTAATTCCTACTTGAGCTACTTGCCCACTGAGTTGCATTCTTGTTGACAGTGGTTGAATTCAGACAAAGAACCCTACTGCTCCATTCTTATACTTAGTAGTTTTCTTCCTAGTTCCATTCCTTAATTGGTTAGCTCAATTCTTGGATTTACTACTAGACTACTTGGTAGTGGGTTGCATTCTTTGATTTACTACTAGATGCTATGTACTAGTTCTATTATGTTACTGACGAGTTGAATTCTTATCTATCACCTTCCCTGGCTGGGAATTTATACCAATACTAGACCTATGGCTCCTATCACTTCATTCTTACTTTAGCTAGTTTTCTTCTTTGCCAGTAGTTTAGAGTAGCTAGTTCAATTCTATAACTACTGATCTTACTTTCCCACTTGCCAACTTAGTTCCCCATTCTGTAATTGGGTAGTTCAATTCTATAGCTACTAGTTCCACTCTTTCCAGTTCCGCTCTTTGGCTACCTGGTTTCGTTCTGTAACTCCTATAGGCGGGTTAATTCTTCAATTCCAACGAGCAACTACTCGGGATAAAGACTCTAACTCGAACAGCAAGGCCACTACTAGACTTAACGAGTGGTATGAAGACTAGAAAAATCATTCCACTATCAACTCTATCAACTCAGAGGCACGCTACTACTTTCATTCTAACTTCCCTGGCTTCCATTCCTTGATTCACTGGTTTAAGACTAGCTGGCAACTGAGTGAAGCCTTGGAAGCACTGGTTTGAGTCTTAGCTACCTTTTATACATCCCATACCAGTAAATACCTAGTCTAGCATCGCACCCCCAGTAGTACCAGTCTGTTATGCAGTGGTTGAACTCTGTAACTACCTAGTTTGACTCTGAGGTAAGTTAGTTCAATTCTGTATGTGTCCGCCGGGTCTTAAGGCTTCTACTAACTAGCTCCATTCCGAGCCTACCCACCAAGTCAGTAAACAAAGTAAGTAGACAAGCACCTGAACCTCTACTCTAACTACCCAGGTCAATTCTTTAACTACAGGGGAGGGTTTTAAGTCTGAGTATACTGAGTCTCATTCTGTATCTCGATGCGGAGAGAATCACTGAGCTAGGTTCCATTCTTGTTAGGCAGTATTGAATTCTTAAAGTGAGTATCAGCAGCATTGCGATAAGGTAGGTGAGTGAAGACTGGTTATCACTGTATTAAGCCTTGGAACTCCCCGGTTTCACTCTGTTAGTTGGTGGGCCAGAACTTATAATAACCGGCACTCCCTTGGTTCAGTCTCGTTGTTGTTGGTATCAGCCCTTATAGTCAGTTTCGGTACTGGTTTAAGACCTTAGCTACTAATACAGAGAAGACTTAATAAATAGGGGCAGCAGTTCCATTCCCCAACTACATAGCTGCAGAACTTCATATAAGGCGCAACACTGGTATCAGGCTTAGCAGCAGTTGTTGAAGTAAGTAGTAAGTACCGGCACTCGCTTAAGTCTCAGTGGTACCGTTTTCAGCCCTTATAGTAAGTTAGCCCCAGTTCTATTCTGAGTGGATACTGTTTGGTTCTGTAAGGAGTTGGTTTCAGGCTCAGAATTGTTGGTATCAGGCTTTGCCTCGGGTTGGATAGCCTGGTTGTTAGTGATTTCAGTCTGAGTATACCTAGTATCCGTCTTACATCCTATATAAAGAGAAAGATCTAATTTAGGAGAGAAAGATCTAATTTAGGAAGAGAAAACCAGTAATTAAGTTCAAGGGAGATAGATTTCTTCTTTACTTAATACAAGAACAGGATTGGTATTCCACTCGAACAAGAACAGGACTACCCTAACAAGTAAGTAAACAAAACTACCCTAGCTACTTTACTAGAGCATAAGCACTAGCCCTACCTATGGGTTTCATTCTCACTCCTTGATGTCACTGTTTCATTCTTATATTATGTATGCCTAGCCCAGAGTGCAATTCTGAGTCATATGAGTTAGAGACCTTAGTTGCTTGGCCTTTGACTCACTTGCTTCATTCTGTCCTTGTTGTGGAGTATTCTGATCTAGTCCAATACTATAAGTGACTCTACTAAAGCTGAGTTACTGATTAAATGCTGTAACTACCCAGTTGCATTGCATTCCGATACCAACTAGATGTCCCCCAGTTCAAAGGCTTATACCTGCTAGTTCAATAACTTACTATAAGGCACTCCTTAGTTCCATCCTTTGACTAGCTTCTTCAATTCTTCAATTCTCCACTTGCGAGACGAGGTTCCATTCCGATACTACCCAACAACTGATACTTACTAGCCAGCAACAGTGAAAGCCTTAGTCGACTTAGCTCCATTCCAAGCAGTACGGGTTGAAGTCCTGTTAGCACTGGGTTAAGGTTTGCACTTCCCTTGTTTGTTGTTTCGGGGTTACTATATATAGCTGACTTTCGGGGCGAAGGAGTGTACAATCTTGTTACTTTTCTCTATACAAAGCTTTCTCTTTCTTATATAGTATAGATTCTATTCTTTTCTTTGCTTTCTCTTTCTTATATTATATAGTATAGATTCTATTCTTTTCTTTGTAAGTTCCGTTAAAGAAGCAGTTAGGTTAGCACGGAGTGGGCAGTCGATCAAATACATTATTAATGAAATCCAGTGGAACATTGCCTTTCTAAGCCAACAACTGGAACGTAACTATCCTATCCTTTAGCCGACCTATCCTCTCCACTGAGTCTTCTAGCACCGAGGAAAACTGTCCTTGTCATATTTCTTGCCCAAGAGCCTCGTGCTTTCTCTGTTAGTTAGAGGGGCTTCGTCAACACCAGGTCCTTTCTCTGTTAGTTAGAGGGGCTTCGTCAACACCATAAGTTGTAGATTACTTTCGATAAGCAAAACCCGTAATTGCTTCCTCTCCAGATCTTGTTTCTTACCTTTAAGAATTCGGCTCTCTTCTCTAGATCACATAGAAAGTAGGCGTCTGGCAATAACAAGTTATAACCGAGTCCTGAGTGAACCTGTGTACTAGAGTTATTACCATGAAATATGATTAGGGTGGAAGTAATTAAAACAAGTTCGGAGTATTCTTAGTAGGACCGCTTCTTAGTATTTCTATAAGTAGAATGAAGCAAGTAAGAAGGGCAAGCTACTTATGTTTCTTCTAGCTTCGAGTTTAATACCGAGTTGCTAGCGCTTCTAAGCCAACAACTGGAACGTCACTTGGCCAAGCAACTACGAGTGGAATACCGATAGATCTAGCGCAAGGGTTACATAGGAGGAAAGAACTCATATATGAATTCTGACCTGTCTATTCATTCCTTCAGTACACCGCGCTACCCTTCTTTAATACTATTGATCCCAGCACTGGCTTACAAGCTATACCCTTCTTTAATACTATTGATCCTAGAAAGATCTCCCGCTCGTCGTAAACACTAGATCCCAATCCTACCCCACTTCTGAAACTGTTAATTGAACTGATTTCCAATTACTATCATTTGCACTAGTTTCGGGCAAGAGTCCTCATAATTAATGGAATCTTGATTAGGTTAAGTAGAAAGTAACAGGGGTGTGGTAGGACGGACGTACTGACTGTTTCAGCGGGTTGTGGTCCAAGTCTCTTCAGTCAGATCAGGTTCCTACTTCTTCTATTGTAGACTAGGATTCCACCTGAACTTTCTTCACCGACAACACCCGAACTACTATACTTTAGAACATAAACAATATACGAAGAAACTAATGAACTTGCCGCAATACCTTGATCTACTTTTGGCCAGTAGTTGTTGCTTGTCGTAAGAGACTCCTGGTTTTAGAGGCTACCCCATGGAATCTTCACGGTAAACTTCCCTTCTCGCTTCCCTTGCCTAACTCACAAACGTTATAACTCAACTTATGATCCCCAGATATTCAAACCACTTATGCAGCTTACTTTTCACTTGCAGCTGACTTAGACACAATAACTCTACTTTCCTTTCTATCACATACGTTCGAACTTGGAACTGATAAATCATAGCTTTAGCCCAACTTCAGTGAAAGGGGAAGTCGTTCTTCTAAGTGTTGTGCTAAGTCTGGCATCTGCCTTACCTTTCTTTGTGGGAAATTGCTCCAATCTCTGACCTCTTACTTCGATTTCACGCTGGTGAAAAACTCTCTGACTTTATGTAGTGAGCTATTCCCTTTCACTCTATTCCACTCTAGTTTATTACCTCCACTCTAGTTTATTACCCATATACCTATATATCGAGCCTGCCCTGGTTAATCTTTCTCGCCCTATATACTGGAAAATCAAATATAAGTCAAGAAAAACGACTACTCGGAAAAAACGAACACTAATTATACTTCCTTTTCAGTTCACGGATAGCAATCCTATCTAAATGAACGAACTCTTCCTTCCTAGCGGGACTCATAAAGAGGGGAGCGGGAGAAGACTGAAAGCACCCTCTTAGTAGCAGCTCTTTGTTACTAGATTCTTCTTTTTTCTCGAATCGCTTGCCTTGGACTTGATGTAGCAAACCCACAACCGGTTTTCGACGATCACCTCATGGCAAAAGTGCTCATAAACTGGAAAGTGACTATCAGTGCAGCCACATGGCTTGATGTCTACTGGTTCTATCAAACCAGCTTGGAAATACCTTCCTTCCTAAAATGATGAATTCCAGATGGCCAGCAAATGAAGGGATAGCTGAAGCGTCTGCCCTATTCCCACCTCCCTGAGACAACTTACCTCTTTCTCACTTCTGCCCGTATGGGAAATGGAAGAGCAAATGAAATGCATCCTACTAACGTCAGTGAAAAGTCCATCCTATTAACGAAAGTGTGTTTGCTTGTCCACTTTCCAGTCTTTAGGTAGGATTTCTATGGATTCAGACCAGAAGAATGTGATGAAAGGCTAACTATCAGTTGAAAGTTTCTATTTAGTTCCTGGATTGATTGAATCTTAACTTGACTTGCACTGACCCCAGGAAGAAAATAATAAGATGTGGGAGCTGTCTGAGGAGATTCCAGTAAGAAAAGGTCCTACTAACTACACTTCTAAGCGGGGGCCCTCTCGGTATCAATGTATGATGCTAAAAACAACCTGAGGTGAGCTTGTTACGACTGAAATCGGTGATTCCTCGTTCCTTTATGGTGATTCCTCGTTCCTTTATGGTGATTCCTCGTTCCTTTATATATTCTACTTATTCGAACACCTGATTTTGGAATGAATTGCACTTTCTTACGTCAATGGAACTTGCACTATGATGTATCTTGTTTTTCTTTTGTTCGATCCGTCAAACCAGCTACCGAAAGATAGAAAGTCAATCCGTTACCATGATTGATAGGATGATTAAGCAAGGCCAGAATTACATTGCCCCTTCTTTGCTTGCTTTTCTGATCTCATTGTGGAAGTACCACGTAAAGATGGGTTTTCTATGCAATAACGATATAGCTCTTCAAGACAGATTCGTGAACGGTAAATCTACGCCATGGAAGTGTCATTGCGGAATTACTTGTCTGCTGCCAACTCCTTCGGGTAGGCCCAACCACCACACTATTAGGATGGTTAACGGAATACCAACCCAATCTCGATCTTTGAAAGATGTTCTGTTCACATACTAGCTTTCACACATAGGCACATATAGTAAGGAAAAATAACACTTTCTAGAAGGAAGTGGCCTTGCCAATTGTGTATAGTGGACACGAGCAAAGTAGTCAGCAGCATTTTCCTCGCGGCCGAAATGAAAGGAAGGTTGATCGAAGGATCTCCATGAAGCGGAAACGCCCTAAGACGATATGAATTGGATTGGATCTCCCTCTTGTATATGCAATTGAGAGGTTAACCTTATTCAATGACCTAAATTACTTAAGGGCACTTCACTTTTGGAACGAGCATGGAACGACACTGTAAAAGACTGACGCCCCAGGCCGACTATGAAAATATGGTCAGTCAAT
The DNA here is from genome assembly GCA_001649415.1 of Musa itinerans. Taxonomy (NCBI): domain Eukaryota; kingdom Viridiplantae; phylum Streptophyta; class Magnoliopsida; order Zingiberales; family Musaceae; genus Musa; species Musa itinerans. Next base: position 233,865 of record LVTN01000167.1, read on the forward strand.
ATTACAGTCCATCCACGGCATGATAAGATTGTACAGAAAGAAGATTGTACAGAAAGGGCGAAGGAGCATGTCTTCTTTTCGACCATAGCTATAAAGATAAGAGCAAGACCCAGAAAGCCATCTTGTAGAGAATGAACAGTCGATTTGGGCAACCGGGGACCAGACCACTAGCCTAGAGAATCAAAGAGGCATAAGCTATCTTCTTTTTCTTATATGATAACGAGATTTGAATAACGGGATTGATCCCAAGCCGAATCCAAACAAATTAGCTATCTGTAGTTTCATGAAATTCCGTGAGACCCATGAATGAGTAGGTTAGAAGACCCTTTTTACCATTATCAATCAATATTCTAACGGAACTTCTTATATCCTCGTCGAAGATGAAGCGCCTTTAAAGGATATGGGAATCAACTTCGCCTTCATCAACCAAATGGGAATAAAGGTTAGAGCTGTGGCCGGGCCCATTTAGATCCAGTTTGATAGGGATAGGAGGTTGTCGGGTTCCAGAAGTCTCATGTTCGGAACGTGGGAGAGCTCGGCTTGGGGCCTAAGAAATGAATATAAGCTTTGATTAACCAACAAGTAGCATGCGCTGGAAGGATGGATAGCTTCAACATACTACTTGTAGCGCTTTCCTAATCAAATGGTATTCTATTCTATCTTTCTCCCGAGGAGTATAGAAGCCCACGGGACAGAGGTAAGAGCCTGTTCAAATATATGGATTCCTGCCTCCTGCTCCAGCTGCTAAAAAGAGTTACAAACGGAAAGAAAGCGTTCAAAAGCGAGGATAAATGAGTACTTTAGTATACCGCATCTCATCTACTTTTCTCAAGTGAAATGAAAGCTTGCAAAAACAAATCCGCCCTTCCTTTGTGCTTTGACGACCCGCCTTAATGGGCAAGGACTTATTCCAGTGGGTTCCGTTCCTTCTTATAACTGATGAAGCTCATCCCGGTGCCAAGCATCAGATTAGGATTATTCCCGACGAGCACAATCAGTGGGACAAAGAGTGGAGGTTGGAGCAAAAGTATACCGCATAGGCTCAGGGGTCGGACTCTTTTACGACGCAAGGCGAGTTCGCTGTCTTTCCATGAACAACAAATTGGAACAGGAATCACAAGCATTCTTCCCATTCTGGTAGGTTAAGCATTTGTTGGCCATTGCTGTTACCATTCCACTCCTGCCTATCCTTTCATTCATGTTAACGAGAAGAATTCCTCGGCAGAAAGAAGGGGCCACGCCACATATTCAACGTAGTTGTTTTCTTCGACAGAGCTGAGCGGGTGCAAGTAATTAAGTTCTATAGATCCACATAACAATGAATTCTCGTGTGTAGCGGGCACTGATACTTACTCCCGAACGATCATAGTACGGCAGCTCATCTAATATCAAATGAATCCAAATGAGAATCCATAGAAGCGCGGAAAGTAGATCTCCCACAACACATAGCATAGCCGGAAGGGATAGCGTATCCACAGAAAAGAGAGTGAAACGAACAGAGTCCTCACTGAATTTCTCCTGCTGGCTCCTTAGCTAAAAGAAGGTTAGGATTACACAACCATGCCAAAACCAAGCTCAAGTTCTTCAACAACACGATGTTTCATGCGATGGAATTACCCGGGGGACAGCTTCAAATTCAAAGCAATCCGATAGATGCCCTTCAGGAATGAATTAAGATTGGGATTTGACTCCCTTCCCTATGGACCATCTAGAAAGGGGAACTGCTCTATTCATACAGATTAGACTACGGTTGTTTCCACGCTCTTCGTTAGCAGAATCAAGACAAGTAGCTTCTGCTTACATTATCTACTCCTCACTGAGTGGGGGAACTAAGGAAACAGATCCTCCCTCTTCGATCTCTTCGACCTCTGGTCCGCTATGCTCTTTGTAACTAGACCCTATTCACCTAGTTTTCCATTCTTTCCCCCCCAGTAGCACTTATCCGGGCCCCTAAACAAAACGGATGAATTGCTTGCTGGCTTGCTAACGTAATGATTGCTCACTCTGGTACCCACTAATTCTTCCTGGCAATGCAAGGGAAGCCCCATACACTACTTTTGAAATCTAGCGAATGTTATACACTTCTTCGATTTAGGTTGTAGCGGCGCACGTCTAAGCAAGCTGTACGGCCTATCTTAAGAGTAAGTCTTCTTCATATTATTAGAAAGATACTATATATGAGATCTTATCTTCTTCGGATATACATATGAGATAAGTGTGAGTTACATAATGACACCAGTAAGTAAGGACAGCCCCCCCATCATCAAGATCGGCGTATTGCCTGCCAGCCTTTATGACGATTTCTGATCGGAGGTAGTTGATTCACTTATGCCCTTTCCGGGAAACATAAAGTGGAGATTCTATTTATTCTATTCTAACTCAACTCAGCAAGACGGGCCGAGCGTTCGAAAGCTGGGCTGCAAGCCATTTAGCTAAGCTCAGTTCAGGGTCAGTGTGGATGTCTGTCAATTGGAGCAAGGAACTAGCGGAACGCAAACAGTTGCACTTCGGACTTCCCTAGTATTCAACTAATAACTAAAGACTTGTTCAGTCGTCAAAGTAGTGTTAGCCAAGACTTGACTTTCCCGTTAAAGTAGTGTTAGCCAAGACTTTACTTTACAAGGAATAGCAATAGCCTACGATAGCGTCTCCCTCACTCTGAGATCGCCTTAACCTTCTTTTTGAACTCCTCGGGGCATTCATATTAATTCCAGCTGCTCCTATAAAGGCAAGAAGGGGCTATAAATAGGTCAACTTTACTCTTAATTACTCTCCTCTTTCTTTTTAGTTTCCCCCCAATCCAAAATATTCATTGGAAATAGCATATAGAAAGACATTGGAAATAGCATATAGAAAAGGACAAAGAGTCCTTAGTGAGCTGTCTTTTTACAACATTTCTTAGTCGACTTGAGAAAAGTATTAAGAGAAGGAAGAAAGAGTAGATCTACGCCATGATAAAGCTTGACCTCCCAGAGCTTTTCTATCCTACACAGGAAATCCCAGGAGATATCAACATAGAAAGAAAGGGGACTATGGAAGACTTGCTTCATAAAGGAAAGGGCCACTAAGGAAACTACTTTAGGCAGTAGTAGGGAATGCAAAATCAATCTCATTGGTCGAATGAGCAAATCCTTAGCAAAGAAAGTATTAAGAGAAGTCTGACGAAAGCTATGAAAAACGGAAAAGCTCAGAGCTATCTATCCACAGCTCCGCCAAAGGGAGCGCTGACCACAATAATTCGGCTCCAGCGCTGTGCTGTTGGTAGTGGGATAGATATCCACATCCTCGACGACGTTCTGTTTCGCGGGGGAACAAAATAAGAATTCCGAATCTGATTCCAGCGCCACTCCTGCAAGAAATATGGGACACCCAAAAAGGTTGAGCATGGAGCAATAGATTCCACGGGTTATAGAATTGGAGTTCGAGGCAGGGAGCAACTTCCCCTCTTCCGCTTCAGGGGCAGCTAGGAGGTAGCTCGTTAGCTTTCGAAATCAATTAGGAAAAAAGGAGTGTCATTGCAGCATCTATCTCTACTTCTCCTTTGCCTTCATTCAGCCAATGGTTCTCCTGGCAATCCATTAAATGGAGCAGCTTTCAGGTCTCGTTTCTACGAGTTCAATCCTCTTATGATTATTACCGCTACATGGGTCTATCAAAGCTCTTCCTTATCTTCATCGCTACATGGGTCTATCAAAGCTCTTCCTTATCTTCATCTTCTCTTTCCTATTGGTGTACTCAAAGTTCGAATATGTATATCAAACATCTGATTCTGGTTCATCTAGTCCTAATTATCACTGAGCTAGCTCGTGGCTTGGTCTTAAGTGACATGATCTTCCCTTGGGTTCACTTTTCCGCCTATTTACTTACTCCCCCGCATTGAAGTTGATTAGCTTTATGCTTAGCTACATTTTCTCTTATCAATAGCCAGATAGTGAAGAAAGAAGGCTATACTTAATCTACCTCCTCCTCATAAGTAAGTTCCGAGAGCTTGAAAGAAGCTTTCCACTGCTAATGGCTTTGATGGCTTTTCGTCTCAGGGTAGGAATAGAAAGGCTATGCTTGAAGGGCCCTTCTAGTAAGTCGGGCTGGCTTGCTTACTTCCGAGAGCTTGAAAGAAGCTTTCCACTGCTAATGGCTTTGATGGCTTTTCGTCTCAGGGTAGGAATAGAAAGGCTATGCTTGAAGGGCCCTTCTAGTAAGTCGGGCTGGCTTGCTTACTTTGCCAGGACGGGAGCGTCGTCTTTCTTATCTTTGCTTGAATGGGATTCGTTTTAGTTTAGTGGACATCCTGCTGATAGAGAACCTTTGGATAGTAGTGCAAAAGAATGTTGGCAATGTGAATTAATGGTTTAGATAGACTTGAGGAGAAGAGAAGCCTATTACCCAGCCCGCACCGCACCATAGGGATTAGTAAACTGTTCCGAGACTTACGAAAATTCTCCTAAACACGAAATAGAGAATCAAAGGATACTGGTCCCTGGGAGACAATCCATATTCTGAATACGCTTTCGCCACGGAACTACATTCAAATATCACTCCACAAGATAAGGCGGCTCATTCTTTCTTTGGTTCTTGCCCATATGGGCTCTTCTGCTCTTCCCTTACCTATGGTAACTAACTACGCCCATCCATCTACCAGCAAAGACTGTGAAATCTGGGGTGCTAAAGTAGTATCCATCTACCAGCAAAGACTGTGAAATCTGGGGTGCTAAAGTAGTAGAAAGGCTTGCTAAAATCGGTGCTAAAGTAGTATTGAAAGTAGTAGAAAGGCTTGCTAAAATCGGTGCTAAAGTAGTATTGTATATTTAGTAGTAAGCGCTTTCTTTCGTAGGGAGTCCCGTCCTTAGATCCATCTATCCTCTTTGGACTTTACCTCCTACCTATCAACGCCTAACACTGTCTTTTAGGGTTAGTTAGGGTTACTTCAGAAAAGACTAAGTTTCGAATAGAACTCGCTCTCTCGAGCCATGGGCATATCAGCTTACTCATATAGGATCAAAGGCTCCCTTATTTATAATAAAGATTCATTTCCAACTTTGGAAGACTTCCCCAGTAATACATTGGCCCCATTCATTTGAGGAGTAAGAAACCTTTGTCCCTAGAATATTGTGAAAAGGAAAGTAAGGACCTCCTTCTTATTCTATTCTATCTGCTGCGCCTATTTAGGATTCCGCGAGAAAATCATACTTATTTATAGATCCACCTGAGAAAGGAGAGTCCCTTCTATCTACTTGAAATAGGTATATAGAATCAGAGGTTCAGCAGTGCCGAAGCTGTTCAGTAGACTATGCAATTCCATCAGTGTCATCATCGGCGTAAAGTAGAGGTCGGGTTAAATCGACGAGATCAGTTCTATGATTTCCCTTTGTTATCGTAGATAGAGATAGGTTATTGACCGAGTGGAAAAGATGGGTTTACAGCCCCGAGTAGAAAATCAGTTGTTTCAAGAGCTATCCCCTTTCCCTCACACTCCATACTCCACTTATACTTAAATAAACGGAAACTCATTAACTTATGGCGCCAGTACTCTCTTTTTTCCAGAACTTTCCTTTGAGCGGGCAACTTACTTTTGAATGGTTGATGAACCTTATCCCACTTATGATCCGGAACTTGATCCAACTTATGCTTTAGATCCGTATTCTACCTATGATTAACTACTGCCAGCCTCCACTGGAATGAACGAGCTAGCTGATCTCCTTTTGAAACTAGAACGGAAAGAGACCGAAAGCAGAAATTGACATTTACATAGGAATTGGATTCTCGTCGCCAACACTGTAGGCTTATCGGGGTGCGAAAGGATAGGGGAAGTCCAGAGAATGGATATAGGGCTAATACTGAGCAGAGCTTCTTTCTATTGTGGATGAAACTCGAACGGATCTAGTTGCGTGTCCGCTGATGACCTCTGCCAACTAAGAATTTGCTATAGCTATTGATTCATTGGATCCATCTATTGACGTTAGCGCACCTAAACTAGATTACACAGATGCTGGTTCCCTTGCCTGCCTTTCTTATTGATGACTTGAGATTCTCTTGAAGATCTGGCCTCACTCGACTCCGCGCCCCTATAGGTTCTAGTTGTGGTCCTCCATTACCAGCCTAAGAAGTGAGTTATGAAAGCATTACCAGCCGTCCGTTATGAAAGGGCTATTAATTACGAATGCAAGAGTACTCGAGGAGTCGTACCATATAACTCTGTAGAATAACTATCCCATGAAGGTTTTATGGTCACTGAAAGATGAGCGGGGTGATAACTTACATACCAGCACACGAATTAATAGATGAAGAAAGAAATAGAGAAAAAACCATATTAATATATTGTAAGAGACAGCTATTCAACAACCAAGATGTCAGTGTAAAAAAGGAATTTCTACCCGGGATAATAGGCTTGGAGAAGTGTTCGCTTTCAATATCTGAATCCAGTCTTCTTTCTAGTTTCGCTTAGAACACCGACTGTAGTCCTTTAAGAGAGTTATTATACCCAGTGCAGTGTGGACTTAGTAAGATCTTTCTCCTGCACGTAGCGAGGTTCACCTGTGTTGAAGGCATAGAAATAGGTGTTTATGTACGTAGATAGTGAGTTCTCTGCTGCCTTTGCTCTAATCGCTCCCGCAGGTGGTGAAGTCCATCTTCTATGCTTAGCTTTGTTATCAGATTGAACAAGGAGTCATAAATGATGTATGAATGCCTGGACCGTTGTACCATGTAAGATCAACCTCAATATCCGGTTCTTAAGAAGTTACATATAAGGTTTTCAGAAGTTACATATAAGGTTATTAATAAGGTGGACACCGTCGGCAGGAAACAGCTGTATTGCATAAGGTGCTCAGGTTTTGATAATCTTCGGTGCACTCCCGGTCAATAAAGTGGGGACCAGCAATTCTTTCTTCTTTGCTAGTGGAGTAGGGCCAATCGTAGATAGTCCGAATACTGGGGCCCGTATCTAGGAATACTTTGGAACAGATAGCCTGGAGGTGGCCTTGGTTAAGCACCATAATTGTATGATATAACAGGTCGGGGCTCCCCAAAACACTGCTGCACTAACATACCTGAATGAAGTCCGGGTCGATCTGGAAGGTAAGGTCGTCTTTCCTACCTATATAGCAAAGTACCAGCTTTTCAAGCGATGCTCAAGCTCTATCAGTCATGGTTGTTCTTTCCATTGATATCTCTTTGAGGAATCCTTTTTCAAAGAAATCAGGGGGTTAGTAGAAATCGTTTTTCACCATGAATCAAACGGAGAGAAGGGAAAAGTCGCAACCGTTCATCGTTTGTTTGCTGTAAGTATCAGTGATCATACTTTCTTTGGTTAAGATTTGCCGTTACCACAAAGTGGCACTTCGCGTAACCGAGACTTTGTGTTGCAATTACTTACAACCATGACAATAACCTTTCCTATTGATGTGGTTGTACCAGTCATTAGCTCCAGGAAGAAGCACACTATGGTCGGGCTTCAGCATAGATGGGCGGTGTGTGTAGGGTAGAAGAGAACCGGGCAGTACCCTCCTAAAAGAGCTTTAAACTATGTGTAAGTGGGAATCCTCCTTATCAAGGGAGGTTACTATGTCGGGGAAGGATTCCTCTATGAACGGGATGAGAGATCAAAGCATAACCACTCATTACAGCTTCAGATCAAAGCATAACCACTCATTACAGCTTCAATAATCTTGGAAGTTCCTGTTGGGTCAAATCCTTACTTACTTAATTGTAGATCCAATTCCTGCATAAGCATCATGTAGAACTGAAGATCCCCCAGCAAGAAAAACCTCTTTGTAAAAGAGACACCATAGGGAGGAAGGGACGGGACAATTCATCCAGTGGAAGGAAGCGCAGGAAAGCCAAGCCAGATCTTACGCTCTTTGGAGAGGAGAGCAAGTTGACAAGGTAAAATACAGAAAAATAGTCAATAGCGAATCCACTTAAAGAAAACCTGCCTTCGCTCTATCCTTATTTTACTTAATATCTATTATATTACTTTAAGAACAAACCCGCCTTTGCTCTATCCTGATTTTACTTAATATCTATTATATATTATATTATTAGGAGATTCTATTTATTATATATTATATTATTAGGAGATTCTATTATATTATTTGGAGATTCAAAAGGGATTCAATTAGGAGATTCAAAAGGGAAAATTCCATTCAAAAGTGAGTGGTAGGTTCCATGAATCATATGCCTGTTCTTGGCACGTCTACCAACAAGGAACAAGATCTTTTCTCAAAAAGAAAGAAATAGGTAAAGAGATTTTAGGGGTGCCCCCGAATCAAATAACGATAATGCGAAGGGGGCGATGAATCCAGATTGTAAATGGAGTTACCCACTTCTTAGACTTTTTGGTTATTAGGTTTATGGATCGATGTAGGGCGATTAACTACTACTTCCAACAGTTGGCAGAGTTTGTGTCTGTACCTCCACCGAGACCCTCTGATAGCATGTGACTGATCAAAAGGATTAGCAATTAATCAGTGCCTTATCAAGTATGGCGTTCACAAAAGATTAGACCGACCTTATCAAGAACCATAAGTTGTAGTGCTGTAGCTCACTGAAAGAAACTACGGAAGGGATCCAATCTTGTCGGACTTGTGCAGCCTCCTTACCATTAAGCAGTATATTCACTTAGGCTCCATTGTCCACCAAGACTCTAGACACCGGCTTTCCATCGATGTGAGCTCTTCCGTATATATGCCTCTGATGTGCTTGGTCATTTCTTTCTGTTCAGGTGGCTTATCAAAAGTGACTCTACTGGTTCAGGTCTATTGAGGAGACTCCGTCTGACCGGAACTATCATTCTTTCTCCCATTACTTATATTGTCCTTTAGCATGAGAGCCTTGGCTCGTAATCAGGGTTGTGTCAGTAATCAAAACCTTAGCAGAGTCCTTGCTCACCTCTGATCTGTCTGTTGGCTCCATACCTGATTCAACCTCTGCAATCTACTGAAACTAGATGACTTATTCAACATTCTAATCCAGCGGAAATGCAGAACTCAAGGGCGGGGTTGACTGGCGGGTTTTTTCTTTGATGCAGTAGTTAGCTGTTTGATGCGAAGAAAACCAGAGTTGTAACGCTGTGGACATACGATAGCTATGTGTCCTGAAATAAGTATGAATTTGAATATATACATAAGTCAATCGTGGAGGAGAACCAAAGAGACTCCCATAGGATTGCTTATGCAGCTGATAAGAGGACCGGTGCTTTAGGTTATTGAAACTAAGGCCACTGACTTAAAGAATTCTATGGAACCTATTAGATCTGTGAACGGAACGATTTCGGGGCCCTGCACAGGAAAACCACTGATGCACGAACTGGTACTTTTAGCCATACTTTGACAGTTGCTGTGAGAGTTGCGTGGCAGGGAGCACACTTGAAAGGAGATAGACACTGGCCGAGATCAAGGCGACTAACTCGAGAGGCACAGGCGTTACTTCTTAGGCTAGAGAATGGTCTTTTTAGATTAAGTCATCCGGAACCTACCTATCAGTACCAGTAGGTCGGTCGGGGTTCCTTGTTTGGTAACGAGTAGTACCCTAGATCCTATCCGAAAGGCTATACCAAGCTGAAGAGGAAGGAAGAGGCCCACAAGACCCAAACAAAGCCGCTTTTGCAGTAGCCGCCCAGTTTCTTTTACGGACATTAGCTGGGCCCCCAACATATTCCAGCTCTTGTCTTTCAAATAATATAATAGAAATGGAAAAACAGGTACTCCGCAGTAAGTGAAATATCAAACTAGTGAAAGAGAGCCGTGGTACCAATCTCTTTTTGGAAGATAGGAAAAATAGAGTCTAAAGAGAATATATGATTGACAAAGAGAGTCGAAATATGGGATATGAGATTGTAGTTCTATTTCTATATAAACAATGGAAAGGAATATGGTGTGTTTGGATATGAGATTGTAGTTCTATATGAACAATGGAAAGGAATATGAACAATGGAAAGGAATATGGTGTGTTAGGCTCGCTAACTATCATGGGCCCCTAAATACCGATGTTAGGATCTTTACTTGTTAGAGTATAATCTAGGCCACTCTTAGCGATTTTAGTCTCCCACTCTCTATCACAAGCCTCTAAGCAGCCCGCCCTTTATTCAGTTTCCTGCAATAATTAGGAAGATATGGACAATAGACTTTTTGCCACCGGCGTGAAGGAATGCACATAGGGAAGTAGTGGGGCAAGAAATGACCTTCCCAACGCATCTTGTCTGGAGTTTAGAGAAACTAGACCACGTCCCGAAAGATAGGAGGACAGAAGGCATTCTAAAGCTGCTATCGATGCTAAATCATTAGGTTGGGTTTTGGTTGGGTGGGATAAATAGTATCATTCCGTATGGGCCCTGCCCCTTGATCCGTTTATGGGTAAGAAGCCCATTGTTCACTTTTCTTATGAGCCCCGGAGACTTGTAATTCTATTTCGGGCAAGAAGCTTGAGCAGGCCATGAAGGGCAAGCGTTGAACATATAGATTTCCCATCAGCACCAGTCAAGTTTGGATTCGTAGCACACCGTGAAAAGCCTTTTCTATTTGTATTTCACTGCCATCTATCTTTCTTTTCACTCTGACTTAAAGAAATATGTGGATGGAAGATGAATGCACATCCCCACGGGACCTTCTTTGCTCTTTTGAATAGTTCTACCACTAAGCCTTTCCACTTACCCCGGAGTCACCTCGTGCTACACACCTCCTATGGCTATTGCTCTCGAGTGCTAGCTCTCTATTCTTAAGTAAGGAAGGACCAGGACAGCTCCTTCTTCCAAATAGGCAGTCTGAGGGAAAGGGAAGGTTAAAAGGACACAAAACGATTATGAGGGAAAGGGGAAAGGTGCAAAGCTAAGGACAAACAAAAAGAGCCTATTCTAAGGGAAAGGTGCTAATGCAAAAAAGAGCCTATTCTAAGAGAAAGGAGAAAATCATACCGCTGGGAATCAAATACACTTTCTTACACTTCTGTAGCTGGTAGTTATAGAATCCCGTGCTACCCCAATGTGTGGGAATCCGGGTTGAAGTGGTTTGATAGAAGTCTTCAGGAAGTCACTTCTCAGCTCCGGTGTTTTTTGAAGAAGTTGAAAATGAATAATAGAAGGTCCCCCATTAAGAATGAATAATAGAAGGTCTTCTTGCCCATTAAGCGCTCTACCATGAGCTACAGCAGAGACGAAGTTAAGGTGAGAGGGAGCTGCGCTCTACTTATGTTTTGGAGGGAAGGAATCGAATAACCGATAACTTAAGTGCTCCAACAGAGAATCACTTTACCGATGGAAGCACAGGGTCTGGTCTCAACCATTGAGCGAGACTAGTGGGAGAGTATAGGTCGGTCTTTCATCGGTGATATACTTTTCTTTATTGGATCTACCTATAGCGCGGGCTCACACTTTTTGGAATGGATTAGAATCCAAGCCCAGGCCTCGAATCATATGACAGGTAATGGCAGGCTCTCTTAGAAAGGGAGGACAGCTAGAAGCACTTAATACAGTTCCACCGAGATCAATTGGATAGTTTCAACAGCCTTTGATTTTGACAGAAAAAGTGCAATAGTTCTCCTATTCTCATTTCCTTGAAAAAAGCCTGTTTACATAAAGTGCCCTTCTCTCTTGGCAAGCCAGGTATCCATTTTGTAGCCCATATCTCCTTTGGTACAGATCAAGGTTTTGTCTCTCGCTCAAAGTATGAAACATATAGCTCTATGGTCTCGAACTATCTATAACCGAAATCAAGGTGATTTACTGTAAGTTGGCACGCTGAAGTTAGTGCTTACTAGGGCTGTAAGCTCACTCTCAAGGGTTTTTATCGGTTTCATTGAGCTTTCGCTTTTAGGAAGTAAGTAAGGCCATTCCTAGAACTATATAATAGACCGGGGGATAGGCACATCACATTACTCATGGCATGGCATAGTTAGCAGGTTGAAAGTTTCAAGCTTAAGAAAGTCAAGGGCAGCAAGCTAGAAAGTATTGACATCAAGCAATGCGGTATGCCATGGAAGCTTCTATGGCCATTGTATCTTTTTCATTGAAGGAATAAAGAAAGGCTTTAGACAACGAGTTAGATTAGACAGTAAGTAAGCAAGGCACCAGAAAAAGTACCTAGAAAGTCACAAGTAGGGAAGCCCGCTAGCACTATTTATGTTAGAAAGCATATTCACTCATGTTAAAGCCCAGACTAGACTTAATTACTAGCTTTTACGCAAGGTTAACTAGTTTGGATGTATATTTCCACTTTGATGATAGAGATAATAGAAATCAAGCAAGGGGAAAGCGTGATCCGTGATGAGCATGAGCCAGTGAACAAGGCTCGAAAGCTGCGAAGGAAGAAAAGAGCACAACACTACTACATTAACAGAGGTTTCATTCGCATAGGGTGAAAGGAGGGTCCCGGAATCAGAGGATAATCCATAGAAAGACTATAATCCAGAAAAAGGGGCGCCCCCCCATTACTTATAAGGGGTATCTTTGTGCTTCAAAATCCAGAAAGAATAGGAATCTCATATAGTCCAAATAATCTGAATAAGTTCTCAGTAGGCGCATCAACCGATACAGACTCTAAAGGCGGGGATCAGAAGAGAAGCACAAGTTAGTTCTTCCTGTCAGATACCTTCCCCCATCTTTTCTGTCTAGTAAACTACCGGGCTGCTATATATGAATGATTTTCTCGTAGATCGCCCGTATTCCTAGTCTAATATCTTTACTTTACTATTTGAAGCTTTAAGATAATAGGGGTTCCGCTCAACTACCCTTCGTAAACTGAAGAATCGGTTCTTTAGATACCCAGGAAATCGTTGTTCTAGCCCTTTCGACTCCCATGGTTAAGAGTACTTAGCTGTCAAAGTGAATTGATAGGAAGCAAATGGTGTATAACGGAAAAGAAAGACTGACTTAGCGGAGGGTGGTGCAGATTCATCCATTGCTCACTTATCGAAAGGAAGGAGAGATTAACTTACAGGACGGACGGAAGGGACTTAGTCCAGCACTGAACGAAGCATAAGAGCTCTTGCCTTTATGCCAGCTTTGCTCTTTCATGCCAGCGTCTACCTTTAGGGAAGGATATGGAGGAGTCACCTGCCCTCACTAAGAAAGAAAGGTGTCCCATGGATAGACGAGTTCCTAAACACACTCAATATCCTGGTTTGTTCTTCTTCGATTTCGGAGTAGAGCAAAGATTTGAGCCAGCAAGTTATGAAAAGTCTGTTCGAAATGAAAGTGGAGTTCGACACAATCGCTATGCTTCGCTTTTCTTGGTATATCCTGGGGGCCCAAGAGGGTAAGAACTCATTCGTCCTTGAGCGATGGAATAGACTCCCTTCACTCTCATTCCGCCTTCTATTCCTATCAAAATACGAGAAAGTTGACTCAATTGATGAAAAATAAGAGAAAGTTGACTCAATTGATGCATTCATGGTGATATAGCGTTCTACGGCCTCTGTTTGAAGTGAAGAACCTGGCTGTCTCCGCCCGATTCCACTCCGCTTAAGAATTGCCAGTCGTTAACCTGAACCGATTTCTTATCCTCATAATCCAATAGGGAAATTTCTATCGTTTTTGAATTCTCTTACTTAATGTGAGATAGTGATAGGCATTTTTCTTTTCTCTTAACTATGAACACGAATCTGGTTATGCTCAAAACCGGAGAAATCATAGATGCTGGCCCCCGAGAGAGCTGCCGTACGCGACCAGTCCTAGTCAGATATCTGTGCCCCCCTATCAAAATAGAGAATAACTTTAAGCACAAAGAAAGGCTATCTGGAAATACTAGCCCATAAATGACTTTCGGAATGACTTACCCACCTTTTCTTTCGTAGGTAGCTGGGGAAGGCAGATAAAGATAGGGTTGGATCAGAAGCTTCCAAAAGAATATGGAATTGATCCTGAAACAATGGCAGAATTCCACAGATCTAGATTGGCACTGCATTACTGGGTTTCTGATCAGACTTATTAACTGGCTTGCCTTCCTATCGCTTCTAAAGCTCCTTTACTTTGGAAGAGCCGTACACCCGTAACCTAGGTGTTATAGCCCCATATATCCCTTGAACCCTTTCTGACTTGAATCACTACGGATAGGTGTTATAGCCCCATATATAGAGAGATTCTGTTCTTATCTAATTTCTTCCTTCCCTGCGGTCGTCGAAGACTTAGTTGTTGCTTGGAGGACTGTAAACTAGGATTCTGTTGATAAGGCTCCCTCACCTGCTCTTTCAACTGAGTCTAGGCCTTATTCATATTACCCTGCTTCGCGATACGAAAACCGTAATTGAACTTGCCTTTATTATAAGTTGTCCACTGGGAAAAGATCTTAGCTATGAATTAGATTGAACTAACGCTTTAGCCACTGAGTCTCGTGCCGTGACGCTCCAGTTCTTGCAACCCACCGGAGGCTGGTGCCACTCTAGTTCTTGCAACCTACATAGTTTCATTATTGTATTGCCCTTGCTTGTTCATTGCTAACTTTCTACTAAGCACCGGGTCAAACAAAGTCAAACAAAGAATTCATTGCTAACATTCTACTAAGCGCCGGGTCAAACAAAGAAATCCATCTTTGAGCACCTGCCATAGGATTATGTAAATACCCTAGGCTCCCACTCTAGATCCTTGTTCCTAATGTTCTCCCACTCTAGATCCTTGTTCCTATATCTTATTCTTCTTATTCTTGGAAGCTTTCCTGGCACTAAGGATTATCGAACTGCCGATTCAGGGTACCCTTACTTTTCGTCAACACCTTTGATACTTTCCTTCCCTTTCTTAGTAACCTCATCAGCAATAGAGATGAGCATTCAAAACTCCATTCTTAAGGAGTGATTTCTGAACTGCTTGCAACATTTCGAACTCAGTAAGCGCCGAGGACCAAACCAAGGAAAACGAAGAATCATCTACTGTTCGTGAGAGCGCGGAAACAGATGCATACTAGATCTAGAGGAGCGGATTGCTGTAAAAGATGCATTTATTACTGATGTGCCATATCTACTATATCTAATAGGAATGTAAACACCCTTTCCTAACGCCGAAGACAGGATGGACAGGAATTGCACAACAGAAGTTAGCGCCCCGAGAGTAAGCTAATGCACAAGGGCGAAGCAATAAGAGGATGGGAAGTATATACACCGGTAAGATTCAAAAGAAGGAGAAGCTAGTAAGATTCAAAAGAAAGCCAAGCCTGTAGTAGGATTTCAAAGAAAGGGAAGTCACGCCGGTAAGTTCGTTGATGCTAAGCTCGTAGACAAGTAACTTCTAATGGAAAAGCAGCGGCGTCGGATTACTGCTGACCAACTTATAATATTCTTTAACTATACTTTGATAATGGACAAGCCAATAACCTCTTTCGTAGACAAGGAAGGCAGGACAATCTGTTGACATGGAGTTCAGTGGAGTTATGGGCTTTGCCTGGTATTTCTTTTGCATCCTTAAAACACTTGTATTGCTTCCTTTCGAACTCCAATCCACTAAATTACACTCTAACTCCCATCTACTTAAACACGAGCACCCAAACAAACTCAGATTCAGTGCGCTGAAGAAAAGGTGTTCAGTGACTTTCTTACTTATTTATAGAAGTGTAAGGTGTGTGCAGTGAGATGGAATAAGAGTTACGGGCATAAGAGTGAAGAGTGGAAGTATAAGGTGTGCATTGAGATGGAATAAGAGTTACGGGCTACTTATTAATTAGAAATGAAACAAGCAATAGCTTTAGCAAAGGTATAAAGTAAAGTTGAGTAGTCTGTAAAAGTGAGAAACAAGAGAGTTTAGTATGAAAGAAAAGTGAGAAACAAGAGAGTTTAGTATGAAAGCAGTAAGGAGGGAGGTGACTTCCTTCTAGATGTGTAACGCTCTCTTCAACAAGAGCAAGGGCGCCAGTGGAAACTACTATAGATGCCACTAAGTGCCAGTACTTATAATTTCCTACTACTGCTCCCCTACAATATTGCTCGCATATAAAGTCAAGTATCTGTGTGTTCTCCGAGACAATAAACAAGGACATCTTTCTTACCTTGCCAAAAGTTGGGTTGCTAGTTTCTTGCTTATTAGTTTGTTTCATTCTTTTATTAATGCGCGAAGTTCTCCCCTTGCCGGACCTCTGTGATTAATTACTGTATTCTCAAGAGGTTGGTTGTCTATCGATCCCAATGGTTTCCGATATAAGCATTCCTTCTTATTTCGCAGTGAAATCCTACTAGAAAAGCACTAATTCACTGAGATGTTTTTTCGTTTCTTTTATTATTTGTAAAAGAGTAAGTGCGTCCAAAGAAGCAACGAGGGTTCCGCATTTCTTCTAATAGTTCCGTACTTTATTGAGGGAGACCCGCGTGGGCAAGTGGCTTTGTTACCTTAGTAAACAGTAAACTAATTCCATTCTATTCTTATTTCTTCGTTCCAATTCCATTCTTTTCTTTTATAGAAGTAGAGAGGCTCTTCTAGTAAGTTGGAAGAGAACCATTCCTCAGTGTCCCATGTCTCCTTACATGTGTAAGTGACTGCCACATTCTTTGATACAAGGAACGCTTCTATGTATACTAGTATCGGCTATGCAGCATGATATGCCACAGCACCAGATTCCTCTCGAACTCCGCCCCCTCCCGAAGCTCTTCAGCAACATTCACCCACCCCTCAGGGTTCTCCTTTGGCTGCTCCGTCAGCATTCCTATACAAAAGGGTCTCCACAGCTTCCGGTCAGTATTAAGAAGGTCCTTGGTTCACTTAGTCTAGGGACTTCCATCTACAATAGGATTCCTACATAGAAGTGATGATGCCCTTTGTCTGCATGCTCCTCTTTTGAAACAATAATACTGATGCAGTGGGTAAGAGCGGCTGTGATCCTGCTTACTATTGTATCTTGCGACAAAGAGGCCCTCTCTTGAGTGGCGATCTTTAGAGTGTTAGTAGAATGTACTTATTGTAGTTATACTGCTTAGGGTAACCGTCAGTATAGGTTGTTTTCATGATATCTTAATAACAAACCTCTTTGCTGGTTAATCGCGTAATAGAAGCGAAACCAACTAAAGGAAAAGAAAGAGATTATGATACCGATGTAATGAGGGAAACTAAAACCCATATACTATGCATCTCCCCTATACGTGTAAAACCTTATCTTTCTTATTCTAATTCTAATGTAATGAGGAAAGGAGAAAACTACTGAGGATATGACAAATAGCCCGAGGGAGACCCCATCTCATGTGACCCCAAAAGCGGCCAATTAGTAACACAGGAAGACTAAACTAGGGATATGAAACTAGTAGTAGGCTAGGCCCCTCGAACTATGATTATTGAAAAAAGCTGCGGGCAACCATCCTCTGCCAAATAATGAAATTCTCCTCTGACTTGCCCACCCATCTGCAGTCCAATAATGAAATTCTGCATTTCAACATTAAGAAAGGGTATGTTATAATCGACAACACCTTACTTTATACCTTATGAACTGCTTGCTGCCGACTTCTCACTTGTAGCGGACCCACTTATTATATTTCTTGAACCTTAACCAACAGGCACCTCGGTAACTATACATATCTATTGCTCATCTAACTCCAGCTAATGATTCAGTTTATTTCGATCCGCCAAGCAACGACGACAAGCCGACTAAGGCGCGGCAGGGACGCTAGTGTACATCATCTTTTCTTATTTCCTAGACAATTAAATAAAACTTTCCGAGACGTGTATAGTTGACTTTTCAAGAAGAGGTTGGCAAAAGAGAAGCCAAGTCCCAGATTTGAGTAACACTCCACTCCTCTCTACTAACTTCTATTCGAAAGTAAGAATTCCACTCATAAGTCACAGAATTGACCTCTGGGGTGGGCTCTCATCTAATCTCACTCCGGCTCCCGAGCACATAGAAAGTAGGCAAGCAGGCAATTGGTTCACCCCCAACTCTTTCCTTAATATACCAGTTGCTAGGTACTTTCATTTCAGTAAAGAATATCGTGGATGTAGGTTCGAGGGCAAGCAGGCATACTGGCTTTGAGGCGAGGTGTCCTGAAACATAACAATTACTTAAGCACTCTGGTTAAGGCGCTGATAAGATTCAATTCAACATTATGGCAAGAAGAGAAGATAGCCTCATTCAGTTACTAGAATCGAAATTACTCCCTTATAACCACTACTTGAAGGGGCAAGAATATCACTTTATGAAAGGATCTTCACTCAAGCTTGGATGCCCCTGGAATTATAAGTCCAGTACTTCTCATTTCTGGTATTGGCGCGAGTCCACGCTATGAGATCAGACTTACTGGCTTTGAAGCAAAAGAAGGATCTGCTGAAGCAAAAGAAAGAAAAGTAGATCGAGTTTAATATAGATCGAGTTCTTGAACTTAAGTACTGGTCCTGTGTTTGGGAGTTAGGTTAGTTGAAAGAGAAGGAGAGCCCACCGGTTGGCAAGAGAGAATTACAGTATACTTGCTGAGCTTGCCTCTGCACTTATAATTAATGGTAGACTAGACCAGCTATCTATCAGGAGTTGTGGAATCCCGAGTGTAATCCCGAGACAAGAGGAGAATTTGCCAGGAAGTATTTGTAGCCTAGGATACTAGTGCTAAGGGTAGTAATTCATTCTTTCCTCATTAGTTGACGGAGAGTCTAGAGCCTCGTTCAGTTACTAGATCATAAGCAGTTGCCCTTATAGTAAGTCTAAGAAACATAAGAATTTGAATTAAGCCTTTTCTTCTTGAAGATCTTTGTCCTGTGCCACTTATATATTTGCACTCCATTATTCACTTACATTTTAAGCCCTTATATTAAGTCGGAGAGTGAAAAGAACAATAGGGAGAGGAGCCTAGGTCCAGGTCAAGTATCAAGTGTAGCAGAGTCGCCAACAAGCACTTCAGGAACTCAACTTGAAGCTCTAAGACTAGGAGATGAAAGGCTTTCACACCAGATAGAGAGTACTTATCGACGAGCACATAACAAGTAGGCAAGTTACCGCCGAAACTCCCTTAACTGACATGGATGCTTGCCCGGCCTGGCCTCTCCTTCTTACTTCACTGCTTCCCACAAAAGTGATAGCTCTTTGGACTACTACAGACTTGAGAACTACCGAGCATACTCTACTTAAACATAAGTCACTCACTACTACTTACTAACATACGAGAAAACAAGAACTTTCACCTACACTTTAAGACTTTAGGAAGGAGCCAGTCACTCACTTTAGGAGAGGAGCCAGTCACTCATTGATAACCCAGTCACTTTAGAAAGGCGGGGGAGCAGTTTAGACTCATTAGCCAGTGCCCGGTATAGGATAAGAAACATAATCATTAGCGGGAGAGCCAGAGAGCAAGGCAATTCTTTTACTTAATATCATATAAGATAGATAGAATGAAAGACCTTGGAAACTCCCCTTTCTGAATAGCCAAAACCTTACTTTCGAACTGCTTCTAAATAGGATGAAACTTGAACTAGCCCGCTTGATGCTTACTTGAGAACAGGTGATTCTCTTTAGAAACTGACTTATTGTTTGGTATCTTGGCTTTAGCTTACATTAAAGGTTTACCTATTTCCCACTCTCTCTCCCTTACCTATACATCTAAGGATTCCTGCCTTGACGAGGACTCTTCTGCTGCCCCTGATGCCTGTGCCTCCGCCGGCCCTCTCCCTTCTACAGTTAACGAGATCACCCTTTAGGGTTCTGGTAGTACTGTGAAATCCTTTACTGTGGAGCTGGACCCTACCCGTCATATGCTGAGTAAGCATGAGTCATGGGAGCGTGAGGGTTACTAGGTGTTCGCTGTTCTTGTGGTGTCGTTCGGGTGTTTCTGCTTGGGTGGTTCCTATCGTGTGGTGTTGTTTGTTTGCTGCTCGGGCTTATGTATAGGAGCCGATCCTTCTACTGCTCTTGTTAGAGTGGAAAGGGAAGTTTATAAACCAAGTTATTGTTTCATAAAAGTACGCACCTCTAGTTTGAGTTGCAAGAGAAGTATTTGTTGCAAGAGGCGAGGCGAGGTCGGGCAAGAAGATAGTTGTCCTGCTCGAGTGTGAGTTGAATCCGTTCTCCTATAATATAATTGAAATGGAAAGGGTTTTCTTATACTTAGTGTATACTGAGGCGGTATTGCTACTGTTGCTAAGGAGTCAAATAAAGACTTGTTGTTACTATATGCCTACTGTTGCTGCTGCTAAAGAAATATGGATAATGTTGTGCTATAGCTACTACTTATTGCTTTACTGCTACTGTGGCTAAGGCTTATTATACTTATTGCTACTTTCGAGTCGAGCACATCTAATCTTTTTGCTCCTCCAACTCCTTCTTGCTTCGGTATCAAAGCCAGTCCTGTGCCCTTCATTAATGCCCCTCTTGCTAATGATTATGTTTATTATCTGTAAACTGCCTCGGAGAATGACTCCCATTATTAAGTAAGGCTCTGCTGAGAATTGGTCATAGGTTGAAACTTACCTTCCAGCTGCAAAGCCTCCAACAAAGCACTTAGAACACAGGACTTAGCTTCAACCAACTTACTATAAGAGCAGCTCTAGTGAAACTCTATCCCTAGTGCTCAATTCCATTCTTTTGCACTATTATCTAGCTCTCATACCTGGCTCAAGCCTAAGTGCGTTCGTTAGTGGTGTGGCGCAAGACGTTGTGAATTAGGGAGTTACTCTCCAATAGAAATTCGAATCTTTCTACATTTTGATCTGATTATAGGATAGGACTTACACTGAACCTATACTTTACAAGCACCAAGAAGAAGACTCTCACTCTTGGCAGGGAACTTTCAGACCCGCTAAAACCAGAGTAGTTGCTTGGCTCTATGTTTTTGTAGCCTAAGATACCAGATCCTACTTGCTAACTTCCTAATGCCGTTACTTGTTCATAGAAAACTCCCGTTAGCCTTACTTGTGCTTTGCGCCCTTGTTTATATGTTCTCCTTACACTGAATATTCAGTACTTTTTTGTTCTCCTTACTTTCATAACTCTGATCTAGGCACTAAACTTGAAGAAAAGAATATATGATTGACTTATGATAGATATTTGTAACCTTAACTACGAACTATACTGTAAATAAGGAACCTGACTCGGAACACAAGAAGTTCAGAATGGAATTGCTACTGACTTTAGCCTGTTCCTTGATACCGCACGAGCACCCAAATAGACAACTTGAGCACCAAAAGAGATCTATACGATGGAACTGAACTCCTTTACCCTTTCCTTTCGCCAACAAACACGGATGAAACGGATTTGATTCACAAATGGAACTCTCTACTTAACTTAGCTTCAGGAGTATGTAAAAAAGAGCGCACTAACGCCGGGTTGCTTTTCTTATGTCGTTGCTTGACTTTCCCTTGTTGTGCTTTACCTCCGAAGTAGTGCTTTACTTCCTGAGTATGCTTGGAATTATAAGTACTGGCCCTTGTTGTGCTTGACCTCCTGAGTGGTGCTTGGCTTGCTTTATGTTAAGGCTATCATAGCATCACCGAGATCTTAATATTACCAGTATTTCTACTCGCTTAATATTACCTTTATTTCTACTGGCTTCTTTCTACTTTTTCTTCTGTTGCTTGTGTTGGAGCAAGAAAGGTCTTTTAGCATTACTGGGCGAGATCAACAAAACCTAACGATACTGATGGAAGCTCTCACCAAATAAGCTTAGAATAATAAGCTAAGTGAGTTAGGAGTTACGTGAACGGAACCCCCTTCTTTCCTGGTTAACTCTATTCTATCTATCCCGCTTGCGCCTTTACTTAATTGTCCCTTTCCCTTGGAGTGAATAAGTAACTACTAGACAAGCCCGCAACTCTGAGTCTTCTAGTTTCTTAAGAAAGGCAGAAATCAATTACAAGGAGAAGAAGCTTACTTTGCCCGAGTAGACTGTGCCGAGTGAGGCCTCTTTTCGCCGTTTAAGCCATGGTAAACTCATATTTAGTGGAATTCCCTATTTTTAGCATACCTGCTGTTGAAATGCATTTTCTTTCGAATATCTTTTGCCTCTTGCTCTAATACCTTGTATTCCTATTAATACATAAAGATGGATTCCAATTAACTTGATGGATCGTGTACCACCTTACTACTAATACTCTCCTTCCCTAGATAATACCCCCAACCTATTCTATTGACTTCAAACTTTCATTCTTAAACCGGACCTTACAAAACTACACACACCCAACATTCTGACCTTATTGTGGAATTCTTAGTTTCCTATACACCAAACTACTACTATAATAATTTGTTTACTTACCGCTACTTCTGCCCTTGCTTACTTGTTCAATCCCTGGTGTCACCTCTTCTGATTCTGAGTTAGCGCCGATCCTTATCTAGATCCAAAAAACCCAATTCAAAGGCTGGTCTTTGGGCGAATAAGAGTCAAGGTTTCAGTTTCCTCAGGTCTCGTACCGGGTGATATAGCTTTCCGTTTTCTTTGTCGGGTATGGAGCTGCCTACGCCATGCTTTAGTCCTCTTAGCCCTATACAGAGTCATCCTCCGCGGCTAGGCACTATAGAATCAGGCATCCATCCGCAACAAAAGAAGATACGAAATCCAGAGAAACTACATGGAACAAAGACAGCTCTAGGCTTAGATTTTCCTCGCCTCCCTTATATAAGAGTAAGCTTCTGCCCATCTTCAAGAGTAAGCTTCTGCCCATCTTCCTTCTTTTCATAAATAAATAGAGTCTGGTCTTTACCGATCTATTCTATGAAACAGTATTTGGATATGCCTTACCGAAGAGGTTGTGAAGTGAACTTCCTTTCGGTGGAAGCAGTAAGTGTGAGAAATCCTCTATTTCTTCCGCTTCGCTCCTCTATTCCTATTCGATTTTCCAAGAGAAACAATATTGTGGACTGTTTGCTTGCTGCTGGTGAAGTAGTCTCTAATAATTGAAGTGTTAAGGATCATTTTTAGAGGTTTAGGTTTAGAGTATGACCCTGTTGTAGTGTTAATTCAACATAGCACTCAGTAAGTCTCAGTTGAAGAAGCTCAATACATGTTAATGTTAATGGTTCATGAACAGAGAATTTAGCAACTTAGTGATAGTTCCTAACAGAATATACCTAAAGTTCAATTGAATCAAGCAGGAACGCACATGAACCTTTAGTGTTTTGAGTTAGACTTCCTTGAATACCCATTTGATTGGTCAAGCAACATCCGCTCACATCGCTACTCCAGCAGTTGTGCAAGATCCTGCCTGGTATGTGGACAGTGGAGCCACAAATCATGTGACTCAGACCTTTCCAATCTCTCCATTGCTTCTTCTTATCGAGGTAACAAATCCTTAACTGTTTGCAATGGTGCTCATTTGAATATTAAGCACATAGGAGACTCTCTTATTCATACTCATACGCCAACATACTTAAGAAAATCCTGCATGTACCTTCTATTACCCCCAATTTCTTGAGTATTTCTAAACTTACCAAAGACAACCAAATCTCATAGCTTCATTTTCTTCTGGATCACCTAATTGATCTCTGCTTCATTTTATTCTTATGATTGTGTCTTACAAGTATTCGAAGGAAATCATACTGCATGCAAGGTTCAGTTAGAGATGGATTCTAGAAACGGAATCTCAATGCTATCTGTCAAGCCATGTGGTTTCACAACCTAAACCTAACATTGGAAGTCGAAGCGTAGGGCCTAGAGTAACCGACTGAAGCAACTTGATTCCCAGAATGCACTTCTTCACTTCTGGAAAAGCTCTTGGCTTAGTTTCGGCTGATTGATGTAAGCGCCTAACTGAAAGGGAAGATCATTGGGAAGAAATGGGTTGACCAAAAGAATGTCGATGGCTTTGTGAAAAGGGGGGCGAAGAAGGCAAGCCTGGATCTCGACCACTTTATTATGGGCAAAGATAGCTCGCTCACACTTATACCCTACAAAAAGCTTCCAATACCAATATAGGCATCAAAAAGGCGAGGGGGCATATTAATCCTTTGAATCGACATATCGAAAGTTTCTATTCTGACGGAAATGGGAATAGTAATCGCAGAGTCAATGAGAATAGGATTGTGATCCGAGTGTGTTCTAGGCAGAACAACAACATAGGCGAATTGGAGTTGGCAGTCGGCATTCGTGCCCTATTCTCTCGTTTGATGTTGAAGCCACGACCATGCACCAAAGTCAATCTGAAGTCTAGCTACTTGAACGAAAAGAGAGGAAAGCGAAATAGCAGATATACTGGCCGACGGTCGAGGACTCGACTTACCTCTTGGTGAAGCTGCTCGAGTGAAAAAGGGGTGACTTTGATTATTCTTGGCGTAAGAGAAAGCGCCAACGATCTTTAGATAGAGAGTCTCCATCTCTTATCCCACCAACTAAGGCAAGCGAAGGGCATTTGCTGTCTTTATCCACATCATCATCCCGAACCTCCCCTCCCGTTCGTTAAGATGCCTTTCCATCAATACATTGAGAATCTTGCTATTCTGTAAAAGAAGACGAAAGATTCATAAGTAACTGGACTGGATTATACCATTCTACCTATCAATAGCTGGATTATACCATTCTACCTATCAATAGTATAGTTGCGGCACAGAAGAAGAAAGGGGAGAAAGTAAGGGATTAATATATCCTACCATGAGTTTTGGCTTTTGGCAGTAGCTCGATCGGGACACTGGGCAACGGGCAGACCAAACCACCAACGGAAGTGAAGAACGGATAGGCGACGGGGGCTGCATTGAGATGATGCCTTATAGCTTCTTAGTGGACCTTGGGCAGACTTCACTACTCAGCAGAAACGAAACAAGACCTGTTACTTCACCCATAAACCTCCCGCGAAAGGAAAAACGGAAAGATCAAAGCAGATAAGACGATGATTGATCATAAGCGAATGGTTCTGTAGCAAATGAATGGGTTTTTCGCCCTTGTAGTTGCACTCTATTCCACTATGCTCCGCTCATGCACTAGCCTTTCTCTTGAACTGCATGATAGTAATTGCCCGACCCCCATCTCGCTCTTTCCTTCCCTCACGGGACTACCTTTTTGACCCCCATCTAATCCAGTTGGAGTGGTTGTGCGGTGCACGGATAAGTCTGAGTTATCTATGTGGTTGATGAAAAGGAAATGAGGGAAAATTGATTGATGTCCGAAATGATACAAATAGTCTCCTCGTTTATATGGGGCTGGATGGCTAAAGAAAGAAGCTAAGAAAAGAAAGGGCAATTAATCAGTATGAAGAATAACTAAACTAACTCATAGAGGTTGAGATTTGCCTCACGTAAAGGTGCACCTAAAATGTAAGGTAAATTGTCAGGGCTCACACACTGTTCCAAACGGAGATAGTTTCAAGGCATAGGGAAATAAAGATAGACCAGCTCGACCGGTATGGAAGGATTTTTCCTAAGCTATGGAAATTATTACTTGCTTGAGTTTCTGTGCTTATTTTTGACTTATTGGGAAAGTGAGCACTGCTACTTGCTTTAGAATAGGGCTTATCCATTTTAGGTAGGACTGAACGTAAGAAGAAAGAAGCGTAATTGGGTATGAGAAGAAGGTTTCAGTTGACTTAAATACGCTTTATTCGTGGTTTAAGGAGTGAAATCTAGGAGAAGAATGTCTCGTGTAATTGGGGCCCGGTTATTATAAGTTCTGGCTTCTTAGTTATTCTCTGGAAGTGACTTATGAGAAGGAATAGAGAGAGGGTCGACTGTTAAGGAGAGAATCAGAAGACAGCTACGAATCTCTATGGAGAGAAAGCTAGGTCGAGTGAGATAGAAGAGCACAACATACCTATTTCTTATATATGATATTATATTCATATTCGATATTCATATTCGATTCAGATTCAAGGGGAGCAGGAACTTGTGTCAGACATCGCGCTTTTCCTTATGTTTGAAGCACCAGAACACACTTGAAACAAAAGGGGCCTATAAGATGTAAGTTGCAAATCGAGCAGGGCTTCTCTTGCTTGTGCGTGGGCGCAGCTTGTAACATGTTGGCCCAGTACTTATAAGTTCAGGCTTCGACTCGTATAGAATGTCAAGGCTTAAGGCTAAGCGAGCCAAGATCAACTAAGAGGCTGCACAGACACAAAGGTCCTAATCTAAGACTAGGCTAGTGGAATTCCTAGCTTGTTCGGTCAGGTCAATTCGATCCCAACTTATTTGTCCATTCAGCCCCGCATTGCTACCCTTGGAGACCTAGACTTTACATACTAGAGCTCGAGCCAAAGTATTTCTTCTTTTCTTGAGGTTCGGGAGCGCCCGGCCTGCAGTCTCCGTCTTTCTCTGGTGAGTTGGATGCATATTATAGACGGATTATGTTATGATGTGGACCTGGAAATGAGTGATGAAATAGATAGCTCGAAAGATGGCTATACCGGTTGTAATCGCTGCCACAATTGTATAGAATGAAGGCATTTTCAGGTGGTTCGCCGGGCCTGAGATTCATTCGTTCCTTATCCACCAAACTCAATTCATTATAAGGAGCTTTAGGTGTCAAAAAGATCCACCTCTTTGAAGAGCTCGCAGCCTTCCTCTTCCGATGAGTCGTAAGTAGTGAGTTTGACCTCCAGCGTTCGAGTCTGCCCCGCCCCGAAAACAATCAATCCATTACTTCAAAGAGCTTCGTATTACTGGCAGAGTCAACAATTCGATCATAGCTAGTGGAATGGGAAGTAAGAACGGCTATATACTCCTTGTATGAAGGAAGGAGGAAGAACAGCGATCACTAAGAACAAGGACTACGTTTCGTAATACAGCCTCATATTATATGCAGGCGATCACGAATGACCAACGACAAAGTCCATTCTCGTTTGGGGGGGCGGGCATAAAATACACTTAAGCAACCGGCTAAAGATTCATGTTGATGAAAGCCCAAGGCGGTAGGTAGAAGCTTCTCATATGTCAGTATTCTCGCTTCTTCTTGCCTTTCCTATAAGAGTATTCCTCGCCCCTTTCCTAAGAGCATAAGCGCATGCTTGTAACTTAGACCAATCGCCTACTCGCTCCGGGGACTACTATGTCACGCCTTGCGGTTGGACAAAAAAAACTCTATCATATTAGCTAAGGCTTTCCTCGTCCCCAGTTAGGCTGATCATAGCAAGGCTCGATTAGGCTGTTCATAGCAAGAAGTAACCTGGAGCTTTTGGCAATAACAACAATAACAATAAGTAGTGATCTGGAAGTAGGAAGAACAAGGAAGCTACTGGTGCTGTATGATAATAGTGTATGCTAAGATTACGACTTCTACTAATATTCTATTCCTCTTTTTGTTCAATACACCCCCCAAAAACTATAGTGAGTGATTGAAGAAGTGGAGCAGCTATAGTAAGTTACGAATGCAGAGTCAATGAAAAGGTTGTGTATTTCTTATTCACAGAAAGAGCAGCTATAGTAAGTACTTCTTTCCGAAAGAAACTTGCACCCCAGACCACTAGGCGGAGTAGGAAGGAAATAGTGTTAGGTGAATGAATGACCGATAGCAAAAGCCTCCAATTCCAGGCCCCTCTTGGCCAAGAAAGCGCCTTTCGAAAGCAACCGGCTTCAAATAGGAAGAGTCATTGTGCTACTAGAAGGTTCCACCAGTAATAAAGGATATTGGCCGGTCAGATAGATGTAGATCCAAGTTATTTGTCTCTGCTATCCTTTTGTTGAGGTATCTTAGGTAGTTAAAGGCTACCAGATCACTCTCTCAGCTCTCAGTAGTGAGTCCCTCTATGGCTCAGAGTCAAGTGAAAGCTTTCATTTCCTAATTTCATAAATAATGCGAAAAGGAAGTGGCAAAAATGAGCCAAATAGGGATAACCGTTCGGATTCTTTTGGAAAGTGGTCCAAGCATATAAAGTTGCGTAAATAAAGAAGAGAAGAGTTAGAGATGCTGCTCTGCAAGACCTACCCGTATAGGCATGTAAGGAAGGTAACATCGTTCCAAAGAACACTTCGTCACTTTGCTTTTGGATCTAGGTTAGGTGGCTTAACCTCGTTCTGGAAGAAGAATAAGTTCGCAATTGAGATGAACCTTTTCGCTTTCTTTTTATGTTCTATAGACAAAGAAAGAAGCCCCTTATCTGTAGATCAATCGAGATAATAGGGGGGTAGGGTCATGGTAGCACACCCGATACTAATTTCTCAACAAAAGCACACCCGATACTAATTTCTCAACAAAAGTGAAATGAATCAATAGAAAAGAGCTCGAGCTCAGTAAGTGGAAGATTTGGAATTTGGAAAAGGAAATCCGCCCAAAAAGAAAGGTGCTTCAAGCCTTGAATGTGCCTTAGGCAGTTGTATTGGGTGAATCAACAACCGGTCTTTGACCAGACACAACTCTATTCGAAAACCAAATGATTAACTCACTAGAAAAGGCTACTAAACCTCCTAGCCCGAAATGATTAACTTACCATTCATCTAAATATATATGTAGCCCGAAATGATTAACTTACCATTCATCTAAATATATATGGGCCTCCAGTGCAATGTTGAACAGGAAAAAGGTGAAAGGCTTCGAGCAGGCGAAGGTCGGTCAACGGAGTAGCGAGTCACTCACTTGTAGCGCTGTTTGTTTAAAAAAACGTATCTAGACGACTGAAAGGAAGGCCTTTTATCCGTCTATACCAAAGGGTTTGTGTTTGTCATCACCCCAAAAGGGGCTTCACCCACTCCCCTAGCAGCGAAATCTTTGTATCATCCACGGGAATGACTCGCGACTGGTACTGGGAAATAACTATTTCGTTATACCGGGCTATCCCTTTACCCTAACTATTTCGTTATACCGGGCTATCCCTTTACCCTAACGAGGTTCAAACGTCCCGGCATCCATCTTGTTTAAAAGCTTCGAAAGTAGTAGACCCGGCTATTTCTATTTCGCAGTGGGAGACGCAGCAGGTGGAGTGATGGAGGATTTCAAGTGGGCAATTCTTCTCGTTATGCACTCTGGTTATTCTGGTATGGCATAATTGACTTCAAATGAATCCTCGTAACATAGTTTACCACTTTCAATCTCGTAAACGATAACGAGGCCACGTGTGATCTTCAATGGAAGGCTTTTACCCAGAAAGATGCAACTAAGGTCAAACCTAAACCAATGGAAATTCACCGAAACCGTATCTCAACAGCTTGGAAGATAGGTAAATATAAGATTAACGTGGGGAGTAGCTAGTTAGAGAGGGAGCACTCGGGAACAACCTGAGCATGGTAAATCAGAGCACTTAGGAGTGCCAACATTCTTAGTGTCATTTCTGGGAACAATACAAGAGCATAGAAATATACTGACGAGAATGGCATGAAGGGAGCTCTTAGCACGTACATAGAAAGCGGATTAGAACACTTAGCGAATAATGCTTTTTAGTATTTGACAACAAAGAGGGCGAGCCTCCCATTCTGAATAAAGATTCCTATGTATTAACTGGCGCCTTTACTTATTGCTCCTTTTATGTTGAATTCTTTGATCGGAAACAAGATAAATTAATGCAGGAGAGAATCGAATGATGCTGGTGGATCTATTGATGCTGGTGGATCTATTACTCTGTGGGTTCGATATGCTGCTCAACGAGCAAGAAGTGACACAACAGGCGGAGGAGTCGAGTCTTTCATAAGCAAGAAGTGACACAACAGGCGGAGGAGTCTTTCATAAGTTGGTGTCAAAGAATATAAGCTAAGGAAAGGTTCGGGGTAGTTGAGCTAAGGAAAGGTTTGGGGTAGTTGGTATACTCCGCTCTCTCTGATGGTTAAAGAGATTCTTTCGGCACCGGGGAAGCAAGTCAAGTAGTAAAGCTTCAAAGCTACCTGCTTCTCGTTCTTAATGAGTGAAACCAGTCTCAGGGCTAGTTAAGGTTGCAGAAGACATTCCGGCAACAAGGTTCATTTCGCTTGCACTTCAAACATAAGAAAGATGATGAGTCTGCTTCCAGCTTAAATGAGGCAGGATAGGATTGTGTAACGACCCGCTAAACTCCAGAGCAGAGGTTTTTTAGTCTTAATTTACCGATCGATTAGAGTGAGAATAACAGTTATTCAATCAACCTGGTGCGGTGATCAAGTGTTCAATGCTTTTGATCTAATCGTTTGATTTGGTTCATCGTTTTCACTAAAACAAAACAAAGAAAGGGAAGGGCGGAAAGAGAATCCGGCTACTCGGCGGGCACAATACTCTTTTTCATGTTGGAAATGGAGAATTTATAGCACTCTATCCAAGCCTATGGGCAACCCAAACCCAAGGAGTGAAGAGTCCCCCCATCCAGCTACTGAGACATAGATAGATTCTACATTTAGGTGCTTGTTGATTAAGTGAGATCGGCAGCCCGGGCTAGATCGCGTTACAGTAGCAAGACCCAGTTACAGTGTCCTTTCTCCGCGGATCCAAATTACAGTCCAGTCCCAATGGAATAGGGTGCAATCCAGCTATTGTTGCAACAAGGCGATCGAATCCTGTATGCCAACAAAATGGTTTTCCACTCTGACTTTTATAGGAACTAAAGGAGGTACGCTGATGGTCCAGGAGAGCTCAGTATGGTTGTCCCCAACTCTGGTTTCATAAGTTGGTTGGTCCAGTTGTTACGCTTTCTCGTTCATTAAGAACTGCTTTTCTAGGAAAGGAAGGTTTTCGCCTATATATTGGTGAGGCCGAGCTACAAGTGGTGTCCTGTACTGCCCTCAATAGAATAGCATCTTTTCCCACAAGTGAAGTTACCTACCTTTAGGGTGGAATGCCTCCAATGCCTTAGATTACAAGTATCGAGCTGCTCTAGCAACTTGCCTTTGTGTCTTTGACTACGCCTGATGCTACTACTGGTCATGTAAGAAGCCTTGCCTCTCCCGCCTTTGGCTTGCTCCATAGCTTTTTCCTCTACTTACGCAGGCAGCTATTAACTTACGCTCCGCTCCCCCCATGACTAGTCGATCTCCAACTCGATGGGTCAAAGGAACGATAGTCTGTGGCTGGGTCTGATACTATATGCAATATCTAAACTACGGAATTCTTTAACCCGCACCTAGATCCGACAACGGATTGATGACCCAAGCTATTCTCTTTCGTGAAGCATTAATCAGTCAAACTGGAGATAGCAAATGGCAAGATAGACTTTGGCTCTGTCTCGCTCGGGTGTCCCTATCCCGAAGTTGCGTTCTCCTCTCCCCTGTGCGTACATCATTCCATTCAGAGCGCATAGATTGGATGCTTCATCATTCATTCCATTCAGAGCGCATAGATTGGATGCTTCCCAGGGCAGGGGCTTGAAGGACTGCTTGGTGAAATTACGTACTTAGGTTAGGATTCCATCACTGTCAAAAGCAAGGGAGTGGCAATAAGGTTTCAACTCTCTGTGGAAAGATTGCCTAGAAGCAAAGGAGTGATCCCCGCTACGAATGAGATGTCGTATACGCAAAAGAAAGCTCTGTCCGTTGCAGGCGTATAATCAGACAGTCATCAGGAATTCTATTAACTACATATTTAAGAGACATAAGCCTAGGAGCAATAGACTAAAGAGGTATGGGGCATCATCTGTCCACAAAGTAAGTCACAAAGGGATAAGCAAGAAAAGGCGGGACGGTTGTTAGCAAGTATTTATTGCTGGTAGTCTACTTTTTGGAAGCTGTCTTTCTTTCCTTTAGCCGTCTATCTTATCTAAAACTATTGGGCTATTTATAAGACCATCCAAGGAAATCGTTAGGTCTAGCGCCCCTTTATCAGTCAAAGGGAATGCATGGTATTGTTTCCATCTCCTATCAAATTATACCCTTTGAAAGCCTGTTCCCTGCTTATTTCTGAGTATAGCCTTCCAAACAAACCAAAGAGTAAGATTGCAATTAGACTCAATAAGTTTTCCCCCGCCACATACTTGCCCTGTCTCCATAAAGCCCCAATATACTTGATTTATTTTAGTCATAAGATTCCGCGGAGTAAATCATACTTACTGCGCTTCATTGATGTCGGATAGTTTGCGGAGCCCCTAGCCTCCCTCCTCCTTTCTTTGTACTACAAAGCTTAGCCCAACAGATGGTGTGTGTATATACCCCTTTTTATCCAGAAAGCTGCTAAGTAGACTTTCCAATAGTCTTAAGAGTTTCTCTAGAAATAAGGCTGCTAAAAGTAAGGGATACTCTAGAGGACGTACAGATCTAATTCACTCCAATCTGCCAAAGCCAGGAACAACGATTGGAAACAGTAAACTCAATCTCTAATAGAACTCAATAAGAGCGGAACTTTGACTGTGCTTAAACTTTTGATCAAGCAGAGGTAGTCCCTAAATAGAAGTAGTATAGGAAAATTTCCCTTATACACCCACTCCCCAAGAATTGCATAGACTTGCGCGGGCGATTCAAAAACGAGTAACTTAGCTCTTTGCTAATAAGCAAGGCCTGACCACACTGCAAACTTAGCAAATAACCCAACCTTCCAAAGCAAGAAGAGAGAATGAACTTAACCTTGAAAAAGGACAAGCAGATCATCCGCTAAAATAAGGTACCTGCTCTTTGGAGCCAGTTATAAACAAGTCAATCTTTCTTTAGTCAACAAAAAAGCAAACTAAGAAATAAACACCAAACCACCGCTTACTTATAAGAGAAAAGAAAAGGAAGGAAAGCTAGAATAACTCTTAAGGGAGGGAGATCGAGCTCATAACTCCGTAACACTGTTAACAACTCAAAACTCAAAGGAAAGAGATGTGAAATAGAACTAACAAAAGCACTTGATTCTTCAAAGGAAAGACTCCAGATAATGACTAAATCCAAAAGATCCTTCGAGACAAACTACTATCATTAACATGTCGAAGAAAGCTGGGAAAGTTGGAAGAGCTCTAAAACCCCACGTAGCTGTATCTAGGCTAGGTTGAGAATATGGCTTACCCTTTTTCTCCACTCTTTAGATTATTGGTCTCTTAGAAGCTTACCCATCTAACTTATAATACTGCTAACAATAAGCCATACTTTACAATAAGCCATACTTATAGAGAAAGGCTATGTCCAGCTGTCTATCCTCTTTCACTTATCAATCTGTCTTTCCGTGGACCCCAATCTTCCTCCCTTACCTCTAGACACAACCTCCTCCAAAATCCAGCTATATACTCTTATTTTATTGTCTGCTTGCTACGACTACTCTAATGAATAAAGCTAGGAATCAATCCCTCCATCCTATTAGAGTGATGACGAAGTCTGCTTGCTACGATCATCTAAATAAGCTGGGAATCTCTCCATTCTATGAGAGTTATGACGATAGGTGGGTATATTACAAGGAGTGATGAAAGTGTGTCAGCCTATAATAAAGATGAGAAGATACGTCGCCTGGAATCAGTTGCTCTAGATGTAAATTTCTCTTTAGCAAGAAGCCCTCCCTAAGCTATTTGATAATGGCATAGGTCCCTTGCGTATGCCTTAATTAGCTTTTTCTCATCTCTTTCTGATATGCTATCTTCCTTTAGCCAGACTTCTCCCGCATTACTTTTGATCAAGAGTGGACGAGTACATAGAAAGTAATGCTATCCTTTCTTTCCTTAAGAGTTAAGCACGGATCCAGTTTCTTTCTTTCCTTAAGAGTTAAGCACGGATCCTTCTCTCTTCTTTTTGAAAAGCAATCCACTTTTCCTTCTTTCTCTATTAGGAAAGGCAATCAATTTACTACAACTAATCCTGATTAAGAAGTGCCCTTCCTCTCAATAGAGCATCTAACCACTCCTTGCCTTGACCGAGTCTAAAGAAAGGGGTGGAATTATTACTCGTCGTTTAGCTATCGAAAGCCAGCAAGAAAGCACTTTCGCACACGAAAGCAAAGAAGTTGACTTTAATTACATAAGATAAATGAGTTTGTTTCATTGTATTAGATCCTGATTATATTCATTATTTTACTTACATATGGAAGATGTACATTAGGAGTATCAAAAGACAAAATGATAGAGCCAATAAAGGTAATGAGAAAAGCACTTGTAACACCCCCAACCAAATAGAATATCTTATTATTTACTATTGAACTGGAAATTACTATACTTGATTCCATTAGCTGGCTCCCTTTTCAAAGGAATGTCAATCTATTATCTATCTTCCATATGAACTTCTCAGGCCTATGTTCTATTATCTCTATATGAACTTCTCCTATGTGTTAGAATGTCATGCACACATGGCGACCTAGAAAACCCCCTCTCTCTTTCCGAGACGAGTACTAACTCACCTAATTAGTCCTTTTCGTCCTGCAAGTATAGGGTTCACTCAATTCCTTCAAAAGTAGGAGGCATCACTACAGCCAACTTGAACAGAGGCATAGCCAATCTCCATGTAGTTAGAGCTTTCAGATAACATCATCCAATGTGGAAATGAAGTAGCAGAGGTGCGTAGCGCTCTTGATAGATTGGATTCATACCCGGAAGCCTATAGTAGGCAAGTAATTGTCAATGAATGACAGTAAGTGGATAAGGGTCTGCTTGATTGATGAAGCCAAATTGGAATCATACCCGGAAGCCTATTGTGGGTAAGTCATTAATGAACCGGGCTCCAAATAGAACTCGCCTTAGCACAACGGAAGAAACTCGCAAAGGAAGGAAGAAACTCGCTAAGGAAGAAACTCGCTTATTATCTCGGAGAGCAGAACTAACGAGAAAGAATGCAAGGAATATAAACAAACTAAGATACGAGTATCAAGTGAACAAGCAACGGAGCAAGCTTAGGAACAAAATAAGCAACCATAGTTACGCTCGGCGTTAGGAAGTCACTTCCAAAAGTAGAGGTAAGGCGGGAAAGAAATCAAGAAAGAATCGGAATTCTACCCTTAGCTATAGTCAGGGAACTCTACCCTTGCTTGTTCCCTTTTTCTGGGTGCGAAAGAAAGTTAGGTTCGATAGGAATCCGAGGCTAAAGTCAGGTCGAGCTGGATATTGAACAAGAACTGTCACTTCTGCAGCGGAAGAATTCATTGAAGATTTCGAGTCGTTTAACCTATGCCTGTGTGAAACGTAGACAATGCTTACACTTGACCTCCTGCTTGCAGCTGACTTTCTTAGTTCGTAGTTGCTTGGCGGAAGTACAAAATTCCCCTTTACTGGGATTCTAAGAAGTAACAATAAGGTGAAGGTTCTCTTACAAACAATCATTACAATCACATGTAGCACACCTGAACAATCATTACTAACACATGGAGCACACCTATAATCATAAAGAAATCTATATCTGCACAGGTAGCACACCAGTAATAAGTAATCAATCAATCTATATCTATCTTCACATGTAGCAGACCAGTAATCTGAAAGGAAATCCATATAGAACTTCTGCACCGCGCATCAGAAGCAAAAACTATCAGGCAATTCGAGTCGACAACAAAATAACTAGAACTGGCGCACCACTACAAGGCAAAGCCAAGAAATAACATAACTCATGGACAACAAAGGGAAAGCCAATCACGCAAAGGGGAAAGCCACTCCATTTTCATTTCAAACAGAAACAACATTTTCATCTTCGGCTGATGCAAACGGTTCTTCAAGGCAAGGAGAGGTCGGGCAAGACAAAGAAGTGCTTCTTCCAATGGCTTCATATTTATTCATCAAATGTAGTTCCAGTTTCATCGCTTTAAGAATGAATCAGAGTAAGGCTAAAGTGAGCGAGAAAGAAGCTCTTTATTTGCATTTGAAACTGAGGTTCGCCCTTAGTCCTTGAACATGGGCATAGGTTAAAGTACTCTAAATCTGGGTTTCCTTCCTTTCAAGAGTAGTGGTCGGCCAGAGGAACTTATTAACACACTCCACTATTTGCCTTGATTAACACACTCCACTATTTGCCTTTACTTTGTTGATGGCTGTTCTTCTCCTGCGCGGTCTCTTATAGCAGTAGTCTCTTTTGGTGCTTGTTCCTCGCCAGAGTTGGCATTCTCTTCGAGCTAGATTCGGCTTCGGCTTCTGTATATGATGAAAGAAGAACTGGGCGCTATGAGCAAGTCAACCTTCTTTCTTGAGAGTCTAATCTCACTTTCCTCCTTTGAAACCTCCTCGATCCATACTTTGAGAGTTTTCGCCCCACTATATGCCTAACCTTAATAATAAGAACACGCTTTCAGGGGTTATCTTGGAATTAGCTCAGTAATTCTTACCCCTTGTCCGTCTCCGTTCAGGAATCTTAGCAGTGGGATAGAAGATATCAGGGCCACAGTGCTGTTAACCCTAGGATGAGAGTCCTAGAATATGTTGAAAGGGGAAAACACACTACGAAAACCCTAAGAGCTCTATTTATTGTGGCTCCTTACTATCTATCTCTTTCAAAGCCAACCCAAGGCAAGGCAGACCTTTCAAGCTAGGCAAGTATCAAAGCGGAGGTAGATTAGAGTCCTGCTCCATTTCTAAAGTGAGCGTCCCTCTCCGATGAGGCCGATGGCACTCCCGACCCCGAAAGGCACAGAGAATGGGAGCAGAGCAGGTTTTGGTCAACAGGTCAATCTCTCGGGCAAGGAAGAGGTCAAGCGATCTACATCGGAGCCAGTGTAAGGGCCTGTGTGTCTAACACAATTGTAGATATAGAGACGTAAGCGCTTTGTTAATGGATTATCGCAGATGGAGTTTTGTGAAAGACCTTTATTCAATATGACCAAGTATTCATATGAGAGGGCAAGAGTATTGAAGACTAGATTTTCTACCAAAGGAGAGTCGATGTAAAGCCCCAGTAATAAGTCGCAGGGCTTGTTTACAATTCAAAGGGAGATCGGCCCTGGCTGGACTAATGGTAAGGAGTTACGAAGGTATACTTACTTGAGCGACGAAGGTATACTTCCTTGATGTCTTGATAGCCTTAAGGGACGAAGAAAGAACTAGCCTAAGACTCGCCTTATAAAAAACAGAAAGTATCGCAGGCTTATGGAGAGAAGAAGTGCTTTCTACAGGCCGAGAGAAGAAGTGCTTTCTTATTAATGTTCTCCTAAGATAGATAGGCGGAATAAGTTCCATCGTTAACACTCACCCTTATCAACTCTTACTCTAAAGTGTTAGCAAGCTTCGCTTCCCTTTTGGATTCTCTAAACATCATATATTACCTTCTTTTTTTCTCTTAGCGGACAACGTCTTAGATAAGGAATAGAATGACTTCTTTACCGTTGTTGGGTAAGCGTCTTTGTTCACAAGACAAGCAAACGGTTCAAGTCAGCGTAAAGTAAGTATAGCGCTGCCAGAACTTATAATAACTGGCTTTCCAGTCTCTATATGTTGTGCGAGGTGGTAAGACTAGTTCGAGTTGTTGCGCCGTCTGGTCATGGGAACCCCATCTGGACATAAGGCAGGATATACTATAGGTGTGAGAATCAATTATCCTCGATTGCCCTCGATTCACAAAGTAGGAATGGAATATAGAGAAGATGCTACTTGGATCGAGACAGCAAATGATTGTTTTGTTAGCCGGACTCATAGGATTCACTACCTCCGAAAGAAAGACCAAGACCATGAGTTAAGAGCTACGCATTTACTAAAAAGCTAAGAAGTCAAGTACCTAAAACCTTGGGAGCTTCTTTTCTTATTCTTGGGATATGTCTCCCCGCAACTAAATAAGCTTATGTAAGGTAATAAAGACAGAAGGGAATTTCGGATTGATCCCAAACTCGGTGAAAGGCTTTTCAAGTGAAAAAGACTTACGTGTTAATGTGTTAATCCTTACATATGCCTTTGGCCCTAAGGAAGAGCAGACGAGTGTGGAGTTTAGGATGATCCTCTGGATAACGGTACTCCTACTCCGGCAGGAAGATGTGCGGAGTATTTATAAGTCTAAGGATGTTGGTTCTCATCTTCGTCGAAAGCCAGACTTATTAATTTGCCCCCCATTGGATTTGACTCCCTCGGAAGCGGTCACGGAGCACCTCGGGTAAGTTTGTCTTCAATTCTAATACCACATGGTACTCTTTTCACTCGGGGGCGAATTGGATTCTCGGTCTAGTAAGTAGCTTCTCGCATGTGTGAATCTTCTGCTTTAGTGGGTACAAAGTTCGGATTGAAGGAAAGGATGAACGCTGGCAAAAGATGCTGCCTTCTCCCCTTATCCGCTTGTTAGCTTAGTCGATTCATAGAGCTACTTCAGGTTGAATAGCATCTGTCATAAGAACGTAGTGTAAACATCTGTCATAAGAAATACTTAAGATTCGTTATCGTACCCTTTGACCATCGGCAGATCCCTTTCCTTACTCTATTTGGTCCAATAAATACTTGCGAGTACCTTCTTTCGTTCCTCTGCTTCTGTCGAATACCTTCTTTCGTTCCTCTGATAGCAGCTTATTCATTATGAACTTATGTAATGACTTATATAATGGCAACTACTTATTGGGCTCTCGATTTGATTTCACTCTTCGACGATTGCGGATGGGAGATAGATGGGAATCTTGAAATGAGCCAGCTATGACTGTGAGTGAAAAAGGATTGGATAGCAGATTTATATGCTTCAGCTATGGTTCAGTTATTCGTAGATTAGTCAGTCTGTTTGATCGGGGATGCTGTTGCCGATCTAGTTTCTCCAGATATGCCTTTGCTCCGAGTATTATATGAGTCTTTCTTTCCTTTGTTTTGAGGTGATGAGTCGGCCAATGAGAGTAATGAGGCTGATGCTGACGCACCCGAAGGCCTTAGGGGCGAGGATTATTGCTAGAGGCCAGAGAAAGGTGAAATCCCAAAAACGAGAGAAACCCCAGCTATGTAAGAGATTGTTTCAGTTAATTGGGGTACAGCAAAGTGATGTCAAGGGTTCTAGTGTTTCTAGCGATGAGAAGACGGAGTAAGTGGCCCTGCTTAATGAGTGCATCGATGTTGTGTTGTTAGCAGGCCTTGCTTAATTAATACCTACGTCCTTGGTTGTTAGCTGTCGAAGGAAGCTTTTAGGCCGGGTGAAAGTGTGTATCTATATCCGACCATCTTGATCTTATTTGCTTATGTCTAAGCTTGAAGACCCGATAGCAGCTGACTTACTTTCTCTTTCTACGGAAACTTCTCCTATAACAGGAATGGGCCTGGCCTACTTTGATCTCCAAGAACTATACTTCAAGAAAGAATTGTTTGCTGACTTACTTGAGACTGTTGATTCGATTACTGTAACAGAAGAACCTCTTTAAGAAAGAAGGGGACTCCATTGCTTAACTGCTACATGGGCTAAGCATTATGTGTTCAATTGACATTTACATAGGATTCCCGTCGCCAACACAAGAGCAGAACCTCTCTCCACCGTAAGTAAGTAAAGGAGCCAAGCACCGAACTCGCATATAAATAAGGTACAGCGCATAAAGGAGATAGAAATGAAATAAAGTATTGAGAGAAAGAGGCCTCTACTCACGCACAAAGTCTTCCTGGAACTTAGTTAGTACCCCATCCTTGAAAGTAACCTAACAGCTTCCCCAAAGCCAACCTCGACTTTCCTTTGACCGTTAGCGCCTCACCTTAGCCAATGACTGAACTTACGCTTGATACTGTTCCAGCAGAAGATCAGGATCCCCCAAAAGGACTTGTTCCAGGCGAAAACAGAGGACTTTCAACTAACTAACAAAGAAAGTAAGCATCAAACGGTTCCCAACAAAGGGAGAGTAAGCAGCGAGGTACCTCTATTCTATTAGGGAGTCCGGAGCAGGAGTAGGTATAGCATTTACATCTTATGTCAGTTCCATTCAAAAGAAAAGGGAAGCTCCTTCTTAGGTTTTAAGAAACAAGTAGATAAAGGAAGTAAGCTGCCGAAAACATAGCCGATTTCCACCTTGCAGCAGAATCAGATCCTTATCCTAATCCTGGCAGTTTGCGGCAGGAGTGAATTAGGTGGAGTTCGGGATGCCCACGTAGCGAGGATAGTTTGTTTGCCAGAAGGGATGCCGTGTCTTTACATCATTCTTTATATATCCCATGTGCTCAAGAGATTCAAATAAGAGGGAGAGTTCCAGCAGAATAAAGAGCTAGGAAGGAAGCTTTCTCAAGTACTGTGTTTTACCGAGAAGGAAGGTCTATGGTGCGAGTCCATATTTCCCTAATCCTAATTAAGATGGTAGTGTAGTATAGTGGTTTTGATTTCTATGGGCCCAACCCCAGTCTCATCCTAATTCTTATGGGTCTAGTACGTATTCTTCTCTTGGTCTTGGGTCTTGTCTTGTATTTGTTTCATCCCCCTTACTAATAACAAAGAGTTTTTTGGCAGAACAAACAAGAGAAAGAAAGAGGCGGAAGTGCGAATAAGGGCGGAGGCACCCAGAAACGAGGAAGGGCGAAGATAGCTGCTTTCCAACTCCTTCCACCAACTCCATAATTATCGAGAAGCACATTTCCTAGGCGATACGGAGTTTGTACCATAGAGGATTTCTTCTGCTTTATCTATACTTATAGCAGGCATCATTTTCTCAATCGAGGGATGAATAGCGGTACCTTTCCTCTTTCCCTTTCCTTTCCCCCCATTCAAAGCTTACTTTACTAATTCTAGATCAGCTTACTTTACTAATTCTAGATCATTCAAAGCTTACTTTACTAATGATAGATAGTAAATGATAGATAGTATAGGATTTTCTTCGAATTGAAACACAAAGAATGACACTTCCTCGTTTAGTTCTTTCCCTGGTTAGCTCTCTTCCTTCTTGCTTTCCCACACCATCTACCTTCCAGATGACAAGTATGTAAGAAGATAAATGGAATGAACTTACTCTCAATAAAGACTAGGATTTGGAACTCAAATCAATCACACCAGAATGGATGGTACAAAGTACTCCGATACTGAGAAGCTAGCAGAGAATGATTAAGAGCCTACCCCATTAACTGAGTCGGGAGTTGCTGCACCGAATCGCATGTCCATTCAAGTCCGGTCAAAACCTAATAAGTCTTATTTGAATAAATCGATGGAGTGCTCGGGTTCTTTTACAAAGACTCGGTTGCTGGGCCAATGGAAGTTATGGAACTTTCCCTCTAGCATACCTTACTTGTGAAAAGCATGATTGACGATATGCACGGACATAAGTTTCAGCTTTCTCTGAATCTCCATGCCATTTGGAACTGATGGAAGAGCAAGTCCGATATACTTGTCTATGTTTTACGTTGCACTGGTCCGATATATACGTAGCATTGCATCTGTAGCTTCATGAGTTCAAAGCCATTCCTTATCACTCACTTCTTTCTATACTGGAATAGGCAACGGGGCAAGAGAACAAGAAAAGGTAGAATTGCAAGTTAAGCTATCAAGAGTGACTAGACGAAGAGAGTGTCCATCACGACCCTGCACTAAGCAAGTAGTAGTCCCATTTCTCTCCTTCGATAGAGTTGTAGCAGGAATTATAAGTACTGGGGGGTAAGCCTTTTTCACGCATTATATTAGTCTTTCATTTCTGTGGAGAGTATTAAATCCAACCCTTAAGTAATTGGCTAAGTTGACTTATAACTTATTCTATTTCTTCGAGCTAAGTTGACTTATAACTTATTCTATTTCTCATAATCATTTATGTTTTGGTATAACTATATATATGTTTCTATGTTGAACTATATATATATGTTTCTATGTTATGTTTTGGTATAACTATTATATGTTTCTATGAGGACCCCTTTGGTTGAGCTGGAACGAATGCTTCCCGAGGAGATCATGTTCTCGCTAATCAAGCAATTGCGTCCATATTTCTATCTTCCCGCAGGAAAGGCAATTAATGGTAAAGGATTGAAAAACGTTCTTTCATTCTTCAATATGGGGCGGAACTTTTCTAGGTAATAATAAGGGTTTGCTTGTGAGACTCCTGCTCTAGCAGCCCTTTACCCCTATAGAGATCTTTCTACTGAGCTGTCACTCGATGAAATGCAAATGAATGGAAGGGTTTTCGCTTTTTTGTGCAATAGTAGGATAAAAGCAAGGAAACCCCCGGGCTCCACCCATTTATGTCTATTACCTCCTTTCAAACCCTTCGAAAAAGGATGAACTTTGGCTACGAAAGAAAGCAGATTTGGACTAGCTCGCTGGCTTTAACCTGATTACTATACGGGGTTATTGCTTTCCAGCAATCTATTTGATACTATGAAAATGATGACCTCTACCTCCCGCCTATATAGCAAGCTATACTCTTCTTTTACCGCCTTGGTCAAATCCAACTACTTGATCAACTTCTGCCCTTCCTTTGGGTTCAAACTGCTAGCTTATCCGATACAGAAGGCTCTCCCTCAGGATCATAGGGCTTTTTGAGCGCTAAGCTTTGTTCGCTTCGCAAGTGTTAGTATAAGTAAGATCCTCTTCCTTCCCTTATAGAACAGGCTTTGTAGATCCCAGCAGGAGAATTCCACTGCCTAAAGCAAAGCATTGAAAGAGCACAGGGAAAAAGGGATTAGGGTCATGAACCGGAATCGGAGGATAATATATGCAGGGCTGTTTATAGGTAAAGCAAGAGCTATCCATTTTGATTCGCTGGAATGCGCCGGTAAAAGAGCGTGTAGTGACGTTCATTTCGTTCCCCCCTAGGATTGTAGCTCCATAAAATAAGTGCATGCACCTTAATTAAGGGCATGGAGATGCAAGAAGTTAGTGGGTGGCTAAACGGATTTATGCAAAAGTAGTGGATTTCTTTTATCTGCTTTGTGTATTGTAGTCATCAGGCGTGAGCTAAGGCAAGTGTAGGCAATGAAGAGGAAATAGGGCAAGCCGCACGTAGGTGACACGAACGACCAAGCTAACAACCTAGCACGTAAAGCGCAAACCTGACTTTCCAAGTAATTCAACCTGACTCCCTATGGCGCGGAAACAAGCAAGAATCAAACTGGAATGAAAGATTTGGTAGTAAACCTTAAGCATGTTACAAGTAGTCGTCTCGTCTCATCGTAGGCAAGGCTTCTTTCGGTGGTAGTCGTCCCATATAATGGAGTAAGCCCCCGTCGAGAAAGAAAAGCTAGTCATCCATAGGGGTAATGATCATGCCCGTCTCTCTTACCCATCCATCTTATGCGTTTCCCTACTGGCTCAGATGCCGACTCGAATGCTGCTTCCTTTCCCGCGGTAGATCTCTTTCTGGAGTAGTTCAGGGAAGGAGAGCTCCTGCTTTACGAGCCTCCTATGAGCTTATTCTAGCTTTGATGAGGTGAGCTCCGCCCGTT
Source organism: Musa itinerans (assembly GCA_001649415.1). Lineage (NCBI taxonomy): Eukaryota > Viridiplantae > Streptophyta > Magnoliopsida > Zingiberales > Musaceae > Musa > Musa itinerans. The sequence continues at coordinate 276,700 of LVTN01000167.1, forward strand.
CGCTATGGTTCATTTGCAACATACAGGTGGAGTGGGATGTTTCGCTTACGTGGTGGTATGAACTGGTAAAGTCGTATATTCGCGGACTCCTTTTCATGAGGAGTGAACGTACACTTATGCTTAGTATTATCAATAGTGGACTATTCTAATGAGCAATTCGACATCCTTACTTTTGGAAAGCATGGATGGATGCTCTGCTTTATCAAATGGGAGCCCTCGCTTTCCTCGTCTGGTTCTTCAAAGGCGAATACACGAAGTCAAAAAACAGTCATAAAGCAGACCTTAGCAGCTTTCTCTTTCTTAGCTTTTGGATTGATTTGATTTTGATGTATTTTTCCTATACTCAAAAGTCTCTTACACTTGACTACTCGCCCTTTTCATATTCATATTGGTCTGGCACATCAATAAAGGGATCGAAGAGATTATGGCAATAATCAGTTTCATACAGCCCCCCCACATGAGCAGAAAGTTGAGCATTTACATGACTTTAAGGAAGCTTTTGTCCAGGACAAGTTATTGGGGTCGTTCAAGCCAAGCTTATACAGGAAGCCTTAGCCTGTGCCTCATATCTTAAGACTGAGATTTACCCTATTATATGTGGTTCATTTGCTTTCGTCAACATTTGAGTGAAGTAGGCTGTGGAAAGCTACCGTAAAGCAATCCTCCTAAAGTAAGACGCATTCCACAAAAAGGCTGCAGTGTCGCGGGCTCTAACAAGGTTCAAATCCCATCTTATAGGATCAGTGGCCTTCACTCTGTTTATTGAGTTCTGGTTTCAGCGGTTGCAACTCTGGTAGGTGTATTACTGCCAAAAGAAGAAAGAAAGCCCATTCTCCACGACTATCTTCTTCCCCAAACCAACTTTATTGACTTGAAGAACTATGCTGGGCGCTAAGGAAGGACAAGGACCCTAACGCTAAAGTCATTCATTCATTTCTAACTAATGCTATTCTAACTAATATCTTATAGGAATTATGGACTTGCTCATGAAGCTACCGTTAGCGCACTTACCCTGTTAGCTATGAATTGGATTTCTATATTCTATCTATTGGATACAATAGAATCTGGGAATGTACCTAAACCTATCAACTATCCTTTAAGACCCGATTACTACTTACTGATTCACAGCGGATTCTGTTTCTGGCCTAGGAAATTATGACTTGAAAGTGGAGCGTGAGAGGTTTGAAGAATCCATTCCTGATAAAGCGAATTCCGTTTCTGTTCTCAAGTAAGCAGCAGGGGCGGGAGTTGTTGAAATTCCTTTTTCTGCGCTAACTGGAAGTTCAGAATTCTACTAGGTACACACAACACATATATAAGAATGGAAATAGTCAATATAAGAAATTCCACTCTAAAGAAAGTAGGAGTTTATGAATTCGACTCGTTATAAGGAAAGGAGGAGAGATGCTAGATCCAAATGAGATATTGCAGAGTAGACCTCGCTGGGATGGGCAAGCTACCAACCAAGCTGCTATGTATGCTGCAAACAGCACCCTACAGAGAGTACTTGATGGACAATAGTTCAGATTTGATACTCAATAAGGAAGGGTATTCTATTCCACAAGAGAAGAAATGTACCCGTCGTAATCATCACCAATCTACCCCCGGAGAGTATGAGAGAGTATTTGAAAGCGGGGTCCCCTTCACGAAATATTTCTTATATTAAGGTTGAAGAACAGGAGACCTACTTTACTATATTCTTATATTAAGGTTGAAGAACAGGAGACCTACTTTACTATAATATAGAGCTTATATTAAGGTTGAAGAACAGGAGACCTATTTGACTATAAGATAGAGTAATTGCGACCTTGCGGGGATGCTTTAACAGGAGACTTAAGCAGAAAGGCGGGCAACCTGAGCGGTTCCAGGTAATTGCAAACATGCACGTTGATTCAGTAACCTTTGGGGAGCATCTCGAACTCACCTTTTCCCTTATTGAGAACTCACTTTTTCCCTTATTGAGTGAGCAAGCCCTAACAATGAAGAAAGAACATAACCCCCCACTCCTAAATACACATTGGACACAAATGATGCTCTTAAAGAACACATCGAGGCCTTTCTCTTTATAGGGATTATTTACTAAGATAACCAAATGGGGATTATTAACTAAGATAACCAAGTCCCCAAAGATGAGTTGTGTAAACCATGTCAGAGCGAGGAAGAGTGTATGAATATGAAGGGCAACTTTTAGACCGTATATGCAGCCTGGCCTTGACAAATCGACAGTATTTTCGTTTTCCATGGGAATGCAAATTACCTATAATGAACATATTGGGATTCCACTGATTGCTTAACATATTGGGATTCCACTGATTGCTTTGGGGAGACAGAAGCACTAATATCCAGCCAGCTCTGAGCGGAAATCTCGTCTAAAATAATGACTTTCATGTTTGAGTCCTGCTTACGGGAAGGAAATGAAAGAAAGTAGTTTTGAAGCAAAATGGAAGTAGCAGAGTCACTTCAGTAAACAAGCAAATCAAAGCAATGTATTTATTTAAGATAAGAAATTCGATGCCACAGCTCGAACTCAGCTCAGAACTCGCTTCACTATTGATTCAAACTACTATCAAGGACAATCTCTGGCGCCACTCTACAGTACTTCTGGTACTCGCGCTTAAAAGCCTTTAGCTTATCCCTCCAGCATCATATCCTTCTTTCTTACCTTGGTTTAGCACTGGATATAGAATGGAGTAAAGAGACTACTTTCCCTTTCGCCAACTCCGGATTTGTATTATGATCCTTATCTTCGAGACTTAACTAGAATAGAAGATCTTCTTTATTAATGGAATCTATCTTGCCCATGTCATATATATTGAAGTAAAGACACACCAACCTCTGCTCTGATCTTAGCTTAGTTGCTTGTCGACAAGTAATAACTCGTAATAACTCTGTAGCTCTGCTCCTAAAACTCAAATAATATAACGACGGAAATGCATTTGTAGCCAAACATCTTCGGCGCTGTAACAAAGAGACTCTCCTTTCAGACTTCTAGAAAAGCAACATCAACTTCATTGCCAACACTCGATGAAACAAATGAGACAAGAACGGATTCACTTGCTGCAACAGAACAAGTAGACTTAACGTCGGATTCTTCTCTTGCTGACCTCTTCTTTCAGTGGAAGTTCAGAATTTCTGTGAATCTCCTCTTGAGCACCTGGTGAGAGCCCTTGTGCGAGCGTAAGTAGCGTTCGAAAGAACATGTAACAGAACAAGCAACGAAGGAATAAGTTGAAGGAAGCAATCCTGCTAGTAAATAAGCCATAAGTGAGTTGACTTTACTTCTCTCATTTGTGAGTAAGATTCTATAATAGTTTAGGGGCGCGTTAGCCGGTTCTTTAGCCGTTATGCACTTGAGCGGGCGCGTTAGAGAGTTTTCTATTCTTTTCTTCATGGCTTACTTCACACAGTCCCGAACTCCAATTCTGTTCTTCATGTCTTGGCTGGCTTATTTCACACAGTCCCGAACTCTATCTCTATCATTGCAATTCAAAAGTAGCAAGTCACGTTGAAAGAAGAGCATTATGGTATAAGGATTACCCCTATATTAGATTATTGAGAGCAGAAGCAATGGGCTGGGCACTCTCCATTCTATTCTTTATATTCAGGAAGCATTTTCCGTAAGTTCTAAGCAAAGCAGTGATGAGGTTACTTTCTTTCATGATGGATGTGGATAGCTTCATTCTCTTCTTAAGTGAGTCAGAGTCAAATAGCTTCATTCTCTTCTTAAGTGAGTCAGAGTCAAACCTTAGGCTTTTTAACAAGCACTATACTTATAGGGTTAGGGGCAGCCTCTAGCTTAATGAAGGAGAGTCAAGAAATAGTCTTCCGTTCTTTGGAGTAGTAAGCAGTCAGGAGTGTTTTTATAGAACAAGCACGGTAGGAACCAGAACAAGCAAGAGCGAACTCAACAACCGTTAGAACTCGTTATGTAGCTCCCGAAAACTGGAACTGTAATGACTGGCCGACACAATAACTCCAGTTTCCTTCCTTTTAGCCGACCTGACCTAAACTTCTTTTTCCGACCTAACCTCTCCTTTCAGTGAATCATTTGAATATCTCTCTTGTGCATAATATCTAATTATAGAAAAACAGTAAACAACAGGAATCAGAATATAATTGAGTGTGCACCTACCTCTTATGTAAGAAAGTCACATCACTCCTTGACTCCATGCTTTCCCTAACTTAACTGCTAACTGCTGGCTCTAAGGAATAGTAATGATGCAAAACTGCTAACTGCTGGTTCTAAGGAATAGGTATGACAACTAAGTATGCACGACAACTCTGAATTGAACGACAACTCCACTATTTGAGTAACAACACTCTGAAACGAAAATAAGTGTTAGCGCAAGGGCTTGTTGAAAAGAAGAGAGTGCACAATGAATATGATGAGGAATCGGACTGCCTACGTAGCGGTAACTTAACTAAACAAGCAACTACAAATGAAGCTAGTTAGTGAGTGGGCTAATTAAGCACTAATGGAGAGTGGAAAGCGTTAGTGAGTCGAGTCCTTTCGCACGTCTTGTTCCGGCAAACTCTGTTAGCACAATGGTGAACTCCACTGGAAGGAAAGAATTGGAATTGGGTTCTCATATGAGATAATGAGAATTGATGAACTTCCCTGCATCAATGAATCTATTTAGAAAGTTGAGACCGCCCTTAGCCTATTGAGATCTCAGAGCCATATATAAGTCTTGACCACGTACAAGAGCTTTGGCATATCATTGCACCCCGCCCCTACCAGCTTTCAAGCATAGTGATCTTGGCGTTAACTGAGTTTTTGACTTCATTCTATATGTGTCACGCTCACCTGAAACACCCATAAGGGCGAACTAGAAACTCACTGCTAACTCGTGTTACTCCAATAACTCGAACGGCTGGCTTTCGTGCTTGCTTTCACTTTCAATTGACCTATTGTCTGGCTTCTTTCATATCTTCTTCTTATGCCAATACGGAATTTCGAAATCCAATCTCACTCCACGTATGATGTTCTCAAGTAACAACACTACAACAACCAACCGGCGCAATTCAATTCATACAAGTCACTACTAAGAAAGAACAAGAAGAACTCTCTCTTATTACATACATTAACTTAACTGCTTGTTGAAACCCAACAGCTTTGCTTCTTTGAAGATCGCGGAGTATTAATGGATTCTATCGGCATAAGGGAATTTCGGGCAAAACTTCTATCACTTAATCACCTAACCCTATCACTTGCTTGCTATCTTGGGCCCTTACTTGTTTGATTGAAGTCGCAACTAATATCTGTTTCTCAAGGAATATGTACCTAAGAAGATGTAGAGCATAACATTACTCCTATTTGAGGAGACTCCTTTTTGTCAATGTTACTCTCATCTCACTAACGCGGAAGGGCAAAAAAGAACCAGAATTGGATTGAGGCACTGGCGCCTACCCAGGAAAGCAGAAAGTAAGCTTGTGTCTCTCTCGCATATGATGGAAGAGATTAATGAATATGCACGACAACTAATATAAGAAAGTAGAAAAGATATAAGAAAGTAAACAAGTAGAATCAAGTAAACAAGCAGAGCATTGCTTCCAAACCATAAGGAATAGAAGATGGGGGCACCCTGGCGGAAAGTGAGCGTTAGTTAGTTCGCCATTAAGCATTAGGCTTATGGTTCTCGGATTGCCTAAGTGAGTTCTTTCACGGATTGATTAACAACCATTAATTTAAGGGCTTGCTTCGTTTACTAACACAGCATTGCTTCAAAACAAACTCAATTAGCATCTCTATACTCTTATCCCTTTAATCAATCATATGGGCATAAGATTAATCAATCATATGGGCATAAGAGAATTTAGTGCACATTATATAGAATAGAAGAGTGTAAAAACACTGTAACCATAGTTTATTGCTGACTCCTTACTTTTGGAACTCTGCTAGGCAGCCGCTATTCTGACTTGTTGAACTCAGCTAGGAACTCAACTTTAAGAACGAATAGAGAGGCAGGCAGCCCGAAACTGAAGTAAGCGTTAGCGCAACGGAACAAGCGACTCTAAATAAGAGAGTATCAGCACCCCCAAAACGATATATAGCAATAGTAATCTAAACCTATAATATAGCACCGAACTCGCTGTTCTCTATGCTTTTATAAGTAACACATGATATAATTGAACAATAAGCACCGAAACCGAACTAGAAACGTATTTGGGTACTCATTCCGTAATTGATTCACCCTCCCCTGCTGACACAACAACTCACATTAGCACAACTACTAGTTTGAATTGATTGAATCGCAACTTTCCAGTTCGTCAAGCATTAACTGCCATTACAATAAGTCGGGAGAGTTATAAGTAGGAAGTCACTAGCCCCGTCAAACACACTGCTGATAGAATCTTGTAACCTAACTCTCAACTCACTGTTACTGCTGGCTCAACGCACAACGAACGGTGAAACAATAATAATGCGAACAAGTAACACAGCGTAAAGAAATATCAACGTATTAGGTACAAACAAGGTCTTAGGTACAAACGAGGTCTTAGGTACAAACAAGCAACGGTGCAAGCAAGACTACAGAGCGGTTAGGGAGTTCTAAACCAAGGAATAATAAACCAATGTTTCTTAGGTAAAGTAAAGGAAATTATGTCAAGCAAGAGTCGATCTACTATCTTTCTAGGCTCAAATCATTTTCAACATTCGGGTCTTCTAATCTAAAGAATCGGCAGTAATAACTCGCTAACGCTTATTGTGTTCCTTAGGGTCGGTCGTGGAAGCCTCCCTTAGAGCGATAAATCCGCCTTCCTTCTTGCCTTTACTTTTCTTATGGCCTTTTCTCTGGGCGCTTTTGTCCTTCATACGAGTAGAGTTATTTTCAGCCCGAACTTAAGTACTGGTGCTTGTGTTGTATCTTGGTGTTGGCGAAACAGCAATGAAGTTTCACTTTACTCCCCCCTATCCAAAGAATTGATAAATGAATCGAATCTAAACTGCCCACGTAGCGAGGAGAGTTTACCAGAGAATGAATCCGCAGTAAGCAAGTCCGCTATAGCTGAACGGGCGGGGTGCTAACGTGTTAGGTTATTTAGAGTTCCGGGTAGCATTAGCTAGTTTTGAAGCAAGCCCTTAAGTTCATGGCTTTTACTTTTACTTGACTCTTTTCTTTATACTAAAGGCAGTGTTTTTACTTGACTCACCTCTACTGTAGTAGTAGCAATACTCCGTTACTTCCTGACTAAACTCACATTAGCACAAAGGTAGCAATATAAGTAAGACTGGCGCGAGAGGAAGGCACTTATTATAGGCGCACCCGCTCAAGTAAGCTAACGCACAACTCACTCATATATAAGAGTCTCTTTGTTTGCTTGTTCCGTGCGCCCTACTGCTCCCCTACTATATTGCCAAGTATCTCGTCTGCGATTCCATTCTTTATATATAGTCCAGCAAATTGAGGAACCTGTAAGGTTAGAGTATGTTGTCCTGGAGCTGGAGAGTGCTTTTACTACCTTCTATAGTTGTCCTGGAAAGTGCTTTTACGACCTTCTACTTATATATAGTGCACACTCCATTCCATTCTTCAGGCAAGGAAGGGCCCCGCCGTTCAACAAGGACGCAAAGATCAAGCCAAGCACGCAAAGAGAAAGCCAAGCCAAACACTACAGCCGCACTACAGCCGCACCGAAACCATACAATTCCATAAGTGAGTTTCGAGAAAAAGTCAGCAGCATAACAATAAGTTGAATGCTCGAACCCCACAAGTAAACAAGCAATAGATATTTGTAAGCGGTTAGGCAATTATTGAATACGCTGGATAGAGACAAGCAACCTGTTGCGCTAACGAAGGAGTTTGATAAGAGTTCCTATCTTCTTAATCAGCTAACGCAAGCGGCAGGCAATTATTAGTCAAGTGCTTATGTTTGTTTTGAAGCAGTAAGCAGTGAGCAGTGAGTTTAGAAGGAAGCAGTGGGTCTTACTCAATTCTTTCTTATTAACGCCAGAGGCCATTCTTCTAGTTTGATTGCCTTACTTGGAATATGTCCTTCTGAAGCGCTAAGTAAAGAATACGAGTTCAAGAAGAGAAGGAATAAGTGAGTTTTGAAGCAAAAGAAAGGACAGAAACATCATTCTTTTGATTTATGCGGTTATGGATGCTTACGTGAGTTTCGAGTCAAGTGAGTCAGGAGTCCTGAGTTAGCTTTGGAATATAGTGAGCTTTAGAGTCAAGTGAGTTAGAAGTCCTGAGCCAGAAGTCAAGAGTGAGCTTTGGAGTATAGTGAGTAAGAAGTCCTGAGTTAGCTTTGGAGTATAGTCAGCAGTGAGGTTTGCGAGTGAGATTACCCTTCCTTCTTACATAAGTCAATGAGGATTACCTTTCTTACATAAGTCAATTCGAATGGGAGAAATCTGTTTTTTCTAAGCGGTATACTAGAGCCGACATGGATTAAGTAACAGAGTCCGGTTACCCAATTACATAAGAGGTGCACACTCTATTCCCTGATGTCTTGCCCACTTCCTTATTAGTGGAATGACACTCCTATCTTGATTTCCCGCTTACTTCTTAGTTTACTTACCTGATTGATTTCCTGCTTCCTTTCTACTTAACCGAACTATATAAGTCTTCAATGAAAGGAATAGCAGCTGCTGGGCGCTAGGTTACTCGGGCGCATCCTTCCTAGGTTTAGCCTAGCCCACTGAGTTCTTCTTAAAGTCAACAGTGAGTTTCGGAATTAGGTTATTCTCCTCGAGTAGTTGTGCACTTAATTAATAAACAAGTAAGGGTAGATCGCCGGTTATTATAAGTTCTGGCAAGGTAATAAAGCTGTGAAAGAAATAGTAACGTAAGAAGGGACGAGTTTTCTTTTGTATATGATATGGTGAGGCTATGTCGGCCCTATATCTTATTTTCGATAATCAACGGAATAAACAAGCAGCTCTCTTCGACTGAAGCAAGTTAGCTTATTGTTGTGAGTGGTGCCTCAATTCCCTTCTTTTGAGAATTTCCTTCCCACTGACTTGATACTTCTGCTTCTCTTCCTCTAGATACGGACAAGAAGGTAAAGCCTATAATTCTACTCCACTGCAACACTCGCACCAACATCTACTACATGCAATGAAACAAGCTAGGGCCCACAGAGATATAATATAAGGATTTAGCAAGCCTAAGTACTGTTAGTAAGTTAGCCGGCGAAAGAGAAGAATCTAGCGTTACACAGATGTCAATAAAGAAGAGTTGTAAGGTCTTACCACAACAAAGATGGTGTGAAAGCCTGAAAACGGAAAGAAGCCCTCTCAAGCCCCTAGGTACAGAATACTCCTATCAACAAGGAAGCAATGCTGTGCAGTAATACTTCATTCTTAAAGCACGGGAAAAGTTCAGTACTTCAATATAGGGTTCAGCTGCTAATCAATATTATTCTCTCATTCAACAAGCAAGGCCAGGGAAGAAACAAGTAGTAGATCGCAAGAACAAGCCCAGCAGTTATTGATGTTTTGTTACTATCTTCTATATTTAGTTAGTTATAAGCTATATGATTGGATTGATTCCTGATTCCATAAGTTGTGCACTAAAGATAACCGAGTTGATTTCTTGTTCCGCTCGCTAACTGAGTTTGCCGCACCTAACCCGAAAGAAGAAAGAACTAACTAACTGGCCGATATGAGTGATTTAAGCAAACGAAAATGTAGTAGAATTAGCTTACAGTTCGGGGTGCGTCTTAATTAATGGCTCACATAAGCACTTAAATAACAAGAACACTCCCGTTAGCACTTAGTCTTTCCACTCCACTCGATAACGTGCAACAGAACTAAGCGCTTATGGGAATGTAAGTAAGGCGATTCCACAACTTATAGTCTGGCTGGTCTTGTGCCAATTCACTTATATTCTTTTGCCGACATTCGTTCTCTCTTTAAAGATAAGGAGACAATACTGCTTTATAGAATTCCAATATGGAGTGTTTCTCTGTGCATAAGTTATGTGAGCTGCTCGCAACAAGTCCTGTTTTGATGCAAATATAGGTTGGCAAAGGGGAAGAAGCATCAGAAAGGTCAGAAACTCTGTTGTTTCAAGATCTTCAGCAGGAGAAGGTTCATCGGCATAAGCGGGATCTGATGAAGCAAGATCAAGGAAGTAAGCTGCCCGCGGGAAGGAACTTGTTTACCTTAATTGTCAAAGACTTTCATGCTAATGCCCAAGTAGCGTCAATTAAGTCATCCGCTGCAAGCACAAGTCCTTATTTCAGTAGTTACAGTGTTGTTGTCTATGAGAGAAGACAGAATGCGACGCCCCTTTGCTAATGCTGAGGTTAAGGCTAAAGTGAGGAATGAGTTGAGAGTTCGCCCTTATGCACTTGATCGGGTGTGTTAGCTTACTTGACTTACTTGTGCTTACGTGAGTTGTGCTTACGCTTATTGTGTTCGTGCGGGGTGCTAACGTGAATCTTGAAAAGTAAGGGAAAAGTGTGTTTTGGAGTCTCTAGAACTTCATTACTGTTACTCACTTAACTTCAGTACTTAGTGCTTAAGAAGTAAGATAAGTAAGGTCAAATCCGTCTTGTTCGGATGCGAGTCCTTGCCTTCTCGAGCACCAAAAGAGACTCCACTTTGCTTAAGAGACTGAGAATTGGTGTTAGGTAATTAATCAGTTGGTCAGCTACCCTTATGAGATGATAGCTCTCTTCAACAAGCAATAAGAATAAGGGAGTATTGTTAAGTATATAAGCAATAAGAATAAGGGAGTATTGTTGAGTATATGCATGGGTCATATTCTTCTCTTAGATATATATGTGCAACTTTATGATATTCTTAATGTGGGTTTGTTACTTCTTTCTAGAATATGTGTTTTACTTCATTTCTTTTCATTAGAGTGTTGATGTGGTTACTATATTTAGATGTTTCTTATATTCTTTTCTTTTCATTAGAGTCAGGTGTGGTTTGTTACTTTGGATATTCTAATAAGATGTGTGTGTGTGTTTGATATAAGGAAAGTAGCATGCCTTTGAACCTATGTCGGATCGGCTTGCTGCGCTGCCTTCTCTTACTTTATTCTTAAGGCTACTTGACCTAGCCTTCTACCCGAGGTGCTTTCTGAGCCAGACCTTTACTTAGGCAATGACGACCGGAACTTCCCCCACAGAGATATAGGCTCATTAATGAAATCATTCTCAATGGCGACCGTCACTTCCACCACGGGGATAGGGCTAAGATTAATTAATTAACCAATGACCGAGCTGAGCTATTGACTACAACGACTACGACGGCAGGGGTGCTAGCAGACGGTTTGTTTTTCTTGAACCTTGCTCCTTCTCAATGGTGTCGAAATCTCTCCATAAAGCAGTAAGGCCATGCCCTTTTCCTATATCTCTCTCTATGGGGCTTACTCACTTTCACTCGACCAGTTCATGTGATGCTTATTCTGTAACAAGAAGAGCGCATTCTGGACATTCAAGTTAAGCATCCTATTCTTTGATTCTCCAATTCCTAACAAGGCCTCTTTCTTCTCTCTTTCAAGATGGAATTCTTCGCGGTGAACAAAAGGAAGCAAGGCGAGCAAGAGAAAGGGCACAAGCTTTCTTAATCCATTGAAAGTAGGTAGCCGTGTACACTAGATATCAACAAAGGACGCTTTCTCTCACCCTAGGGAGGTTCTAACTCTTCGCCTTCCTTCGGCTTTCCATTGAATGATCTATCCGGTGTGTGTGATATTTAGTGAATGATCTATCCGGTGTGTGTGATATTTAGACTCTTCAAGTTAGAACTTATCCCTTTTCAATCTACGACGAATATGAAAACATACTATTCAAAACATATGATCAAAGCTTTAGTGGCGCACATAGCAATATCATCATGACATTCTCGTCGGCGGCTGTAATAGCGAACTACTACTTTTCTTAGAAATTAGGGGTTAATCCATTTCCCACGTTGTGTTTGCTGTAGGTGTTGTTATAACATAAGATATTCTTTACCCCGCGGAACTATCATTCATGAGCCTATCCATACTCACCTTATGGACTTCCTGTACCATTAGCTTATTGACTTCCCTATACACCATTTAGCTTATGGACTTCCCTTTACCATTAGTCCGTTTAGAGGGTGAGTTGACTACCCAGAATGAGTGGTAACCGACACAACGTCAGTATTTCAATAATAGGGTGAGTTGACTACCCAGAGTGAGTGGTAACCAATACTTAAGGGAGAGGGTTTAAGTCATTTAGCTTACTCGACAGAATCAGGAAGTATAACATATTCTTTTATATAATTAGTCTAATGAATTTCTTTGATATGTGCAACCTCTTTTATCCGCAGCATTACTTTCTCGGCATGGCGCTCCACCTCTGGACTTCCTTCGTCTAAGCCAACCAAGGTATATATACTCTTTCTTTTCTTCTGAGATTGAAATTAGAAGTACTGGCCTGCCCTGTGCTACGCCTATCTCTCTGGGTGTCAAGCTATCTGCCCCTACTTTTCTCCAAATAAGGAAGGCGGGCTAATTAATAAGTCTGGCGACGCTCTACCTCTGGCTTTTGTTCATGGAAATCTTCGCCTTTGGGGGAATCAATCGAATTTCCTGGAGCGCAAAGAAGCAGCGCCTTACTCACCTATGAATGAATCAATCTATAGAAAGCCCTCTTTGTCAAGCTCGCTACTATAAGTAGGGCGGACGCATTTTACTAATCTAAAAGAAAGTCAAGGCTCTTTTCATCGAGAGTCGGTTCTTATCAGCCCCAAATGGGTTTTTCTATGGTAACGGTGAATCTTGCTTCATCGACTTTCCGCTTAGGAAGTATTCTATTTGTCCCGAGTCCATTGGCTTCAGTCGTGTCAATGTCGGTGATATGGAGTTCATTCCTTCCACTCATTAGAGCCGGGAAGAGAATCAATTCAGATTGCCTGCCCGGGAGGAGAAAGGGCAATTGTATAGGTGTAGAAGGAGCTCCCTGGCGCGGTTCCATTCCTTAACTATGGCAATTAGTGTAGTATGTCGCTTAAAAGGCCTTCAATCAAAGCTTTGTTCAATGCCTCGGATGAGTATTGACATCAAAGTGTTCCTAACAGCCCTTTTCGAAATAATCAATCAAGTTTTCGCTTTCTGCTAATGGAATAGAATCCGTTGACTTGAAGGAGGCGATGAAAACAGTACTTTAATCTCATTTGAAAGCCCATCTCTTTGAAGTTCTCTTGGGAGTCTAATTGGATCCCCGTGCTATTAGGATCTCCGTAAGCCTTCTATCCTGTAGTGTCTGAGCGAGGTAATTGTATCTGGCCCATTGCCTTATTTTAGAAGAGCTTTCTCCCTTTCTTTTTCGTGTGCATAGAGATGGAAATCACGTCCGTCAGGACATTTATTAGGTCTATAACGCCCCTTCCAAATATCTATAGTTTGGGTGTGGGATTTGAAACTCATTGTAGAAATCTGCCTACAAGGCTTTAATCAAGGCATCCGCAGAGCAATTCCTACTTGGCTTACTTTGTTAGTAGGGAACAAGTAATTAAAAGCACGAAAGGGATTGAGCGTTATTGAAAGCCGTTGCGCTAACGCACTGGAGTTTGATTGCAGGGTGTTAGGGAAGAGTGAATCAGTGTATTGCTTTAACCGGCCGAGGATAGGAAGTCGTTCCAACACGCAACGAGTGTTTTTCTTTCTATTGATTGAGACCTAGCCTGTGGTCACTTAACTGTGGCACAGAACCGCCTTTCTAGGTATGGGACTCGGAGCTCTAAGTGTTTATCACATCGCTTGAAACCCAACCCCTCGGGCTATCGTTGCGCTCGACCAGAGATTCCTCCCCTGACAGCTAGGTGAGGGTAACTAAGCTCATCTACTGCTTCTATTATAGCACAAACCAACGACAAGCAAAGGGTAACTAAGCTCATCTACAGAGCTTCTATTATAGCACAACCAACGACAAGCAAAGGCCAGACAGACCTGAGCTTTATCTGATCGTCCACACATTTCTTAGCAGTTATATAACATGCAAATTCTCTTTTCTTAGATAGCATTATTCCTCTTCTTTCGGTTCGCGCCGTAGTTCTGTTAGCCTTATTCGTTTGCTTTGCGTAAACAGTTTCAACGACGGTTGACTGGAAGCAGTCTGTGGATTAGAAGGATGCGCAACTAACTTGGTATTGTATTGTCTTTCTTTTTGACTCGAAGGACGTTCGTTCAGGTTCAAGTGTGAAGTGCCGATCCTCCCCACATAGGGCTTTCTCTATTTTCTCAATAGGAGGCGCAAGGCCTAGCCATCCTTGTTGGACCCGAAGACACGAACCTCTGAGAAAGTAGTGCAACTGGACGATCCTAGCCGAAGTTTCCACTCGATCTTCATCTTTTTCACGTAGCTATTAGCAGGCCAAAACCCCAACGTCCGAATCCAACCTTAGTAAAACACCAAGACCTGACAGGTAACTAAGGAGAATAGAGATGGGAACTAAGTCTAGCTGACGAGAAAAGCCCGGGAAGACCTCTTGTCTATCAGGCGAGCGGGTTCATTGTCAAGTCTATACGCATCTGGATTGCCCTATGCCGGACGAGCGAACAACGGAAGGTCAACCGCCTTAAGCTCAAGGAGGTTAGCCGTTCTTTCCACTTTGTTTCAATCAACCTAAAGGAGTACTATCGGTTGTTTAGTTAGTACCTTAATCTTAGCTAGGGTTTCTTCTGGTTTAGGTGGAATCTCGCTTCGCACCTTGCCTTTCCTTTATCTTATGTTTGAGTGCAGTTACATGATTGGAATAACTAAGCTTACCACCCAGAGCTTGAACTTATCGCGGTTCACCACCAGTGAGTCAATGGTCAGTAGGCAAGTGAACAGCTTTTCTCCTTGAAGGGTTTTAGCAGGGTAACCCAGTGAGACTAAGTCTACGTCGATTCTTATCAAACCACAACTTAGACTTCTGCTTCTTTCACCTTATGCTTCTTTCATCTTATGCTTCTTAGGATTTCTTACAAATATTCTGCTTCTCTGGCTTCTTATCGTTAGAACCCTTCTTCATCCGGGAGAATACCTTCCTCTTAGGTAGTCCCAAACACAATAGAAAGACTCTTCAGCGAATCTCCTTCCAGGAAGTGCGAAAGCTTTCTTTTCTACTATTTCCTTATCTCTTTAGCTCAGGATCCTACTTCCCCGCTCTGCTCCTGATGGAGGGGTGAACACATAAGAGTTTAATCAACCGGTTGCAATGAAAGAAAAACCTTTTGAATAGCTTCGATTCCTTGACTTTTGGAAGTAAACAGTGAGAAAGCTTTGAAATCAGACACGGGATCCCGAGAGTGAGTCTTCTTCATACCCGTCAAAGGTAGACAATGCCCACTTACTCCTGTGCTTAATTCAGTAAATTAGCCTTTTTGCCAATAAATAGTCTATTACTTCTTTCTTCAAACGAAGGAAAAACTCTAACATGCTATTATTATTTACTGAAATATGTTTCAATATTGGATTCCTATTACTCTGGCTTCTGACCCCTTACTTCCCACTTTATTAGGCCTTTCCACATCAGGATCTGGGTAAACCTTTAAGAAACGCTCAGGGTTCCACTATGAATAAACCCGCACTGTAAGGGATATGTACTTTTGTGAGTGTCCGATTATTAAGTTCTGGGAGGCTCTCCTTTCTTAGTTAGGAATAAGCGGTTATTTGTTATATAATTAATCTCTCTTGGATAACTATATAATTAATCTCTCTTGGATAACAGTTTCTCTATCAGCTATACAATGAAGGGATGACTTTTCTTACTATGTTATTAGTGTGCTGGTATATGGTCGGGATAACTACGACGCTTACTACCTATAGCTTGAACATCTCGCGGTTAACCAGTGTTACCTCTATATATGAATTTGCAAGGCTAATAATTTCATCGGAGCCAAAGAGGCAACTCCATAGCTCGGCTATCCTTACAACCGTACATATACACTCGAATAAAGATACCTGAGAACAATGCTTGATCATCCAATGTAGCTTGAACTCTGACTTGTGTTGTTCAATCATCAAATCTCATTCATGTTAGGCACTAAATGACCACTATCATCTTCCAAAGAAATAGCACTACATAATGTATAGGAAACATCCCGAGTTTAGGTTTGTTTTCATGTTCTAACCTATCGTAAACTTAGCATACTCGCACCCAGTATTGTAAGCGTACTTAATTCACTCATGTTATCACTTTCACAGTCAATACATCGTAGTCAAGGTTCTTTTCAATCTGACTTCAGCTATTCACAATCCTAAATCATTTGTGGAATATGGAATTTCTAACGAATTATTAACTGCTCTAAACACTGCCAATAAGCATTCAACATAGATTTAGAATATGAATGAAACTGCTTGCTGTACTAGAAGATCCAACGGAAGAATAGGCTGCTTTGCTTTCATTTATCTAGCAACCTCCTAAAAGTGCTTTTATCAATCATATCCTCAGTAGTGTACACTGTAGTTAACATTCAGCCTAGGCTTTGGATTGGCCAGCCGGCGGATAGTCACTAGCATCCTCTATCGAATCTTCAATCTTTTAGATCTTTTTCGGGATGGAAGATTGGAGGTCTAGCTGGATCTCTCTACAAAGCCACAATACTCAAGCTTGCCTCCGGGTGGCCTTGGCGAATAGAAGTAGTTCCTGTATGGGGTGGAGGGCAGAGGAGTCGACCAATGATACTTACGTAGATGTCCAGGTATGGTGGGAAGGACTGAGTGATCTTCGTATGGCCGAAAGAAGCGAGGTAGGCCGGCAGAGAATGGGAAATCTAGGCCAAGCTACCACTGAAGTATTTGTAGCCAGAGTTTTGGTGGGCAAGGGAGACAATAGCAAGGGGTAAGAAAGGACGGACTGGAAGGGCAAAGCAACATAGGCGGGTATACACTCCAAATGCACTATAACATCACTTATTATGTTTGATGGGAAAATGCCCAGAAAAACATCTAAAATGCGCGAAAGAATGAATTGAGTGCCTATATAACAGGGCATGGATTCCTAAGTGCGCGCTAACGGGAAGTTTTCGGTTAATAAAGTGACGTTCGAGTCTTTGTCGTGGAAAGAAGTGATTGTGCAGTAACTTAATTGGCGGTTTCAAGGTTAAGTATAAAGTAAGGAGAGTTGGAGTCTATAGATCTATGCCTCTGTTCAACTCATCTTATCAAAGTAGATAGAAGCAGAATGCGCGGGTAGCAAAGCCAAGATAACAAGTGGATCTCGCGCAAAAGTGAACTTACGAACGAGTCTAGGTTGAACAACCAACGGCACAAACAGTGGAAACAACAGGTAGATATACCCCATCAGCAAGAGCTTCTTCCGTTTTCTGGAAAGCTATAGGAAAGGAAGCAGCGGCCTATTCATTTTCTTTATGCAGGAGCAGTATACGACACATAATCAAGATCTTGCAGCTGTTACAAAGATTCCATTAATTCTTCAGATTGTCCTCGTTTAGTATAGATCCACGTAGCGGTAATCTGGGTAAGAGAAAGATTCCATTCTTCACTTTCAAGGATAGGTCGTACAAGAGCATTGGCGACCCATATCAGATGTTGGATCCGAAGCCGTAGAAAGTATTATTCAAAAGGACCTGAGACTTGGCGAGTAAATGATAGGTCGGAAAAAGAACAAGCTAAGCTATGTCTTTACTTTATTCTATCTTTGGTGCTCGAAAGGCTGATAATTTCACTGCCCTTCCTTAGATTGAGGCACCCCATTAATATACAACCACTTATGCACAACAGTAACCTAACTCCGAATAACTCCCTTTCTTTTTGTTCGCCTAGTTTAGTTTCATCGTAAAGATAAGATCCGTCGGTTAAGGGTAAAGGGTAAGGCAGCATAAGCTAGTTTCCAGTCCGGAAAGCTTCAAGTAAGGGCAGAGGTTGACGCGTCAATCAGAGGTTTGGCTAAAGGAGAAGGAAGCCACAGCATTGTGGATAAGCTAGTAATATGACTCACATTTATCTACGAGGGTTTTGCTCTCAATATTCTCTGATGCTTCTGTTCGCGACTTAATATAAGGGGCCACTTGACTTTAGATCTCTACCTAGTTTGTGCAAGATGGAGCAAGAGAGATTCTGGAACCTATTGTATCATAAGCTAGATAGATTCCATTCATGAGAGAAAGCAAGGAGAGTGGCAAAGAAAGCCCAAACTATTGGATAGAAAGCAAGGAGAGTGGCAAAGCCCTTCCTATTGGACGATGGAGCGTTACAAATCTAGAATCAGAAAATGGGTGAAGCGGTTAAGAAACCATATATTATATAAGCGCATTGTTACCTTACCTCACTGCAACAAGCAAGGGCGTTAGCTAATTCTTAGTATTTGCCCGCGCTAAGATCTTTTTATTACCCGCCCGCACACGTTATCACAACGACCCAACCTTTCTCTTTATTGTTGAATCAAATAGAACCTTACATAGAAATCTCACTTACATAGTATAGAAGGACGTAAACAAATGGCTTCCTTTTTGTTAGAATAGAGATATAGAGGAACTAAACATTAATCACGAATTGAGGCAGCCTTACCATATACATTGCACTAAAGCACAGAGTAAGCCAAATCCTTCAAAACACTAGACTAGACTATAAGGACGGAGGCAGACTAAGCACTTGCAGGGGCGTAGCCGGCTTCAGGTAGAGAAGAAGAGATTTGACAATGCCCCCTGGAGTGGAGATCTGATCGAAAAAAAGAAGAGAATTCTTGCTCCTATGTTCAATTCATAAGAAGGGTTGGTTTATCTTTCCATTGAATAGGAATTGGAATACCATTGAATAGGATTGAATAGGAATTGAACCGATCAACGGAACAAGACTACTGCGTTTGTGAGTTGAAACACGTATAGAATAATGCACACATATAGAGTCATGAATGTCACCAAACACCTGGACTTTGAGCTACTGCCCACTAGAGCTTAGAGTAAGGAGTTCCAGAAGCCACAAGACTAAGTGTGCTAACAGGAAGTTTCGTTTGAGTTTTCAAGAGAAAGGTATACTTCAGCAGCGGAATGGACTGAAAGTAAGTGGTAAAGAAATGAGTAGATGTAGGGTCGGGTTGACTGCGATTAAAGCCGTAGAGATAAGAATGAGTAAGCAGTCAAAGTATCTGGAAATGATGTTTATGTTAGACGGAAATCCTTCTTTGTTGGCGACAATAAAAGAAGAGGTATAGCGGTTATAGGGCTAACTTCCTTATTGTTAGGTTGATCTCGCCCAGTAGAATCATCTGTTGAAGAATTTTCCAAAGCTTTCTATTTATCTGAAAGCGGGAACTCCTAATGTAGCGCAGTCAGGTTAAGAAATGACATAATCAGGTATGGAAGTGCACATATAAGATTCCACAAGCAATGCTGTCATGCCCATCCTACATTTCTTTCACTCCGGGGTGGGTACCCACCTTCTACTCAACAAGTCGTTGCGCGCTCAGGAGTTTCAAATAATAGAATCCGCCCTTAACAACACCTCAGCATTCGATTCGAGATCTTCTTCTTTGAAAGAAAAAACAAAAACGAACCTTCTGTGATGAAAACAAGACTTTACTGTAAACTATCCGGTTTAGGCACAACCCTATGAAAACCAGGATATTGAACTTGCCTTGCCCCAACTCCACTTTATGACTAATAGCCGATTGTAGCTTACTTTGACACCGCTTCCGAGCAATTAACTTAAGGGCCAGTACTTTCTTCTGGGCACTGCTGATTCTTATGTTGGAAATACACTTGATACTCGACCTAGAACTAATTATGATACTGATCATCCCGCATCTGCTTCACCTGACACGGATCCTTCTCCTACTCCGGATACGGGCGCTACTCTTTCTTTTTCTCCAGCATCATATCTATCTTCTGCTTTTCTACTTCCAACTCTCCTTTTTCCTCGCGCGGGAAACCTGTCAAACACTGAATTCCAATCATGCATTTCCATTTCACTATCCGTTAGCGCCTAAGCTTGTTTCTTGACTTTCTATCCTTGCGCCGGCATACTAAGCAAGTTTCTCATTCTGTCTGATCTGCTCTTCTTTCTTTATACGATAAAACTCAACTTGGGAGTCCATATGTCACACATACACAATGAATCGATCAACCAAGCGAACGAAACACGAGTCTAATGAAATAAGGCTTTGTCCGAGTACCGATGTAAAACTAAGTAGATGTCTCACAGGCGAAGGAATAGAGTTCGGACCGGTCTTGACTTTAGGTCGGTTGCCGTCCTGCAAACTGAGGGCGACGTTCGCCCCACACTTAAGAAAGAGTACATCAGGATCAGAGAAAGAGTACGTCAGGATCAGATTGATGCAAGAGAGAGATCGGCCTGCTGACCCTATCCTTCTTCCATACTAACTGCGAGTCCATTGTGCTTAGAACTAGTAGAGCGTCCTCAATGCGAGTAGTGCGTGGAGTTGAGCCTAAACGGTGAAATAGTGGTCTTTGTACAGTTACATAGTGGTCTTTGTTGTTTGCCCTGCCTTCGGAAAGGCGACTCCTAATGGTACCTTAGTTCTCCATGGGCGTCAGAAGGGGTAGTTTAGTTCAGGCATTCCTTAAGTTGCCGTCAAGCAGTTCTCACTCCAAGCAGGACTCTTTTCTATGGATTACTCCAAGCAGGACTCTTTTCTATGGATTACTCCAAGCAGGACTCTTTTCTATAGATTAGTGGTAAGGCGCAGGATAAGAAAGAGAAGATTCGTCTATGTAAGTCGCTTACGAGCCAGTACTGTTCTGCTAGTTGGCAAGCAAAGTGGAAAGAAACTCGCCATCCATTTCTACATAATGTCAAAAGGTTCTGCAGGCGGGTGTTAATTTGAAGTTTCCGGTGGCGTCAGTGTGGATGGAAAGAAAGATGAATAGTTCGGTTGGCCTTGGGCGGAGATGGATACAGAGGTGGGTAGGCTTCTATCCGACTAGTAGGACATGCAGTTCTCCCCGACGCCTTAGGGCGGGCACGAAATCAATTAACAGCTTCTAAAGAAAGAGGACTACTTAAGACAGCAAGAACGTCCAAAAGCAGTAAGTCAATCTAGGAACAATTCCAAGAAATCGATGAATGTGTCCCGAAACGAAGAAGCGCTAGCATACCCATAGAGTATGAGGAAGGGTGGGTAAATACTGTCTGGGGGGTACCCAAGGGTTAGAACCTATAACGGGAGAATTTGCTTTCACTATTTGAGAAAAGAGATGAATAGGCGGAGCTGAACAAGTACCTTCCTTCCAAGCTTTGAACTCAACTTGCTTCCGCTTCTGATCTCATTCCAAGTCCAAGCTCTGACTTTGACCTGATAACTATGTGTGTGGACCAATGGCAGAGCACTTGTGGTGTTAACCAGTGTAGCTATCAGACTCATAGCACTTTGTTCACCCCCCAAGAGGAGAAGTTCACCGAGGCATTTGTTGCTGAAGCTTGGGCAGATTCCCTGAATGACTCATCCTTGTTTCAAAACAACCACCCAGTAAACAAGGCGTACTTGCTCACAACGATCTCTAGCACTGTTTCATTCGTACCGACCCTATACGGGCTGGCAGGGTCAAGAGTGCCTTGCCGTTGCTGTCGCCAACCACCCTACCCTATCGGTATCACCTATGCTACTCATATCTTCTCCATACCTTCTTGGTTGCGAGATCCTATATAGAACCATTTGAACGTCCATTAGGGCCTAATTCTCTTCTCCTCACGTTTCAGTCAGAGCTCCGAAATGACTTTGCCTCATAAACCAGCACTTCATCCTAATCGCCCGTTAGCTAGCCCTACTTTTCTTTTGACTCGTAAAAGGCAGTGAAATCCATTTCTTTTATACTATCTATATGGAACAACTAGGCTGAGAATCGATACCTCTGGGAACAATTAACAGAATGAGGCGCCTCTCCTATACATCTGCTCTGGGCTCCAAATAGAACTCCGACAAGCAGACAGATAAGTAAGTGCAAGCATACGGCTATGAAGGTATAAAACAAAAGAATAGGATTAAGCAAGGCATTAACTGGGTGAATCGGGAAACAGTTCAAAAGCCTTTCACAAGGGTTGTCTCGGTATAAGGAGAGTTTTCCACACTGATTAATTGCCAGGCGCTTTTTTGGAACATGAGCTGGGATTTGTCAGTGGATAATGACAGTCTTTGGAGCATAATTCTCAAGTGTAAGTATTGTTATCAGTATGTAGGGCTTAACTCCCCAACAAAGATCGAAAACTTCTGCTGGGTAGAAGGCGGTTAGTTGGTAATGGAGTTTAGTCTCACACAATGTAAGTAGGGAATGGTGCGTCCATAAACCTTTAGGATCCGTCCTGAAGCCCAAGCCCGAGGAACGAAGACAGCTTAACACGAATAAGGCACGAGTGAGCTATGTAAGGTAAAGCATTTCTATTTATTTAGATATTCCTCCTCCAGAAAGTTGGAAGAAAAAAGAAGCTCTTTGAAAGCAGGTCCTTGTTAATTTGACTAGCTCCCCCACTTCCTTAATCTTTCGTAACTTGCTCTACTCTCCAAGCTTTACTCGCTTTCAAAAGTTTGACATTCCATAAAGCCAGAGAATGTTAGCCTACCTGACCTTGTCGTACTGTTCCCACAGAAAGGAGATCCATGGGGTCGAGTCGAGAGATCGAGGATCCGTTTTGGAGCTGCTCCATTTCTCATAGCTTTATTCTCATCAACAATGAAAGAAAGAGTCAAATAGAAGACTTTAATACTTCTAGTGGAAATCCTCTATTTCTCTAATAAAGGGTAGTTGCATCAGGATGTATCCTTCTTTGATCGTTCGCGCACAAGAAGTCTGTACAGGCTGAAGAGAGACTTGTTCTTTTAACTCACTCCAGCTCTGACTCAACGTTGGGATTCCTCCTTTTCAAGTAGTTCTTTCTTAATCGGTTAATACGAGATTTCTGTCAATTTGCATCTCTTTTCATTTATTAGGAATAGAAGAAATATAGGCCTTTTTGTGGTAAAGGGAAGAGTCGAGTTGAAGCGCTAAGTAATTCAGTGTTTGGTTACAGAGTTCGATAAGTGTAAGTTTCAACTAACTCACTGTCCCCGCGTAGCCAATAAGCGTTAGCACCACTCACTTACGCCCTTGCTGGTTCAGCCACTTCCCCTTTGTTTGTTCCTTTGCTTGTCGAGCGAGCTTTACTTTCCCTTTACTTTCCAATGGATACTTCTCTTCTACAGGAGCAGGCAATTCGAATCTGAGATATAGGATAACACTTACAGCTATGAAGGTTTCTCAAGTTATGTATTCCCAGTACTTATAATTTCTTTGATGCGAGGTGTTATTCTCGGCCTTTGATGCGAGGTGTCAAAAAGTGGAGTCTCTTTCAGTTCGACACTTTCTAACTTCTATGTGCTTTGCTATTCCTGTTTTCGGGAGTTATGACTTGCTGTTACTACTAAGTGAAATTCTGTAACTCCAACAAGCAACTACTAATGACCAAGCAACGGGATGAGCAACGGTAGTTGTGAATGAAAAAATCTAACTAGTCCTGTGCTCAGCGGTAGTAACAATAATAGATATAACGAGTTATTACCAAGTCCTATTTTCGCCGGTGAGCTGAGTTAAATTCAAACTTTCTAGTTGAGAGTGCTAGGTTGGCGAGAGGTTAGTGACTTAAAACTGGGATAACTCCTACATAGTATAAGAGAAAGAAGAAACTACTGCCCCAAACTCCCCTTGAACTGATCGACTCGCTTTCGGATTCCCCAAAGCCAACCTTTTCTATTAGCGCCGTTGCTTGGTTAGTAGTTACTTGGCCGTGTTCAACGGAGTCAGCAGTTAAGTAAAATAAGCTGTTTCTTGACTTATGCTAGGCGAGATGGATTCCATTACTGTAGTTTCGAGTGCGAGAGAGATGATTTGATAACAACCCTTGGAGTGCGAGATATCTTTTCTTTGAGAAACAACCCTTTGAGTACGTGCGTCTTTCTTTGATTGGAAATTGAATGGGTTTACCTTATCCTCTCACGCGTAGTAGTTAATGCTTTAGACTTATGAATAGGGTGCAAGTAATTAAGTTCTATTGACTCCCTTCTTTCGCTTAAACCTTCCTCCGCCTCTAAAACAGGAATGGAACTTGTGCACCTGTAGTGTAGAGATTGATTCGAGAGTAGATGAAGCTAATAAAATGGACTAGTTAATGACATCGGGCTAACGTGCAACAAGACCAGAACTTATAATAACCGGATCTTAAATATATAAGTAAGCAGTGAAATCTCATTCTATGCATAAGTTTTCAGCATCAGTGAAAGTCAGTGAAAGTTCCATATTGAAATTGATTTCCGCGTCTGCACTCGAAAGAAGAGAATTTCCATCTGGATCACATGGAAACGCGTAACCCCACAGAATAAGAAGAGAATTTAGTGTAAGCAAACCTTCTAGAGGATAGGAATCTGACTGCTCGTTTGCTTGTTGTAAACTAAGCAGTGTTTTCAGCGTTAGGGAGTTCTTTCACCCCGAGAATAAGCTCACTTTCGACCTTGCTTGTTCCCTTGATTGTTCTGCTGACTCATTGCTTCCTTTAAGAAAGAGAATGGAGACAGACATATCTATACATACAAGAAACACGAGAATAGAGGCAGACATCTCTATACATATAAGGAACGAGCTATACATATAAGAAACGAGCTATAATATAAGAAACGAGAATGGAGGCAGGCATACCAATCATTTACGCGCGAGGGTGACTTTACCCGCTTTATACCTATTGCTCAATCCTCTTCTGAACCGAACTATACCTTTCATTGCAACACACATGGGTGATACTACTTCACAGCTGATGCTCTGATTCTATAGTCTCCCCGGGCTCCTGCCGCGCCTGGATCTCAAAACGCCTGACGCTACACTTACGTAGTTACTTGGCGGTCGTTAGTAGTGCATTGTCTAGTAGTTACATGTCGACCAGAACTTATAATAACCGGCCCTTCCCGCTACTATTGGACGACGACTTGGATCTTAAAGCTATCTTACCTATACTTTTGGTTACAAAGACTTTCCTCTATATGTGTGTCAGTCAAATTCTACTTAAACGGAAACTTCAACTCGAATAGAAAGAGACTTATCGACAACAACACTCTAAGTAAACTCACTTATCAACTCCGTAAGTGCTTCAAGTCCTTTGTTCAGGCCAAAGAATACAACCACTAAATCCAAGACTTAACCCAGTGTTACCCAGACTGATCTAAGGTAGCTAAGGTCTCTAACAAGTAACAACAAGCCTTCACTCAGTTGCCAAAGAGACTTAACCAGTGCCCAACAAGCCTGAAAGTGCACCCTAACAACAAGAGCAAGACAGCTAGCAAACCAGACTGAAACTCGGTATTACTAGCTCCTAAGATAAGAATTCCACTGTGAAGACTAAGACAGAAACAGGGTAGTTACGGAATGCAACTGGGTAGTCCAAGAGTAGAGCTAGTAGGTAAGTAAGGTAGTTGAGGCGAGCGAGTAGTTAAGTGAGAATGAAACCGGGTAGGCTCGGAATTGACCTCAGCAGTGCAAGAAGGAAACCACTTCTACTGATTCCTGCCGTTGGAGCTACCATTAATTATAAGTGCAGAGGCAAGAGAAGAGGAGATATTATCCATAGTGAAGTCTAGTTCCCTTACCTAGCCAGAGGTGTAGTGGAGCAGATTCTACTGCTTTGTTGAGACGAGGGCAGCTCCAGCTGCCTGCGATGGCTACTTCATAGTAGTATTTGTCTGTTCTTGGACTACAACCAGTGCATCCAAGACTTAAGCCAGCAACTCTAAGCCTGAAACCGCTGCCAGCAAGACTTAAACTAAGAGGTGAGCTAGTGGGTATAAGCCTTGTTAACTAAGTTCTAGAATGAAACTAACACCGACTTACTATAAGGGCTCAAGTCAGCTAGGCCCACTCCTACCTGCGAGCTACCTACTGAAAAGAGCACTAAAACCAGCTTTGCTTCCTTTGCTTCCTTTCTGTCAACTGCACTTTCTACTTTCAATAATCTAGTAGGATAGCAGTATGGAAGGGATAGTTGGTTGGGCCAGTGAAGAAGGTAAACCTTTCATTCCATTTCTAAGGTGTTTCAGATATCTTGATTGCGCACTCTTTTCATCTCTCTTCAAAGCGTTGTTCTCTTTTCATCTCTCTTTCACCACTTACCCCTGTAGCAGCCGTGGACTGACTCAAGCCAAGAGCCGAGCAGTAGGTCTCTGTTCTATGTTCTTAGGCGTCAATGCATTATCAATACAGTTTCAAAGTAGCAATAAGTGATTACTTAAAGTAAGGGTAAGGCGGGACAAAACAATCAGTGGAATCTTCTTATAAAGAAGCAGTGCTATTTGAATCCTATATCTTTTCCAGTGAAGACATAATTATAAACATCAACTGTGTCGGTAAAGTGGAAAGGGCGTCACACACTTATTTAATGTATCTTCTATGGGGAAGTAGGTCATTATTGATTTAATGTATCCTCTATGTAGTAGGTTCTTATTGAATCATAGGAATAAGAGGTTCCGTCTGAAGTCAGCGGTACAGAAATCTGGGAGTTAACTAAAGTCAGGTCATCTGCAAGCGGATCTGAAAGTCGAGTGAGGGCGCTCAGAGAAAAACAACATGAAAAACAACATATTATAACCATACAAGCTACTACTACTGGAACCCTAAACTCCAGGCATCGCAGCTGACAAACTTACAATAAGGGCCTCGCTTCAAAGAAAGAAACCCAAAAGGAGGAATTCCACTCAAAGATCGGAAACAGAAGACCGGTTATTAGAAGTTCTGGGCCTCGCTGACCAAAGAATGAAACTCGCCAGCCACTCTTTGGTGCTACTCTGGATATTAATGAATCTGTAAACATACTAATGAATAGAGTTGACTACCCGGTATTGCACTAAAGTTATTACCAAGTCCTGGTTTTGGTATTCATGGCTAAAGGGCCGCTAGTGTTCACAGAGAAAACTAGAACTAGAACTGCCACGGTAGCTTACACGGCCTCTGATCCTAATCTGGCATCTGATCTCGCCTCGCAGACAATACTCGTGCTCGAACTAAAGGAGCGGGCTGTAAACAAACCCGGATTTCTCTAAGTTGTACCTATGCCTCTGTGAAACTACTCAAATGGCAAATGCACCATTATCTGTAAAGGAAGAGCTGTCAATAAAGCAATTCTATACCTTAGCACCCGATACTGAAGCGGAAAGAAGGTAATAAGAAAAGTGCAAGGCTATCAGTCTGATTTCTCGTTGGTTAATCCAAGGTAAACAAAGAAAATGGGAATCCTCTTGTCTTCCTTCTGCGGCAAGATTCAAAACTTCTATCTCCAATTACCTATGGTTATTATCTCCAATTACCTACTTATATTATTGTATTGACCTCGCTTCTTTAGAAGAATATAACTATGAAATGGCGAACTCTACTTGCGGACCCGACCTCAACTCGAATAGCAGCTTCCTTTATAACAGCAGATTCTCGAACTCCTGATTCCACCTTTGCTTCAAAACAGCTTACATTAATATTACCCTTCTCTCTTCTATACCTTATATAGATCAAGCAAAGCAACAAATCATTCTTCAACTGTCATAACACATATACTTATCTTATTTATTACTTCTTCCATTAGGCTAGGCATTGGCATCAGATCTTGAAACGGAAACGGATTATTCTCTGACCGACCTATCCTCTACTTTAAGTGTTGAATTGGAATATATATCTTCTCGAGCACCAGTTGTTATAGAACCCAGTTAATACCCAGCTATAACTCCTTCTCCAGCTTCCGATGACTCACATCTCACTCTCGGGGGGACTGGATGCTTCTGATCAATAGGAATCAGCTTCCCAGGAGTTCATTCTGATACAGCCTATAGAGAGGAGGGATTTCTTACTTCTTTCTTTGATTCCTATTGGCGTGGGGTTTTGTTCTTCTTTATTTACCTTGGTAGCGCTAGGGTAATTCTTATAAGTAGTAGTATTTCATTGTTAGGGCATTGTAAGCACTAGTGAAAGCCCTAGAAGTCGTAGGAGAGCTGAAGCCTTACTTCTTAGTTTGAGTCGTTAGGGGCGGGTGCTGAATACTTCTTAGTTTTAGTCGTTAGGGGCGGTGCGGAAGCCTTACTTTCAAGTCGGATTCTTGTTTATGTGGTGTACAGTTTCATGCTTTTATAGTCAGTGATTAAACCTTACTTCCTAGTGCAATCGATGGTGTAGTAGGTTATTCCCTAGTTCGAGTTAAGGTCTTGTAAACCATTCCCAGTTTTGAGTTAACTTATTTAGCTCTGTTTTCATTATTCTCAGTAGTTATTGGATTCTCTTCATTAATAAGGGGAAATCCACGGGAAGCGCACACTAGTTAAAGTCTGAGAAGCGCTAGCCCAAGCCTGAGAAGCACCAGTTTAAGAGTGAAAGAAAGGAGAGGCAGGCTAACTCGCACATAGGCATTTTCGAATATAAGGTTCAAGTATGAGTTACCAAAGCCAGGCGTGGATACGGAATGCGGGTAAGCTTTATAAGTCTATAACTCTAACTACAGGAAGGAAGGCCCTAACTCGAACTGCAGAGTGGAGGTTAGTAGGTTTGATTCTGTATGTCGAGTTATAGCATGAGAAGCGTATTCTTAGTTATAAGTTGAGGCATTGTTAGCGCCAGTGAAAGCCTTAGTTTTTAGGTTGGTTCACTGAGTTTTCAGTGTCTTGGGAGCACTATAGTCGAGTTCTTGGGATTGCTTTGCTTTATTCTTACTTTGAAGTGAAATTATGATCGGTGTCTTAGCATCCTTTTGAATGGCGTGTGTTACGCCCCAAGTAACTACTAATGTGTAGCTAAAGGGCAGCTCTCCTTTGAGTCAATTAATATACCTTCCTTTTTGACCTATTTTATCTAGGAAAACTATAGGAAAATACTATCAAGTATCATATACCATAATTGAATACCTTTTTGAATAATGAAAAGAAGGAGTGCCAGTTCCAGGTCTATCTAAGGGATAGTAAGAATTATAGAAAGGATAGTAGGCCCTATAGACAGTCAAGCAAGGCAAAAATACAAGGGTATATGGGTTTCAAAGCCAAGATCGGGATCAGCAGTTAAAAAATCCAAGTAAGTGGTGTCAGTTTTCAAGCGAGGAAGAGGGGAATGAGATGAGGATAAAGTAAAGTCTTATTTGATGTGTAAGAGTTATAGGCTAAACCTTTCAATACAGGAATTAGGTCAGTTGCGTATTGGATAAAGGGGGACTACCAATCGAACTATGGAATCCAGGTCAGTTGCGTAATACGGAGCAGGAGATATTGAATGAAAGACAGTATTGATAGAATCCAAGTAAGGCAGGACAGGCTATATAAAGTCAAGAGAAAGCAAGACTTGGTTTACCTAGTATTCCCTTTACTTGGGTCGGGTTGTTAGATGCGCTGGGTCGTATCCATATTCTTCTACTTCTTAGTTTGAGTCTGCCCTCACATGCCAATGCCTCTTTCTTTTACAAAGGGATACTCGGGGCATTGAATAAGTGATTTAAGATTTCTCCAGTAAAGTAAGACTAATAGCGAGTGGGGCTAAAGAAGGAAGTAAGGTGAGTCAGCCTTATAGACCAGATAGGTATACTCAATATAAGAAGAAAAGACCCGATGACCCACCTGGGGTTATAGACAAAAAAACGGTTGCTCTAGACTCAAAAGCACTAGCTCGATTCTGATTGGGATGCTTTTTCTTCCATTATTCCATTCATGCCTTTCATTCTCTTACTGCCGGGGTGGATTCCCGTTCCGAGTCGGGTTCTTTAGCTCTGTTTTCGCTCTTTTACTTAATAGCTCAATTCTCTTTGACTTACTTGTTGGATTCTCTGACATTCCTTGGGTTCCGAGAAGTACTAGCTTTGTGATTTATTATAGAAGATAGAGTCCTAGAAGCAGCGTTTTCAGTCTAATCAGCAGTCGGTTGGATTGCCGGGGCACTACTCAATTCATTATTTGAAGATCAAGTCTTTTACTGGGGTTTTCAAGAACTCAAGTCGGGAAAGGCATACTTCAAACAAGGAGCGGTGTACTTTGAGTGAGTCGCGGAGGAGCTATATATGTGGTGGGGTAGAAGAGACTCAGAGGTGAACATAGGCATGGAAGGGGCAACTATAGGAGCTCCGGGGCGAAAGTCATATTTCGTTAAGTAAAGGCAGGCTAACTGGCGGGAGTCTTAGTTGTAAGTGCACAAGCCAGTACTTATAATTTCTGGTTCCAGTACTTCTAATTCCCGTCTGTTCCTTATCAAGTAGTGATTTCATTCTCGCTCCTAGTAGCTATCGGGTTAAAGCAAAGAAGTGGATGCAAGTCAGAGTTGTTGTACATAATAGTGGTTTTTCAGTAGGTATTGTCGGTAGTGTTTCCATTCTTGTGTTGACATTGACTAGAGGCTCCGGATCATCGGTTAAAGAATAAGAGAAAGGGATGTCATGCTTAGAAACAACAGTAACAGCCCTATAAGCTGCAGTCACAGCCCTAGTTTTGAGTTATCGTCTTGCTACTATTAGTCCAATTACTTATTAATAAGATAAAAGATCTGGATCATTAGCTAGGGAATACGGGTCAGTTGTTCGAGCATTAAAGCAAAGAGCATTGGAATCAAAGCAAAGAGTAAGAGTGCGTGGGGGAAGTTCGTTTCAAAACAAGGCTAAGAGACATCAGTGAGAACCCTGTTAGCACTGGTTTAGTTCAAGGATCAGTGTCTATAGGGAAACAATCAAGGGCACGGGAGCTCTACAGACTTCTAGGGGGAAGGGCAGCCTTAAAAGCTTTAGTCGAGTCTGCCGGTTATTATAAGTTCTGGGGATCCCTTCCAGTAGTGTTTCTCGATCTACTAGGGTAGTAGCGCATTCCTCATTGTTAGTGTAAGTAATAAGTGGTAAAGTAAACATCATTATGAGAGGTTAAAATCATTCCTCTTATTATTGGTGAACTAAGGTCCTGATGGGCCTATCCCTTTCGAAAAAGAATCAGAAGGCTACTTACCTTAAATGCAGTAGCGCATGTGCTATAGATGTATGAGGAACAGCGGCATGTACACAAGGGAATCACAAACAAGCAAGTAAGAATGGAAGAGAGCTGCTTCCGTTTTAAGAGATGCAAAGTAAGAGTTGAGTTCAGCTGTTAAAGAATGAGTTTGAAGAAGTAGGAATCGAGCTCCGCAGCCCAAGAACGAGTAGGTGCGCCCCATACTCTCATACTCGATACACTGAAAGGTAAGGAATGAAAGAATCCATCCTGCAATAACGGATGCAATTGGGTAAACGAGATAAGGGTTTTTCCATTGTAGGGTCGGTGGTACGGAGGATGTCTTTTTCTATCATATATGGGGTCTGTGGAGAATGACTTGTACTATGGCTGTTTAGTCTTCATTCAACTCAACAAGCAGATTCACTAACAACCTAGCAAAAGCGAGACTTAGATCAGTAGCAAACACCAAGGTATAAGAATAGGCGAGCTGAGTAGCAGGCTAACAACCCGGGGGGGATGTTGTGGTTCGAAACAGTAAAGTAAAGATCCGAATCAGTGGTGAAAGAGTCAAGGGGCGGACTGATAGATAGGATAGATAGGATGCAACTAAGGAAAGGAGTAGAGGCATATAAGCTCAGAGGCTTTCAATTCAAGTAAGGCGAAAAGTGAAGATAGTAAGGCAGTTAGGCAGTAGAGCAGGATCCTTCTGATTAGGGGGTACTATTTGCTTTACCCCTGCGATCAGTGATTCAAAGGCCGCGTTCCTCTTATTGGCAGTGGGTTTATT
This sequence comes from Musa itinerans, assembly GCA_001649415.1. NCBI lineage: Eukaryota > Viridiplantae > Streptophyta > Magnoliopsida > Zingiberales > Musaceae > Musa > Musa itinerans. The sequence goes on from LVTN01000167.1 coordinate 308,316, forward strand.
CTTATATTAGTTAGTATGATTCCTGGTTTCTAGGTTGATTCACTAGCATAGTAAGTTCACAGTCTAAGATTAAGTAAAGTGAGCCTAAAAGCGATTTGTGTTAGGCACATAGGTGAAAAGCAAGGATCAAAGAAAGGGGACATAGACCTATAGCCAGGAATGTTAGGTTCAATCCACGACTAAAGAAGTCAAGTAAGTAAGGGCAGAGTGGACCAAAGACATTAAGATGTGAGGTCAATAGCTCAATTCCCGGTTTTGCTAGTGAAGTTCGAGCAGCAGAATTAGAATGACCTGCTCTTGTTCGAGTGGTCAAGAGCGATGTATTGTATGATAGAGCTAGGTAACACTGGGCTTTTTCTTGCCTACCCACCTAGCATTCCTTACTTTAAGAAATAAGAGAGCTAGCATTCCTTACTTTAAGAAATAAGAGAGTTGACCGGTATTGAACTAAAGAAAAGAAGAGAGTTGTAGAGTGGGCTTAACCAATTACTTAAGTTCGGAATCACCATAGTTAACTGAGAAACTACTTTTATTGATCCTATACTAGCACAGTACACACCCAGTAGAAGAAAATCAATAGAACTTTATTACAGAAGAAATAGTTGTATTTGTATGAAGTATCGGAATCAAACTCAAAGGAAATAGGGAATCTCACTCGGAAGTAAGAATACTAATGCTGACATTACTCTCCTAGACTCGGAATGTTAAGTTAGAATGAAATAAAGTAGTATAAGGCTGGGAGCCAAGGATGGAGAATAAGAAAACAACTAATAAGTGAGAAAACAACTGGGAATAAAGAGTAGCGCTCAGTGTTATCAGAATGTCCCTCTTTGTACGAGCCTAAAGAATTTCTACGTATGTCACGGTATCAGAACGCTAAGTTAACATAAGACTAATAAGCCCATGAACCCCCTGGTATCAGGCTAATAGTCATTGTGGTAAGAATGCGAGACCCAAGTTGAAGACCTAGTGATTGTGTGGGCATTGAACTCATGAGTCTAAGAATGAGATTTGAAATAAGGAATACAACTCGAAGTCAGAGGTCAACTCAACAGTAAAAGAAGTCAACTCAAAAGTAAGGAGCTAAAGGCATAATAAGAATTTGACTCAATAGTAATAAGGATTCATATCCTCGGTTAGGCAAGTGCAGTAAAGGTTCATTGATGAAAGCCCCGGGAGTTACGCCTTGTTTTCACTAACTCAATTCTGAAAAGCATTAGTCTCCGTTTTATGAGCATAAGTAAAGGGTCTTGCGAGCAAGCAAGGCTCTAAGGAAGGGGAGATAAGTAGTAAACATCTAACAAGTAAGGGTTGGGTCACGTGCAGTATAAGCCTCCTAGTGAGAATACACATGATATGGGCAGCAGGAGTGAAAGCAAGTCTCTTAGGCAGTAGCGGGATAATATAAGTCTGGTGCCTCTATTAAGATAAAGGTAAGCTAAAGTAATGTCAGTTCAATGCTGGGTTCGGTGTTTCTTTTTTTCATAAATAAGTCTTAGTTACTTATAGAGGTCCGTAGCTTGTCCTTACTGAGTCGCTTGGCCGTTAGCAGTGACTTGGTGAGTGAAAGCAAGGCCGATAGACAGGAAAGTCAGTCCGATATTGGCTGACAATAAGTGGGGTTCAATAAAGGAGCTCAAGAATGAGATCGAGTAAGGGTCGCTTTGAGTTCAGGGGAGAAAGGCGGGTAGGCCAGGAAGCAAGAGAGAGTAGTTAGAATCAATCGTGTGTGCTGACACAATAAGTGTCAAATTAGGCTCTCACTCACAGGCAAAAGGATGCAAGGGACAACTAAGGAATGGAAGGGTAAAATAAGAGAATGAAAGAAGGGAGTTACCAAGGCAAATACCCGATTTCAATAGGATAGTGGGCCTATGGATCATCAAACTCCAATATAACCTTGGACATCGATACACAAAGGCATTAGGTTAAGTAATACCAGTTTGAAACGAACAAAAGCTTACCTTTATATTACTTGTGTTCTATGCGCTCTTTTCTTTATTTAGTTGTTGCTTTAGTCTCATGTCCTAGACTTATTAATTGCCCATACCCCTACTACCTATGAGTCTTATAGCTCTAATAGGAGTTTAGTCCCCTGAGCCGGGTACCCCTACTTTCTAGATGACTTCTTCAATTACTACTTGTCTCTTTTACTACTGGAGTCAATTCTTACTTGATTGTTTTTGTCCTCTATTACGTACTCTTCGTTTTGAACTTCATTCTGGATTTCCCACTTGAGAGTTGAGTTGGCGACCCCAGAGTTCGATGCTAGCTTCATGCTTAGAAGTAGTGGTTGGATTCCTTATTCTAAGAAAAAGTATTAGAGGGCCAAAAACGGTGAAGTCTTATAAGTCCTAGGTTAAGTACTAGTGGAGTTCCGACTTCTTTCTTTGATCCCCCTGCTGTAGCTTCTGAAACAACAACCCTTGCACTGAACTTCATTCTTATACTGATATTAGCTTTATTCTGTATTTCCACTCCCTAGCCTTATACTACTTAATTCAAGTTCGATCCTTTTGGTTCCCTGAGAAGCTTAAGTTCAATGTCGAGTTCCGCGCTAAAGTCTGAGTTCTGCTTTACTTAGTGAAGTCTGAGTTGTGGGTTGAAGCCTTCTATTACTAAGTTGGATTCCGGGTCTCTCGTGTAATTCTGAAGCTCCCAATACTGGTATGGGCTCTTGGGTTAAGGTCCTGGTAGCGCTAGTTAACTCCTAAAGTCGAAGTTCGGGGTTTTTTTCTTGTTCATCAGCTTGTGTCGGGGTGCGAGCCTTGTTGTAAGTAGTGGATTTCCTACTTATGAGATTCACGCTTAGAGATAGTTGTTCGTTCCCTCCGAGCTCCATTATTAAATGACTTATTCCGATGCTCTAGGGCATGAGTATCAGAGTAGTCGTTTTTATGGTGTTAGTGTTTGCAAGCCGAGGCTTTAGGGCGGTAGTGCATTACTATACTTACTGAGAGAGATTAGTGGAAAGACTTCTAGCTAGTTAGTTCTTGGTGACTAAGAGGTGTGAACTATAGGCTTTCTTTAGTTTCCGTTTGATGGACAGGGAGAAAGTAGGGTTTTTGTTCCGGAGCGCCAGACTCAAGTTAAGAAGTAAGGCTTTTAGACTGCTGGGTTTAGTTCTGTATGCCCATGTTTCATTCTCCTCTTTTTTAGTAAGATTCTTAGGGAGCTTTCCGCCTTATAGCTTAGGTATTGCATTCTTCTTCTAACTTGTTATGTTTATTAGAGACAACCTGAAACTTGAGAATGGAGATCAGGAGTTCTAGTTTGCGAGTTAGGAATAGCAGTGTAAGCCTACAACCATAGTTTTCAAATAACAAGTATAGGCCTTTTGCTTTAGAGTGGAAATACCGACCTAAAGAAAGGTGTTTTAGAAGAGGAGTGGTGCGAGGCCTAGTTTGTATTCAGGGAATGCAAGCAAGTAGTAACAGGGCCAGCTAGTACTTTTGCATTTCAGAAGAAGATAAAAGATGGGCAGGCTCCCTATTGTGGTGGTTCAATTCCTTATTCCTTTATTCCATTCTTTTACTACTTACTGTTGATTCCTATTGGTTTAATTACTAGTTAGTGTGCGAGTTCTTACTTCTCTGTTTATTCCCTATATCGAGTGCAATCCTTCTACTACCAGAAACATCCCTTGTAAGGACTATACTAATGCAGTGGGTGCGAATGTTTCATCTGTTTCATCCCGAGTGGTTTTTGAAGTTGCATATATTGTATAGAAATATGGAGAACTTAACTCTACCACATGTTTACCCTTAGCATCCCGAGTTTCTCTTGTAGTGGTTGTGTCGTGGTCCATCTAGTCAAAGCATTAAGCTTAAGAAAGAAACAAACAAACCCTTCCTTATTTTGAGTGTTTTAAGCCATGTTCAACTTGAAACTGACTCTCCCTTTGCTATTGAACCCTTTTACTCTACCTTACTCTTTTCTTTCGTCAACACCGGTGCTTGTGAGAAAGCTTAAGTGAAGTAGGCTGCAGCTCCAAGTTGGCCAGTTCATATTCTAGGGTCTGAGGCTGAAGAAAGGAAAGTGGCTGAAACCCCGGGAAAGGATAGGGTAGTTTCATTCTTATAGGGGTAGTTGAATTCATAGGGTCTTGTTTCTTTCTTACTTTGAGGAGTGAATCTGATTGTTCAATTCTTTCTCCTTATGTCAGTAGTTCTATTGTAGCTGGGCAGGTAGTCAATCTTTCTTTGGAGTTATCTTACTACTTTCACTTTTCTTCTTACTTTACTGGCTATGAATCTTACTTGAACTTTCTCATATTCTTCAATTGCTTAGTAGAGTTATGTATACCAACACCTTAGTAGAGTTATGTATACCAACACCTAGGATTCTTCTACTATTCACTTGTATTCCCTAGCTACTTTACTTTAGTCTATAAACCCGCATCAAGCATTAAAGTATGTATTTCAACTAGAAGAGAGTATCAACCTTACTGTAACGTCTCTAGGGCGGATTTCCATTGGTTTGAATTCTCTTAACTCCACTTTGAACTCTTTAGCTCCCGACCTCAAAGCTACCTCTCCTTTGTCTTAGTAAGGATCTCCTTGCTTTCGTTCTAGCACTATGGAACCTAAATCTGGGTTGTTTGTTTTTGTATCGTACTGCTTACTTTCATGCTTTAACTCAATACTTTGATTCTTTCTCTGCTGGGCATGATCCCTGCTTTGCTTATCAAAGCTGCTCTTGCTTGCTGCTATCAAACTAACACTCATGTTATTAAGGCTTACTTTCTTTATGTAGCTACCTCTTTGACTCCTTTTTCGAATTACTAAACCGTTGGACCTGAAGTCTTTCTGTAGTACTACCGATCCTTTCTTTGATTCTTGTATTTTTGTTGTGAAGTTAGTTCTTTCTTTTAGGCTTTTCACCAATGCCTCTAAGCACCCTAACTCCTAACTTGGAATTAAACCATTACTAATTAGAAGAAAAAGCAGAAGCCCAAGCCTATTCAACAGTAGCCCAAGCCCATTTATCCCGATATATCTAAATACATAATAAAGTATACCGATATGGAACTACAATAACAATAGTATAGAGATCAAGAATTCCATTCGAAAAAAGGAATGAACTTAAGTAGTAACAGACTACAAATGCGCCTACTATTGCTGATGAGACTACCCTTCCTCTCTTCTATTCTTGAACACGTAACCACCATATCTGACTCCCCGCTCCCAGGGCATGTCTTTCCTTTCCGATCCTAAGTCTCTTAACTCAGCTTTTCATTCCTTATCTCTTGTTTCAAGCTACCTCATATTTGCACTAAAGCTTCTAAGGCGATAACTCACAACTAGTAAATAAATTACAAACTATCAGGATCAATACAATAAATAGAAAAAAGAATCAAGAGTTGCACAGTGTACTATCAGAATCAAATTCGTGCTAACAGGGCTTTTTCCTCTAAAGATAAGTGATCAATCCATTAAGTAGTACCTTCACTGTGCAACTATTAGACTGAAACAAGTGCTTCTCCTCCTTTAACCGGAATACACTGAATCATACCAATACCACTACTAACTCAGAGTAATACTCTCCTTGCTTGCAAACTGGCACTCGCGATATAAGACTACAACCCATGTTAACAAGGCATGGCTTTTCACTAAGGATAAAGAAACCTACTATGGCTTTGCAAGGCTTTTCACTCCCACTTTCCATCCGCATTCTTTATTGAACCTTGAAGTCTGTCTTTCCTTTCTCTAACGCTGAAGCTGTTTACCTTTCTTCTGATACCCATATGATACCAAGACTAGGGCTGCCGATACTTACTTACATTACTTACTTGAAAGAGAGAGACCTCATTCTTACTTACTCTTAGCCTTACATTACCTTATCCTATCCTTCGATTGATTACTTGAGTTCTGTAGTTCGAGGTTGACTCTGACACTGATGCCCTTATTAACCTAGTCATAGAATACTATAGTACCTCGGAGACTTTCACTCAAACACGGGAATGCGAGTAATGCCAATAAGAAATGAGCTACAAACTGAAACCTTGCTTAAAAGACCTATAACCTTGCTTTCCAACTACCATTCCCTTCTTATTGACTTTCGCCAAAACCTTTCTTTGATACTGCCCCACACATATGGAATAGGGTAACTAGAGAAGAACAGGCGTAGCTCCCGACCCCCTGCTACAAATGCATTTGACACCTTGAACATAGGTTAAACACCAGTACTTATAAGTTCAGGCAACTTAGAAAGCCCTTAAGTAATTGCAAGTCACTAATACAAAAACATAGAAATGAGCCAAGCTACTACTAGACAAGTAGGCAAGCAACTAAGTAAGACTACAATACCTCCTTTCTTGTCTGGCTCATCTACCGGAGTCAACTAATACTGATGAAACTGGACTACTACTAATACTTCTTTCAACAAGCCCAGCAGCTGGCTCCTCTCCTAAAAGACAAAGAGAGAAAGAAACAAATGAAGATCAAGGACAAGCAACGGGAACCCCGAAAGCAAAGCAAGTCATAAATACGTTCTAATGAGTTATGTACGAGTCCAGTTGTATTCCCTATTATAATGCAATGGAAAGCTGGTTTCATCTCTTCCTAGCGTTTCGTTCTAGCTCAACCCTTCTTATTCGGGTTATGCCCTACAAAGCGAGATTCCTACTTGCCTACTTCCACTCAAGCTTGCTTCAACCAAAGCCTTTACTGAATGAAAAGAGTTTACCTTCGCAAACCTAGTGCTGTTTTTTCAAGTAAGAGTTCAACTTGGCAGGGGATAAACAGTGGCGCGGCAGGGAGCTTTACCCACATAAATGCAAGGAGTTATAACCAAGTGCTTTGTTCGACCTGCAACTCACTGACGCTAAAACACTTGAAAGGTAAGAATTGAAATAGAATCCCAAAAGTAACAGAATTGAACTAAGTAGTAGAACCTCCTCTGCCTCAACGCCTGGAAACTAGATTCTTAAAGGTGTGTTCGCAGTTTGAGCCTGTTATTCACCTACATTTCCAGTGAAAGCCCTAGTGTTGAGCATAAGCCCAGTAGTAAGCAGTTCAAGCCCCAGTTCCGGGTTTGGTTGATAGGGGGCAGTTACGCATTCCTTGTTGAGAGTGGAATTATGACTTATGAGTTAAGGCCTCGTAAACAGTAGTAAATTCCCAGTTAGTGTATAAATTATTAGTCCTATATGTGTTTGATTATTACTTAATGGGTGACTTCTTCTGTTCGAGTTGTAGACCACTGAGTGAATTGTTGGTAGCATTCCTGAGATCTCATTCTTAGATGTTGATTTCGTTCTTACTAGTGGTGTTTTGATTCTCACTTCGAAAATGGCATGTGTTACGCGCCAAGTAACGTATAACCAAGCAACTAGAGTAACAGACCAGTAGTACAGAACCCAACAGCCAATTCTTATGGTTTAGGGAAATTCTTCCTACATTCCCCCGATACACCAACCAAGCCAAACTTGCTAACCTAACTTATGAGGCTCCTGCCTTCAATGCATAGCTTCAGTCTAACGCTCCATTCAACATAACTTGTATTAACTATAAAGAACTCCTTCTTGCCCAACCCTATGGTGTGTTCCTTCGAAAAGTATTTTCATTGAAGAATTGACTGCCTCACCGAGTACTAAGAGAACAACTCGAAAGTAAGATACATCGGATTGGGTCCTACTACTAATAAGACCTCGACTCAGAACTCAGGCTGGCTGTAGCTGCTATCTCTAAGACAACAACTCTTAAATAGGAACTAGGCGGCTTGTGGGGCATATTAGAAATCCACTTATTACTATCAGAATGGAGCTGCTAACTAAGAGCCTGTCCTCCCCGCGGCACTTTCACTAAAACTCTCCTCGCTTTCCAACTGGATCTATGCTTTTATTCTTCTGCTGTTAAGAGAAGGTAAGTCTATCTTTTGCTGGTGCAATTCTTCTTATTTTGAGTTCTAGAATACAAGTAAGGTAGGCGCGTGAAGCTAAGGTCTTATCATTACTAGGTCAATTCCATATTACTAGGCGGATTCCTGCTAGCACTGGGTGAAAAGTTTGATTGTTACGGGCTATATTCTTGTGCCCAGAATTCCCATACAGCGGAGTTTTGATCTATGTCCTATTACTTATTCGTTGCTTAGTGCTCTGAGACCTATATTCATATTGGTAGATGCGCTGCTGAGTCGTACCTATGCTGAGTATGGCCCTATAGATCATACATACCAATATTCTCATATATCGCCAACACAACCAGGTCCTATTTAGATAAGTCAGAATTGACCTCCCTCTCGCCAACACCAACAAAGGGAGCGGTCTTCAACAGGGCAGCGAGTGTTCTCATTTCGATGGGAGCCCTATATTCTATATAGTTGTAGTTGCCAGCAGCTTGGCTTGTTCCATTCTGTAGGCTTATGATCCTCTCTGCTAACTGAATTAGGCTCCCGAACACAGGACTCAAAAACAGGACTTGGTAATAACTCTCAAATAGAAGGATTGTTTCTTACTAGTTGGTTAGTTAGATCTAGTTGGTTAGTTACCTTCCTCTATAATACCGGGGGAGGTCAGCTACAAGTTAGAAGCCGGCTGCAAGCAGTTCTTCAAGCGGAAAGTCAGGTGTTGGCGAAAGGAGAGTTGAAGTGAGCAACTATTAAGTCGGAGTTAGTTCAAAAGGAGTATTCTAGTTCTGCTTGTCTCTTACTTTTGAGTTGCACTAGGGTTGGTTAGCTAGAAATATCTATTATACCTGGCACCGGCTAATGATTCTGTTTGAGGAAGAGTTGAAGACCTTTAGTACTTGTTCTTTAACACTTGACTTGAAGAATGAGGTTCCACTGATTGATGGAAAGCCTGAAGCCTATGCCGGGTATCTTTATTGAGTTAGATGAGCCTCATTCAGTCGAAATTAGGACTCCCAAGAGAAGAGGCTCCGAACAAAGGACTTGGTGTCAACTCATACAGTAGTTGCTTGGACTAACTACCCATTCAGATATTCTCTGTATTGATATAGTATAATTCAGAATGAAACAAGTAAGTTAGAAAACCGCTAACAGAATGAAACATATAAATAAAGAGTAGTAAGTAATGAGTTGGGGGTGGTGCAGTATCCGAGTGCTGTATTCACCTGTCTTTGAGTGCTGTGAACTTGTATATAAGGCCCACTTCTAAATCCCTATTCTTCTCCAGACACTCACTCCTTTGCTAAGGTTAGCTTGGCTCCTTCTTTTTTACTGTCTTGCCAGCCAACACTTGAACTGCTGAATCTCTCTCTTTTCCATATCCATAAGGAATTGACACTCCGAAAGCGCCTGCTCCTTCAGATGATTATGTATCTAATATTGTTCCTATACTAGAAGTCACTACTACTACCGGGATTAAACTACTAGATGATTTCCCCAACTAACTCGTATATCCTTTTAGAACTCCTCGTTGCTTGTTACGAGTAAACACAGAATGAAACGACTTTACCTGAGGCTGACACCCGGGCTCGCTGACCAAAGAATGAAACTGGCACGGATAAGCTTGACTCTAATCCACCTCTGGTTCCTGTTAACGATAGGGCTCCTCCACTTAGTTGATACTTGACCTTACTTATTAAGCTTGCCTAGACCTGGACTCTACAGATGGTGTTCAAGCCTAAACAAATCTATCAATCACAGGTGTTTCAGCAGGTAAATAAAACGGATGAGAATAAGGAGATGCATCAGAGGATGATGAAAGAGCAGAGAACAAAGTAATAAATACATTATACCGTTTGTCTAATTGCCTGGCCTGATCTCAAGTCATCTGTGTTTGTTGTGTCGACTCTCAATCATGGTTTACAGTGCGTACATAGGTATTACTTATGTTTAAGGGTTAATCGAAGTTATAAACGAGTCCTGTGTTTAAGGGTTACTGCTTCACCGAGCTAGCTTATAGAGTTCGGGTGTTAAAGTAATCGTATTAATAATTGGATAAAGAATTAGCAACTGCTGAAGCGAGTTACGAAGTTTCTTGTTTCTAATCCATGTTAGTTGGCGACGAGCGGTTCTTTAAGGTTTGGTTCTGTTCCTGGAGAGAAAATCCAAGTCGTAGATAGAGATAGAGGTTAGAGTCGAGAGATCTATAGTGGGGATTCCCTTTTGCCTAGTTGCTTGGCTCTTGTACTTATTTGTGTAACTCTTACTTGCTAGGAGAGGTGGATCCCTGAAACTCACTGCTTGCCCACTGGAACTCCACTTTCTACTTTACCTCGAACTCATGAATCTACTGATCTTGCTTTGAAGCACGGTGCTCAAGAATACGAGTAAGTCTCGCGTAACGTCTAGGTGGGTTGGTACTTTGCCTGTACCACTACAAGGGAAAGCTGTCAGATAGTCCCTAACATACATGACGGGTAACGAATATGGAACAAAAACAAGCGAGTCAATACTGATGCCCTTAGTCTGACCTGACCTTAACCCAGCTTTCATGGCACAACTGACTATTCCTTCAGTACCAGTACTTATAATTCCAGGGGTGTTATCGCCCCCTGGCAACTATCTTACTAATATACAATATATACAATATCTGAGTATTGGTAAGTCAACTCTTCTCTTTCCCCTATCCCTCTTCTCTTTCCCCTATCCCTCTTCTCTTGTCTTGCAACACCCGCCTTAGAAAATGGCCCTCCTTTCCTAGCACTTCCAATTATGGATACCCTTACTTCTTTTGTTACACCTCGTTTCAAAGCCAGTAGGAGAGTCGAGTCATACATATTTATTACAAAGTGGGCTAGCAAGTTCTTTATTCTGGCCCATTCTTAGTATAGTATCTTACTTGTCTTACTCATTTACTTACTTGTTCAACTCCTATTCTAATACTTACTTCGGCTGATGCAAACGGTTCTTCAAGGCAAGGAGAGGTCGGGTGTTTGAGCAACGGAACCATCAATCTTATAGGAATCAATTCATTATAAGGCCAGTTTCTTAGTTTCAATGAGGTAAACGCTAGGAAGTTAGCTTTAAATAGAAGTTTTGGAGCTTATTGTTCCCTTGTGCTAACGCGTTATTCTCGTTTTCAGGGGTAGAGTTACTTCACACAGGCCAGGGCCAAGCTTAGTATCATGTTGCGCGGCAGGAGCGGGGTTGTTAATCTGCTCTAAGTCAAGTATCTCGTTTCGTAGAAAGGTAACCCTAGTAGAAAGTACTTTGCGCTACCCTTCCTTGCCTGTCGAAGTCCTTAGTCGTTGCTTGGCCTTTGACTTGCTTGTCTCATTCTTACTGATTGCAGTGTCGGTTTGCGCGCAAGGGGAGGTGGCCTGCAATGAGGGAGTGCCAGGAACCCCTAAAAGAAAGGAACTAGCACATAGTAATAAGGAATAGAGGAATCGGACTTAACTAAAGGGGAGTTAGCCCAATAGTTAGTAGAACAAGGATCGCGTTAGAGAATGAAAGTCCGCATAGTGCGAATCAAAGAAATCTAACGAAAAACCAGTAGATAAAGTGGGTATGGTTGTTCTCCCTAGTAGGTGTGCTAGATAGTACCTGTATTCTTCATTCCTTGATTTATTCCTTCCATTAGTGGTTACGTTCTTCCTAGTAGTATTTTCTTTCTTTTTTGCGGTTGCTAGGATACTGGTCTCCACTACAATACCTATAAGAACGGCTATAAGCGCCCAATGGGATAAACACAGAATGAAGTGCAAGTTTCTAAGAAAGAAATTGATCAGTCGAAGAATGCTAGTAAGGAAGGGCAGCTTGAAGTAAGTAGAGCAGAGATCCTGATGTTGGGTTTCAGTCTCTTAGGTGTTAGTTGAAGAGCAAGAGAAAGGATATGGAATTCGGAGGGTATAGCTTTATTCTGGGAAGCACTAGGACAAGTCCGTTTTCCAGTAGCCCTATTCTAGAATTCGTATTTATTTGATTGTACTAGTGGCATTGTTAGTTCCGGCGCCTTGTTATTGGTAGTATTAGTCTGCTCGTCGCTAGTTCGATCCTTGCGATATCACTAGGTCGACTCTAGTCTGTGTATGCACTATAGATCATATCCTCGCCCTAATTCTTCCATAACTCTGTTTGGTTCTATTACTTCTATCAGGTGTTCTCTTACTATTTATTCATATATTCTATATGCACTGGATCATACCGTACTTCTGATTTGATCTACTTGATTCTTATTGGTAGTAGTGGATTTCTTTATAACTGCCCAGTTTGTAACTCCTTATTCCGAGTTGACAGTATAAGTGCTTATTACTAGATTCATTCTTTTAATATACCCAAGCATTCCTGTACTGCCGAGTTCAAGCTCAACTCAACAAGCAACGGCGCTTATAGTAAGTGGCAATGGGCTACGCCCATTGTGCGGCAGTAACAGCATAGACAGGGTATAGCTAGTTATAAACAAGTCCACCAAGCAGACAAGACACTACTCATGTGTCGCGTCAGTTGTTCCCGTTGCGCGGTAGCGAGCTCATAAACGTGTTGCGCGTTAGCGAGCTTAGAACCCTGTTCCACTCTCATCAGTAGTAGGCTTTCAGCACCTTATTGTAGGTCGAACTATTAGAAGCACCACACCAGTGGAATTCCAAGTTGTGAGTTAGCTCTATCGGCGGGATTTCAAAGGATCCGAAGCCTAGAGTGAAAGAATCCAAATGAAGAGTTACAGAACGAAAAACAAAGAAAGGAAGGCTAGTAGGCGGTGGAGTAAGCCTGAGAAACATGATAGTAAGAATGAGCACGAGGAGGGGCATACCAACTAGCTAACTAGTGAAATAAAGAACTGGTCCCAGTAGATACAGCTTGACAGTAAGTACAGTAAGACTCAAGGGGCTGGGCGAAAGGTCTCAATCTAGGTTGGCTCCCAACCAAGTAAGGATCATAGTTATTGGTTAAAGAATAAAGTCCGGAACTTAAGTACTGGACTTATAATTCCAGCTCACAAGTCAGGCGGGCCGGGGCTGCTGGGGCATAGAGTCAGGTTTGGTTTACTTAGTTCATCCATTATGTGTTCCCAAGTTCCATTCCTTTTAGTAGTAGCTGGAGTCCTCTTTTTTAGGTGCTAGTTAAGTCTTGTCAGCTGTGCTTGTAGTCAATAGATAGAAAAGAACCAGTATGGCTAGGGAATGGCCTAGATATCAAATAACCAGTACGAGGAGGAATAAACTTAGGGAATAGCGTGCGTCAGCGAGTTGGGCGTAGCCGTTGTGCGGCAGGGCTGCTCTCCTTTCCTTGTCAATTAATAGACCCTTTCGCCCTAGTTTCTCTAATGAACTACTCTAAAACAACTAATCAATAGAATAGAAAAGAACTTTCAATACTAGATTACTATTAGATAAGAGAATGTTTAAACAAGCAAATCAAGTAAAGCACCTGCAACTTATTATATAGCCTATAGCTCTAGTCCTACTTCAATTCTTATGTGCGAAGTTCACTCTGTCCTTACTGTCTCTTAGGCCTACTACCCTTTACTTACGTCTGCCTTCCTTTCTCCCAGCCTGTGATTTAGATCCTTACTTGTTTATTGAAAACTTCCCCTACTTGGCTAGAGTCTAGTTTGCTAGTTTTAGTATTCCCTTGTATACACCTAATCTTGCTTTGTTAGTTTAGTTAAGGAATCCAATCTAGAACTCAATTCCATCTACCTACCATTAAAATCATTTATATAAAGCAATAGGCCTAGTTAGAATCAAGCAAGTAAGTCAAAGAAACTAACAACTAAGGGAAAGGATGAGATGCAAACAAACAAAGAATGGAATGAAGGAGTAATGGATTGATAGCCAGGGGTGAAAGCCATCCTTGTTGGACCGGTAGGGCAGCTTCGAAGTCAGTAGGGAGAGTTGGACCGGTAGGGCAGCTTCGAAGTCAGTATGGAGAGTGTTTTTTGATTGGTTCTATTCTTTGGGGCGTTATTGGAGTCTAAGAGGTATTCTTTCGATTCTTATCGTTAGTGGGGTTGTTCCCAGTTAGTAAGGGAAGTCCTGTTAGCTGTGGTTCTATTTGAGATATCCGTGTCTTTTAGTTGACTAGTGGATTCCCAGTTATTGGTTTGCTTCTTTATGATTAGTAGAGCAAGCCAGTATTCCCTCCGGATTGGAAGGATTAGCAGCATTCTTACCTGATGGGAACTTGTTTCGAGTTATCGTAGCGTAGTAGAAGCACCAAGTTCCAGTCTTCTCAATAGTCGTTCGGTTCTTTATTCCTAGGTTGATTCTTTTTAGTAGTGGTTGTGGCCTTGCCCCTAATAGGGGAAGCTTTAGAAGCACAGGTTTGAGTTTGAAAGTAGGCAGGGACAGACTGCTTTGCTTTAAGTAAAAGGATTAGAAGCACCAACTTGAGTCTTAGTGGGTAGTGCAATTAATATCTGGTCCCTCTTTTGAGTGAAAGTTATGAGGAGCCAACGGCTGCATTCTTTTTTGTAGTATTGTTGGCTTCCCTTCACGGCTTAGGGGGTGAAGTCTAGTAAGTAGCAGCTCCATTCTTGTTAGTTGCTATTCAAAAAGTAAGTAAGTAAGGCTACCATATTCGAAACTGTAGTGAAGCCTTTGTTATGTGGTTAAGTCTCTTAGTGCGCTGTTTAGTTTGTAGTAGTTACATGTCCATTCTTTGACTAATGAGTTGTTCATTCTGTCTCCGTAGAGTGGAATTAAGACTTGGCTATAGTCGAGTTGTTTAATCCAATTCCGGGTAGAGGTTAAGGTGCTTCCAATCCGTTGCTTGTCAAGTGCAATTCCTATGGATGAGTTTAAGTGCTATTGATGAGGTGAAGTCGTTAGTGTGCCTACTTAATCTGAGTTCTGTATGTATTCTGAGTGAAAGTATTATATATAGCTCCATATTTGTATTGGTCGCTGAACCCCGTTCTGTAGTTATTAGTTGATTTCCTAGTTTAGGTGCTGAGTTCGATGATTCTGTATTTTCGGGTATAAGCGTCTGAGTGTTTCTTCAAGAAAGGTTTATTCGACCCATTAAGACGGAGGCAAGCAAGCGCAAGGCACGCCTTTTTGTCAAGTGAAGAAGAAGTGGTGAAATCGATACTGGGGAACCATCGGAGTTATGCCTCTGAGGTCTGGGCTGGGCCTCTTGCTCGGGCTTGTCCTCAAACATCTTAATAGTATCAAAGAAAAAGACTACTTTACATAAGAACCTGAAAAGAAGATGGGCACTTGATTTGGTTTGCCAGCTAATCCCAGCATGATGATTATTGGAATCCACAAAGATGATGGAGGTATCCTCTCTCGTCCCGCGCTCTCTCTCTCTTTCGCACCCAGTCAATGCTTATATACGGCCTTATCTACCAAGCGAATAAATCACCTCGAACGTAGATCAGAGTCGGAATACTGCCAGTAAGATTGAATTCGTGAGGGTATAGGGAGGTCAAGACAGTAGGAGAGAAACCCATGTGTTCCCGGGAAGAATTCTATCTATTTAAGGAATCTCGGGAGACCTATTTCACCAGCTGCATCTCTTTCCTTTTCTTTCCTTCCGGGTAGATGTGTCTTCTTGGGGCGATAGACCATTTTTGCTTCAGGACTCGTGCTGAGCTCTTTGACTTTCCTTTGTGCAGACACCGGGAATTATAAGTACTGGAATTATAAGTCTGGGAGGATTCCATTCTCCCTTCTCCTTAGTTCAATTCCCTCTTTCGGTAAGCATCCAGTATCTCCGCAAGAAATAGACTCCAGATTATTTTGTTTGCAAGGGAAGGGGTCCATAAATCATGGAGGTGATATCGAAGAGAGATTGACATTGCTCACCATAGGAAGAATGGGCAGTTCACTTCATGTGTCTCAACCTATGAAATAGACTTATCGGCTGTAGAAATGCATTTATTTTAGCCTAACATCTTTACCCAATTGCTCTTGCTTTCTTCGCATCCAAGCACCATTAGATAGAAATGAACCCATATGGACTATATAAATAGGGGGAAATGAACCCATATTGACTATATAAATAGGGGAGCTACTACAAATACTTACTGTGTATCGCACTTTTTCTGTCAAAATCAAAGTATCCCCATGGTAGATGCCTCTAATCAGTTGAAACTCTAAGATATCGATAAAGGCCTCTATCTATCTTCTATATTTTATGCCTAATCCCGCCTATGTTGAACCAAGCTATAGATTGTTGAAGCAAGAAGAGAATCATAGATTGATGTCACATAGTTCCATGTTATATTATATATATATTGCTGCATTGATTTCCTCTTCTATAGGCCCGAACTTAAGTACTGGACTCATCGGACACCTATTGCTTGGCCGCTTGCTTTACCAATGGCTTTCAAGGACGTTATTGAGAGCTGAGTCCAAACCAAAACCCATTCATTCATTTAGAATACTAGAATAGCACTGAATTAGTTGGTGGCAACCGGGCGGAAACAGCCGAGACCCGACCCAACACCATATATCCTCTTCATCACAGGAAGAAGTCAAATCCGTGTAGTTTATTGAGTTATATCGATGGTAATCAACGAGAATAGAAAAAGAAGGCACAGCTAGGCAGACGGGTCTATCGCGCCGCCACTACAACTACTACATCGAAGGAAAAAAGAAGAATTCGCATGGTGGTTGGGAAAGAGAAGATTGAAGACCTGCAACATACTTTGAGTTTTCATATACATTGACTAGTAATAAATGTCGATACATCTTACTAAACCTATTCTTGGTCGTCCGCACGATCATCACATGGTGCCATCCACTTATAACCAATGCAGCTAATACCCACGCGCCCTAGGATTGGTAGGCATAGTGGCGGACAATGATCCGGGCTTAAGCTTATAATGAAGAGGCCCTATAAGCGCCAAAAGATACAAAAAAGGAGAAAGAAGCGGTCAAAGGTGAAAGTGAGGAAAGGAAGCGAGACTCAACTGAAAATAAGACCTTCCGTCTATGTCCCTAGGTAAAAAAGAGAAAAGAAAGGGGCTAGAGCACTGATCCACCCGAGGCGCAAGAAACTATCCTATTAAAGAATTTATCAGTAATGTGGTGTAGACCTAAAATCCATTGACGGGTTTCTCCCCTCTGTAACTACGAGCGCACGCACCCCTGATCAGTGCATTGGGATGTGTCTATTTATATCTCTTGACTCGAAATAGGAGAGAGCTGGTTGGAGAAAAAGGATCTTAGAGTTGATAGGGTATCTTTTGACTCGAAATAGGAGAGCTGAGCTGGTTAGTTTTCAAAAGGATCTTCTAGTTGATAGGGGTCGCCTTCTCTTCTTTCTTTCTTTCCATCAGAGTGTAGTTGATAGGGGTCGGGTCGCCTTCTCTTCTTTCTTTCCATCAGAGTTCTTTCACTAAGACTTGGTCATGGTAAGGGAGAATGGGTAACAAGCACACTTGAAGAGCGCAGTATAACGAAGAGTTTGATGTTGCCCCGTTCAGGAAGGTCCCAAAATGAATCTATTGAATATCTCTCAAGGTGTGGGTGCGATGATTGACTTTGACTTCACGGGCGAGGTAAGGGAAAAAATGAATGGAATAAGCATCTTACTCTTTCATGCATACAAAACTTGGGGGGATATTGCTCCGTTGGTATAACTCAGCTCTTGCTATTGGGTCGTTCCGATTACGGGTTGGATGTCTAATTGTCAAGGCGGTAAGAAAGAATATAGTAAGAAAGAATAGAAAGAATATAGTAAGAAAGAATAGAAAGAATATAGTAAGAAATAAGAAATAATAGAATAATAGAATAGGAAATAATAGAATAATAGAATTGAATAGAATAATAGAATTGTATAATCAATATTGTAAGAAATAATAGAATAGTATATTGTACCTGAACCAGTGGCTCACTTTTCTAAGTAATGGGGAAGAGCACTGAATGACTCCACTGAGACTAAAATAGAGGCTGAACGTAGAGGAGGTGCGTTGGTCTAATCTAGTATGGCTCTACCATGGACGATAGTTTGAGTGAGCGGCTCTCCTAGGGTTACCTCATCTGGTATCCCAGGGGCAGAGAAGAGGATCAAGTTTTCCCTTGCGAATAGCGCACACTATAGCCCTTGAACCCTTTGAGCGAAATGTGGCAAGAAATGTGGCAAAAGGAAAGATAGGATAATTCATGGACCTTCGTCTCCACCCACCCCGTAGGAACTACGAGATCACACCCACCAAGGACGTCTTCGGCTTCCAGGGGTCACAGCCTGTTGAATAAGTTTCCATAGACCCAGTTCAATAAGTGGAACGCATTAGCAGTCTGCGGGCAGTAAGGGTATCCGAAGGGCAATCACTAGTTCTTAACTAGCATTCTTCAGACCAAAGAAAGAGTAGGGCGGGAGGCCTGTTCTCCTGTAGCTAGATTCTCCGGAACCACCAGAATATTTAGAATAGGATTCCTACTCGGAGCACCACCCTTTTTCGATTTGGATAAAGAAGAGTTGTTATCGAAAGAGCACAGATGCAAGTTGTAAGCTGTGTTCGGGGGAAGTTATTGTCTATCATTCTAATAGTATAAAGAATCCGTCGGGGAGGCCTGAGAGGCGGTGGTTTACCCTGGGGCGGATGTCAGCGGTCCACTTATCTCCAGCCCGTGAACTTAACTAATACTATAGATATAGATAGCTCCCCATTTTCCAATTCGCCAGTTATTATAAGTTCTGGCTTTGGGTTAGTAAGGGCTATTCCATTTCTCATTCATGGAAGTTGAGAAGATCCTTTTCTATTTAGAAGCACTGCACCGTGCATAGTATTAACAACCTTAATGGTTAGGTTCAAACCGAAGAGAGGAAGGAAGTGGATACCGGGGCACCCAGAGACAAAGAAGGGCAATGCTTTGGATAGTTTACAATTAATAGAGTGAGTAGTTGCTTGGCCGGTGGGAGTATATAAGTCTCAGGATCCGTATCTTCAGCTATAGATGAAGCAGATAAGAGAGTTTAGTATAGATCTCGGTAATAAAAGTAAGGGAGATATTCTTATTGAACGGGAAGTTCTATATTCTAGGTAGGAATACACCTGCTAACAACACTGAGTCGGAGTCTTGCTTAGTGCCTTGCATGTACTTCCTTCTTTCTATGAACTTTACTTTGACTTGAAACTGGATACTTGACTCGAACTGAAGATTATCGAACGGATTCTTCACTTGCAGCTGAAGCTAGAACTCTCCTTTCTGAACTAGAACCTTTTGATGCTTACTTTGGGGCACTGAGGATTCGCTACACATTAGTAGTGACTTGGCTTAATTGATTTTTGAGTCATGAAGCTTTCACTTCAAATAAGGGGGCCTATCTCTTCTCTCTCTAGCCCGATCTCTACTCATAGTTCTGAATTGAACCGAAACACCTCTTTTTCTATTATACGATGACAGGTCAAGCACCAACTTAGACAACACAAGCACCTAAGGATGCTCTCTTTTCTTAAGCACCCAAAGAGACAACACTCGCTAGCACTCTTGCTGATGATCCAGCTTATGCTTTCAACCTATTCTTTACCCCCAATATGATATATGATACTTTCCTCTTATTGACCCGCTTGCAGCAGACTTTCTCCCCTTCCACTTGACTTTCTCCGCTTGCTTGTTCGGGACGGGACAATACATATAGCTTGATTTCTTAAGGCGCCCAGCCCAACTCAATAAATGCACCCTTAACTACAAGGAAGCTGTCAATAAGATAAGTCAATTCTCGTCGATAAGAACAAGAGAGTTTCATTATTACCGCTACTACCACTAAAAGGGTCGGGCATGAAGCAGGACTAGAGTTCTGAGGTAGATTAGATTAGTCGAGGCAAAAGAAAAAGAAACATAATTAAGGGTATCAAGCAAGTGGTTCAGGGACATAATATCTTACATACTTTGAAGCTAATGCGGTTGGAGTGAGTGGACGACGAAGACGACGAAAACAGCACTTGTCGGACTTGCTTTAGACTCATACTATATACTTCTTAGTTGAGCTCCCGAAAACAGGTTTCATTGTCAAAAGAATCAGAATCATCAGCTGTTTCAAGTCAAAAGGCGTCGTGCATCAAGAGTTACTGCTGCGCAAACTTACTATTTGATTGGAGCGGGGTGAGTGAAATGATTTATTGTAATTCTTTGTTGACAAATAATATCATGCTCAGGGAAGGGAGTGGAAATGTTGACTCGGTATCAGGGAAGGGAGTGGAAATGACTAATACACCTATCTTAGAAAGTAGTAACGCTAGATTCCATTCTGTTCGTTCAGTTAAGTGAGTAAGAACTATCAAGGTTGAATTGTCTAGGAAAGTGTTACTTTTGTTAAGCAATGATAAGTACAACACTCGCTCACACAAGCACTTTTGGAACTCTATCACAAGGAGCTACAGCTTTGATACCTTAATTCCTCCTACTTTCGGATTCCCCGACCTCACCTCGACTTTAAGACGATGAGACTGGAACGCTGAGCAACAGCCAGCTTATATGATTGCCCAAAACGGAATCATGCACCTACGGAAACGGAAACAGGAACTTTCACGGCTTTCTTTATGAATCGACAACACTTGTTGAACGTCTTGCTACCTTAGTTTATTATTCATTGAATGCGCCTGCCTACTTCCTCTATCAGAGAGATTAATAAACACAACTATATAGGAGAGATTAATAAACACATCACTTAGAGCCCAATTCCATCTAGAACACAACTATATAAGAGAGATTAATAAACACATCACTTAGAGCCCAATTCCATCTAGCTAGCAGAGTATAGAACGAATTAATGAATCTCCTGTGACCTGTAAGTACCGCTACGTGTGGAGATTGATTCGAGAGTCGATGAAGCTTCTTACAACATAGGATTAGGAACAGCGCTAACAAGTAGTATATAAGAAAATGGTTTGCTAAGAGGTTGTCCTGTAGAGTAGGTTTGAACAAGATATGAAACTCGCCCCAAAGTGCATTAGCTTACTATAGGGGTGCGGGTGGTCCCGGGGTGAATTGGCTTCTTGAGATTATTGCGCCATAGCTTTCAAATCGATTTTTTGTTAATCCATAATATTCTTTAGACTTTTTATTACATTACTTATTGATTCCATTCCTTATTGAACATAACTTCCCGCTTCTGCTTGTTTGTGTTCTCCCGCCTCAGGTCCTTATACTGATCTAGCAGATGCTGATTCTCTCGGAGTGAGGTCAACTCTAAACTTCCTTAGCGCAGAGACGATGAGGAAATAAGGAATAGATCTCAGTAAATACACTGCTTCCCATGAGGAAAACAAACTATCCGACAAGCGTAGACGTAAGGGAAAGAAACACCTCTGGCAATAAATAGAATGACACAAAATAGGAAGGTTAACTCAGAGGCTAGGGAATAACTCATAAACGAAGAGACGGAAGCCGGAACTTATAATACAAGGTATTCGCTTAAAATGCATTTCCTCAGCGGAGAAAAAGAGTTGATAGTGATAGGTTCCTCAAAGGGGGAGGATGCTTAAAACCGCCTCAATGAAAGCACAAGATAGCCTCAGTGGAAAACGCTTCAAAAGCAATCCGGATGAGAGCCACTCTTTGATCCATAGGAATAGAAGCTTTCTTGTTTCATCGACAACTTCATCATGTCCAATAAGTTCAAGTTAAAGAATCCGCAGGAGCTTTCAGGGGTACGAGTGAGGAAATGAAAGTGAAGTGATTGCGTAATAAACACGTTGGTATTAGCTTGGATTCCGCTTAAGTGGCACCAGTACTTAAGTTCGGGCACACTTATAGAAGAATGTAACTGTAACCAAGGAGAGTAAATAGGTATAAAGTGGGTAGCCCTTACCTTAGCCCAAGGTGCTCTTACTCTTCTCTTGTGGTGCGAGCTAGCTTCATAAGAGTATCTTTAAGTTCGAGGTTAGAATGGAATTTCACAAAATAATGAAGTAGAGTCGTATAGAAAAGTAGTAGTATAGAAGTAAGAGAAGAAGCTTTGTTAGCCGACTAGACGGTGAAGTAGGCTGTAGCTCCTTGTCTACGAGTGAGGCAATTGGGTTGATCCGGCAGAGCAGTAATAGGTGTTGAGCCTGCAGTAATAGGTGTTGTTATCCAATTCTCAAAGAAGCAGTCATCAGGTGGAGCAGTAATCCCTCGCTGAGTTTGTGTTTTTTCTCAATCAATCTAGAGAACGATTACTTACAGGGCAGTATGTTTACTAGCATCTATCGTATGCGAGAGATATGATTTCACAATATACCTAAACTCGATCAAGGTACTCATATAGAAGAGCTTCTTTCTTTCTAGCTTCTTAGCCTTATTCTTATTATTCTGGGAACAACTCATTCAACAACAACTCGACGTCCTTTCTTCGGCGTCAGTAAATAGTGGTTCTGGGGAACTGTCACAGGCTCGGGTACAACTAATTGAGTTGGGGGCTATAATATGAGGCATTCGAACCGTAACTTTACTGTAACTGGAACAAGACTTGAGGAACCGCTTGCTTTATCGACGGATGAAACTCTATATTAAGATTCCACTAGCGCAGAAAGAGATTCAACTAAAGCTCCCCGCTAACGCTTAATAAGTATAAGATTGACCAGATTCTTCTCCTATACTATAAGAGCTTCTTTTCGCCACCACTCGAAACTTCATCTTTCTTTGCAGCGAGTAGACTTATGCACTTCCTAATGAGATGTTTGACTTTCCGTTTAAGCAGAAGCCGAAGATCATCCCTTTTCTTTGGAATGTCCACCTAGCTACGTTGGCGATGAGAAAAAGTGCTCCCTTCTCGCTTGCAGTTGCCTTTCGAACTACACTCTTGGGACCACACCTCGCTTCCAACACAGAGACCTTTGCTGCATACAGGAGTTTTTCCAGCTAGTTTGTTGGAATGAAAGCCAATAATTGATGCATTCCCCGGTGCTGATGCACCTTATATAAGTCTCTGTCCCAGTTCTCTTACTTCTATGAAGATTAAGGTCACTTGAACCCCTGAAGTAGCAGTCCTATGAATAGGTCTTCAATTGCTATTCTAAACCCTTGAAAACGGTTCCTAAACTCAAATAGAAGTGTGAGTTGCCAGACATAACCTTTTAGTTGCAGTGGTTGTTTCTCCCTTCACTAGAGGACTAGCGCAGTCCCCGGCCTTATGCTTCGTCCCTCAAAAAAGGAAATCGAAGAAGTCCCTAGGTAAGCAAAGGGAATAGCTGGAGGGAAACAAAGGGAATAGCTGGACCCAAAAGAGAAGACTCTGAGTTTTATGTCCATCTTCATACTTATCAAAGTCAGTCGAGTTATCTGACCCAGTATCCTATCCTTTGAAAAGGCCCGCTGCCCGGGGGTAATCAAGATAGTAGCAGTCTCAGGAAACACTTTCTATAGTAGAGTTCCTGTTTAAGGCCGTCCATCAACCCTAAACTTAGCTAGCTAATAAGGGCTTACCCTCTTCCAGGCCATTGGAATTGGAGTTCCTCACCAGAAGCATAGCGTTTAGGCATAGATTCCCATACAGTTAAGAAAGCAAGCCTGTAAAGCCTGGGCAATAAGAGTCGACAACACTCGCACTGACAAATCAAAGAAGTTTCACCCCTCCCTTTTGCGGTGGCCCTTATATTAAGTCGGTACAACATGGATTTATGTCGAACTGAGCTTGATGGTTCAGCTACCTATCCCTTTTGTTACCACATTCTATATGCAGTTCCATTCTTTTCTCACTTGATAGTTGCGGGGTACTACAGTTAGTCTTGACATTCTCTCAGTCAGTTAGTTTCGGGGGAACAAGTAAAAGAGTGTTGGGCATAGAGCAGGTAATAAGAATAACTTATCTGCGATGATAGCTATGCGCCTACAAAGAACGAATACAAGAGCCAAGTAACCACTAGTTAGATGAGCATAAGTGGAAGGTCGAGGTCAAGTATCAAGTTGAGTGATTGTGAGCTACTATTAAGCCCTTAAGTTAATGGGTGAGTTCCAAAGTAGTTGCTTGGATCTGTGCTTTTGAGGTCTCAGTCTTGTGTTCAAGCCTTCACTCCTTCCTTTAAGAATTGGGGTTTCAGATTTCAAGTAAGGTGGTTGGTGGCGCAGGAGAATCTGTAGTTTCAAGATAAGATAGATGCTGAAAAGCCTGAGAAGAAGTAGTTGAAGGATAAGAAGGTGGGTCGCTGTGCAAGGCAAGTCATAGTTCTCGAAAGAAAGTGGAAGAATTCTTTTTTGCCTAAAGCGTTAAGTATTTCAAGTGTTGTTTGCCAAAGCCAAAGTCCATTAGTTATAGAAATGACACTGATGGTCGTTCAACGAAGAAGCTGCTCTGCTGGATCCGAAGCTAGATTAGACTGTTGCACTAAAAGCAAGAGTTAGGCGGTAAAGGAAAGGGTAAGCGGGAAGGATAAGCTCTCAATCATAAGTTCAAGCCAATCCATAATCTCAGACCCAAACAAACTCACTTTTGTCTAAAATAAAGGACGAGTGCTAACGGTAAGGGAAATGGAGCAGTTAAGCATTGTGTTTCAATTCCAGCGAGATGAACTGCTTTACTCAATTCCTATAAATTATATGCACTGCATACATATGTTTCATTGAAATATCATTCATAGCTAACATAGTTTGCCATACATAACAATAAGTTCCGAAAGCGTAGTTCTCGGGTAAGAAGCTAGTAAGTTGAAGCTGATTCCTATTTCTAAGAAGCAGTTGAAAGGTAGTCAGCAGCAATTCCTCCAAGCAACTACTTAGCCACTGTGGATCTAAAGCTGTGCGAAGGGAACCTGCCTTAGCCACTGTGGATCTAAAGCTGTGCGAAGGGAACCTGGAAGCGCTTCTTCAAGTATAGTTCGATCAAGGGTTTCTTTGATTTCTATGTTGGGAGTATGGTTTAAACAATAGTTCTAGTTTGATCGTGAAGAGAAGAAGATCTTACAGAGTGCCTAGTAAGAGGCGCGGGTTCAGAAAGCACTCTCAATCAGGGCCAAGCAGACGAGAGTATGTATAAGAATGAATAGGGTAGCTACTCATAATTGAACAAGTAAGTTAGGGTACTAAAACAACTACACCACTCTTACGTTATCCGAAAACAAGTGGTACTTGAGGACCTGCTTGCAGCTTCCTCTGATCCTTCTATGGATTTGGCATCTGATCTTGGTGCGCATAAGGGAGATATTGGATTGGCGCTCCCCACTAGCAACTAAGAATGAAACTTAGAAGTCATAATTCAACAGCAAAGGAAGAAATAGAGTAATGAGCGAGATCCTATAGAATGAGGTGCTGTCTTATTCTGTATATCTATACAATGCTTGCAGCTGCGTCGCTTGCTGTCAGCGGGACAATTAGTCCCGGTTATTATAAGTTCTGGAAGAATGGAATGTAGGTATACCTGTTCTACAAGTGTTTTGTAACCTTACACCTATGACTGCAGGCAAGACTTCATAATCTGCTCTACCAGCTTTTCACTTTGAACTCTTATATAAGAAATGAGAACTCTGATATAAGAAATGATATAATAAATGAATAACGCGCAGGGGTTTTCGAAAGGGCTCCCACTATTCCTTATTTCTACCACCGAGTCAATCTAGGTTGGTTTCCAGTAATTAAGTTCTAAACCGAGTCAAGTTGTGGTAGGCCTATTGTTGGTAACTTATCTTCTGGTCCTATCTTCTGAAGTGCAGTGTACATTATACGAGTCTATTTACTCTGTTGATGCAGCTGAGGATCTTGGCTACTTTCATTGAACCGCTTGCTTTGACTTCTCGCTTACAGCTTACTTTAGCCCAGTTTATGATCCTGAACCCTTACTTTCCCCAACACAGGAACTTAACCTTGCAACTAAAGATTCATTATCCGGTCGACAAACAGATTCCACTCGACTACTTTGAGCGGATCCAGCATCTGCTTCCTTACCTCGCACTAGGCGAACAGAAGAACAAGTATACAAAACAAGAACAGGTAATTCATAAACAGACTTGATAACTGCACTTTAGTACACCGCGCTTATTCCTTTAATGCAATTGAGAGATTAGGCTTCCTCTCCTTACGAATCATTGACTTCTGGATCTGGCTCTGCTCTATATGTTGACTCTATTACTCTATCTGTGGACTCTGCTGATGCTTACTCTTCTAGTTCCGCAACCTACCCTTCCTTTGTTTGTTCCCTTCTCGTCCCGTAAGCGCACTTGTTCTTGTTCCTTATTCTGATCCCACTCACACTTCTTATACAGCTCTTGCATCTGATCCATATCTTGAAACTAGCACTTTCTACTTTGCTTTTCACAAGGTGGAGAATCTCACTCTTCCGAAAGCTTATAAGTGGAGCTCCTCTTACTTGGGCTATCAATTGTTTCAGTTGAGCTCTTCTTACTTGGGCTATCAATTGTTGGTTGGGTCAATCCCCAGGGCAGAACATTTCTCCTGAAAGATGAGGGACGAGTTTACCCTCTACATTCCTTTCTCTCTTTCGGATGAGTAAGCTAGTAGTGGATCTTCATCATAATCGGGTTATACCCATTGTTAGTAAAATAAACCTATATAAGCAGGTGGGCACTACCTGGACTTTCTCCCTTCCGGGGCGGTTATTAGAAGTTCTGGGAGCTCATTTTCTTCCTGGTGGAATCATTGGATTTTGGAAGCATTCGAGCGTATGAAATGGTCGTGCAAATCCAATAAGTAGTTGCCCTATCGAAAAAAGCTTCATATAGCCTCAGATATGGCTAATGTAGGTAGGCGATTCAGTCATAGCTGGGCCTTGATAGATCGCTTCGTAAAGTAAGTAAAGGCGCTCCCTCTCCTTTGGTCTCAGACAGAGAGTCTTCCAAGGGCTATCGGGTTTACGTAAGGTATATTTGGAGCTCGTCTTTGTATTGCGGGAATGCAACACTGGGAAACTCTTTATTAATATGAAGAATCCAGCAGTTCCATCAAGGTAGAAAGAAGAACAGCCGAGTAATCATGAAGAGAGACCGAACCAAGGACATGAATCAGAAGAGCCTCCGAGGCAAAGCCTCTAATTGCATTTATTCTCATCATGGACGGTTGAAACAGGATCAGATCCATAGGAACATAATGAGGCTCAGCGAACGCGGATTCGACTTTGGATTCTACTTTCCTTTCTTGCTTTTCTAACAGAGAAGGCACCACCTTAAGTCTGGCATAAAATCCGAATCATAGTTTGCAGTTGGAATAGCCCTAGTCGAAGAAGGAATTGATATCCATATTTGAGTCAACTAACTAGAAATCCATCGAGTGTGTTAGAAATCTACAAACTCATCCATTTTCCTGTGCGTGCTATCAAGAAGCGGCCGTACCTTTATGTAACTCCTATCTGGTTAAACCAGTACTACCTTTATTCCCTTCTTCCTAGCCCACTCCATTTCTTCCTCATTCCGCTACCAATCTCTCATGACCGTTTTCTTTCACCTTCCTTTTTCTGCAGTACAAAGGGAAAGTATATATTGGAGTACAATATCTTGCATCTACTAAAAAGTAAGAGCACATAAAATATACCTTGTGATTCTATCCAGACAGTCCGTAAAGCCTGTAGGAGCGGGAGTCAAGTCGAATTGTGGTTGTTGACCTAAAGAAAGCATGGGAGAAAGATGCACAAAGACGCTAACGTCCGCCAGGGTCAAGGGGTTGTAAGTGATTGCCAGTCGACGAACATGGAACAAAAGCCATGGAACACAAACGGAATCTGCAGGCGGAGTTCTCAGTGTGACCGTTCTGCTGGGTTAGAGTTTCTAGGGGGGTTTCTATTGGTATATTTCTAGTTCAAGTGGGGATCGGCTCTTCTCTTTGCATCCAGCTATCGAGTCCGGAAGAACTTCTTAATTGGCACTTATGTAATATGAGAATAAGGAACCTATTATCTTTGAAAGCTCAGTCAACCAGTTCACTCTTGGATTCTACTCGAGTTTCTTTCTTTCGTGCTATTCTTGCGAGGGATCCGGGTTGATCACGATTGGCATACCTCTTACTCGTGAAAACCCCTTTTTTCTTTATTTCCCTATGACTCAATCATTTATTGGCGCTTGTACAGCTCTTTCCGCTTTTTCATGATCCGATTATCCCTTATCTTTGGTTGAAGCAGTCTTGTATTCTCGTGTCTGAGGTCGAGTTCAGAGCCCAGCCGGTTATTATAAGTTCTGGCACTTTCATCCCGGAAAGACGGAAATTCCTCTTAGCCCCCCCTTAGCCAAATGGGAATGATACCCGATTTCTTCCTATAGATAGAACACTTCCAATAGCTTAAGAGACAAGAGCAAGATATATCGTAGAACTACCTCAGGGAAAAAACAAATGCACCTTAAACAACTTACAAGACAGTCAAGTAAATGGTTCTAGATCAGGATCCCCATTTCCTTTGGGACCACTTAGAACGAATGCAAGACTATAGGACTCCCTAAAAGAATAAGGAGAAGGAAGAGCGATCGGGCACCAATGAGTAACTTCACTTTACGATGTGAAACTGATTCCTTCTTGCTTTAGAATGTAAAACCCCTAAAGTAACGCCAGGGAGTAAGTACTCATTTGATTTTCTCTTACATCAGTTAGTACAGTCGTGGGTGGAAGGGGCTTTTCGCTTTAGCCTTTCTAGAAGTCTATAAGAAAATGTGGTCCAAAACTTATTAACCGAAGGGAAGGAGAAAGTTCAAGCTCCGGAATGTGGCTTCTGGTCTTGGCGCTTAGGAAAGTAGCCTGCTTTTCTTTATGGCTTGATACTTTGGGACCTCCTGCCGAAGGAAGTCATTCTTTCTCTTGTTGAGCTATTTCCGTTCCTTCCGTTCTTTAGTAACAATCGATGGAAAATCCTATAGGCCGCCTTTACTCGTGTAAGCACCAATGCTCTTGCTCAAGCCGATAATGTGGTATAAGAGTCTTTCCCTGAGGGCATTCACTCTAGCCGGAAGAAGACCTCGAGGTTCGTTTTTGACCTATTGATTGACTACTACATCTAGGGAAGCTCTGTTTGTAGATAGTTCGTGACGCTGCAGTTTCTTCCCCGTGTATGCGCCGAGATGGAACACTTTTGATTAAAGGAGTTGGAGCAGCAGTACCTTGCCTTTGAACAGGCCTGTCTTCTCTTTTTTGGGGGGGCTGGGGCTGACATCAACGCATTTCATGTTAGTTGGTAGTCGAGTCAGGAGTCGTTCAGAGAGCTATTTTCCTGAGCCTAATTGGATAGTCCATGCGAGGAGTCCCCGATAAGGGTTTTTTACTAAAAGAAAAAGGGATGGGCATGAAAAAAGAGTAAGGAGAGTGTAAAAGTAAGGAATTCCACCGGAAAGTGACGAACACAATCCTCAAGTTGTAGGGCTAACATGGTGCGAAACGAAGGACAAGGGGAAGCGAGACTTGATCGAATCGTGTCAGGGCTTTCAAACCAAGTACTACTGGTATTACCTACCCGGATGCACAACTTGGAGAGTTAGCGGAGACTGCCTTTCTATATGATGCCAGACTTATTAAAGTGCCACCATCTTACTCAATTCCTTCCCCCTCAGGATCTTTATTCTCATATTCAAGGGAACCAAAGCTTATTCGGAAAAAGACCATACAAGCTTAGTAGAATGTTGCGATAAAGCAGCGGTTCAACGCTGGACAAATGAACAAGAAGCAAGGGTAAGTTATACAAGAGTGGCTGAGGTAAAGGGCTTTGACAGAGTGGTTATGCGCGTGAGAATAGAAGCACTTTTAGAGGTCCTAGACCAGCTGTTGCATTCCATTCTTCCACCGATGTGATTCAATAATAGCAGAACTAGGAGTCAATGGTTATGTAGAAAGCCGTAACTCTAAGTCTAAGCCACTTTCATGCCATGAGGAACTCTGAGACCATGAGCCTTAAGGAGATGACTAAGTAGGGATCAGACACTACAAGCATTTCAACCATGAATGCATTTCATTGGCTTTCCTTACCTTACCGGAATGTATAGATTAGTAATTTCCCGGAGGTAGTTACTAATAGATTGAGTCTTCTCACTTCAAGGTGGGGATACGAAGCTACAAAGCCCATCTTTTCGTAAGCACTAAAGTCTTTGTATCAAACTATGTTTCGGGTAGTAAGGCATCAGAGTCAAGGGTTGGGAGTCCAATCATCCCACCAGACGAAAATCAAAGACTTGGGGCGGCCAAAGAGCAGAAGAAGTGAAAGATGGGTCGAAAGCCTTGGTAAAAGGAATGAATTGGGCGACGAAGCCAACAAGCAAGGGGCAAAGTGCTAGGCTAGCAGCAAGAAAACTCCAAGCTAAAGGGAAAAGAGTGGATTCTTGCGCTCAGTTCGTTGATTCTGATCTACCACCACCCTTATAGCCGAGTAAGAGCTTGCCTTTTCTTTTGTTGATTCATACTCTAAGATGCGGTAGAAAGTAATGTTATTGAAGATGCGATAGAAAGTAATGTTATTGCTTCGTGAGAAAGGGAAGGATATCTTAGTTAAAGAAAGAGAAATGGGATCCGTTGATTTGTATGCTTTAGCGCGGACTCGTATGCCTATTCTGATGCGGCTCGGCGGGATCACCCACTTCAAAGCCCTTTACTTTCGCCCCTGCCTTGATATTCTATTTTTTGACATTAGCCCATACATCTCCCTACCTAAATAGATGGACCACCGGGAGAACAAACTAAATAGATGGGACCACCGGGAGAACAAACTAAATAGATGGTTGATTCTTGCCCACCCCAACCATCAAAGTGGAGAAAGAAAAGATATCCGCAACTTATTAGACCACCGGGAGAACAAATCCATCCATAGCTTGATTCTTGCCCACCCCAACCATCAAAGTGGAGAAAGAAAAGATATCCGCAACTTATTAAGCTCAATAGAAAGAGGATTTAGAGAATTAGAAACGCGTGAGAGTTTTGCTGGGCAGATCGAGAAGAAATAAACGCGTGAGAGTTTTGCTGGACAGATCGAGAAGAATCATGGAATTGGAACACCGGATAATCACGATGGAATCTCCCTGTGTTTCGGTATGCTGGGTGGAATCTTTTCTCTTAAGTAGCTGTTCTGAGTTGTGACATACTCATTTACAATATTCTTGCTAATAAGTAATCGTTGATACGCAGTTGTTGCTGATAAGTAATCGTTGATACGCAGTTGTTAATCTATACACATACCTGAGGGTAAGATGCCAGAACTTATTAAGCTCCGTTGTGCCCGAACCATCTTTTGATACATACCGGCCGGGCCTACAGAACGATCAAAGGTGTCGACGGTTCTCTTTCTGCCTATAGAAAGGCGATGCCACAAAGAAACCTCGAATCTGGGGCCCCTCTGGATGATATGCCCCTAAGTACGGGACCGGACTCAGAGCTCTCGCAAAGTGAAGAGGAAAACCCATTGGAAGAAGTGGTCTGGCACGACTTGCAGAATCACTTATATAAAGAATTCTACAAATATAAATAAGCACTGATTGATTCTCTCCTCAAATATGAATAAAGAAGGCAAGACAAAGCTGGAATTTATATCCGTGGTCCAACTCCATGATCTACTTTAAGTGATTCTTTGACTAAGTGGTGGAACGAAAGCTGACACGGCGCAACCAACCTATATGGATTCCTACTTTTCCAATGTTGGTCCGTGTTAAATACGGGTTTGGATGGTGATGATGTTCTACCCGATGGTCTTGGACGGGATGGGTTGTTGCGGGATCGGGCTTATGAGGATTATTGGTGGGATGAATATAAGTCTTGCCCTATTACTTTTGGATATTACGAGAATAGTTACCAGGAGGATGAAGATGCACACTATCATGATACACCTCCTGCAAAGGCTAATATGCCTATACAACATAATTATGATATATGTGGAGCCATTGGATTCTGATAATGATGATATGGGGGGGAGCCATTGGATTATTCATTCGGATACGATCCAGGTGAGTGTGGGGCTTAATTCACATCCAGGATTTATCGAGACGAGAAGGAGGAGGGCAGACTTATAGCGACTCTTTTCTTTCGCTTTTTGACTTGTGATTGGCTGGATTAGTTTATTGTGGAACTCAAAGCTGCATGGGGGGTGTAGCTACGTTTTTTTCCTCATAAACGATCAATGCCCTAACGTTATTAGTAAGGAGACGAAATACAAAAAGGCATGGAGACTACCCGATGAAAGAGACTTATGCAAATAAGAAATCCAAAGAATCTCCTAAAAGGCCCCGATTCCGCTACCATTCTTCGACTCCATAACCGTATTCTTCTGGGATACCCGACTTTTATCAACCTTCGAGACTAGCCCAAGCTCCAAGGCAAGGGGGTGAGGAAAGAAAGAAAAGCTGCTTACTAGGGAAATCCACTGAAAGAAGACTACCAATGATTCGGCAGCCCACCACCTCATATCAATCTAACATACGAGAATTCTGCCGTCTGCAGGTCCTTCATCTTCACGCGAAAGCAACGCTAAGGATACGCTCATTTCGACCCAACAACTCTAAAACCCTTATCTCAGATCGGAGATACAAACAATGTAGGAATCCAAGTGTTCTTTGTATTCAAATAGTTGACTAGGAATATTCCTACCCGTGCAAATATATTCATTAGTTTGAGTCTGAGTATACAACAGCATAGGAAGAGTCAACGAAGAAGAAAAGCCACTATACCAAGTATATAGAAGAAGGTGCATACATTAGAAGAATCCCAAGCAAGCGTCTGAACTTCTTCATCTGCTCAATACGGGATACTCAAAAGAAAAGCATGGACAGAGAAGGAAGAAGAGAAAACCAAAGAAGATGCTACTTTCAGGCTCAAGTCTTAACGTTTTCACATCTACGTCTTAAAGTTCAAGTCTGCTCGGCGGATCGGATATAACCTAAGATTCCTGTAATAAAGGTAGATTACTTGTATGGGAGCTTTCATGAAATTGAGCAGGTATGTATTAGAAATCAGAAAGCAATCCCAAGCTGGTATATAGACAGCACCCTCGCTCCTGCAAGCCTACTAGCTAGAATCAAAGAAGAACAGTGACTTTTACGCCAACAGGAAGTGGAATAGCCCCCTTCTAGTAAGTTCTGGCCCTTACCTCCTTTGACTACTCCTACTTATCATCGTTGATACCCACTAGTGGGAAGAACCAATAGGAAAGCATTAATCGCCACCCACTAGTGGGAAGAACCAATAGGAAAGCATTAATCGCCACCCACTAGTGGGAAGAACCAATAGGAAAGCATTAATCGCCGGCAAAGAAGCCCTCCCCTAGAACTTAATTACTGGCATTCCTGATCCAATTACATATTCTAGATTCTAACACGCGGCAGTGGAACATCACCCTTTTAGCATCGCATCGGCAAAAGAAGATCAAAGATTCCACAGGGAATACATAATGCCTGGCAAAAGACAAGCAAGAAAACAAAGGGGCAGTCCAACTATCCGCCGGAGAAGATAGAACAGAGGGGAGAATGCCCAGAGACAAGAGAGACACTAGTAGGTAAAAAGACGAGAACTTATTAAGCTCAACGGATAACACGGATCTAATCCCCTGGTCGTTTGTCGACAAAGAAAGATGGATAAAGATGCGCTTATCTAGGAATTCCAGCTATCCTTTTGCTCGATCATCGGTTATAGGAGATACACTAAATAAGGTATCACGACTTGGGATAGAGAACGAGTAGGCTAGAAAGATGATGTTGTTATGTAGCATTGAAAAAGACAGACATAAGGCTTAATCGTTTATGAAAACAGTCGTAGTATCGGCGACAATGAAAGCACGCCTGGCCTGACATTACTACTGGGGTTTAGTTCCGTTATATGATTGGGATAACGACGCTGTATACCTATAGTTGGAGCTTAACCACAAACCTTTCCCTTCCATTGGAATTACAAAATCATTTGAGAAATGTCATCGTAGCTAAGAGATCACTCTTTTTATGATTCTTGCATACCTTTCAGAAACACTCGAATGAATCAACCAGATAGTTCTGATTTCTCGTACTATTCAGCTTCTCCTTTTTGCTGACAATAGAGTCAGATTTGATTCTAGATTTCAATGTTAGGAACTCCATAAAGTAAGGAAATAGATTTACCTATTGTGAAAGTGAACATTTCCTCTTTGGATTCTCATGGTATAACCAATAGTAAACATACCATACTCAAACACTAGATGGTAAACACACTTAAGTATAAGTCGCATTACTAGCAATGCTCTCACTGAATACTTAATACATCCCCCAAGTAAAGGATATTGAAAAGTGACTTTTCCGGATATCAATCCTAAATAAAGTACCTGAAATTCCTCCCTATCAATCCATTCAAAGATGGGGTTAAGATAGATAGCATATTGAGATTGATAAGACCCTAACAATTGAAAATACACATAACCAAATGGCCAAGCGTATAGGCAAGTCGAGTGTTAGAGAAGTGACGTTTCATCCCACACAGGAACAGTAAAAGAAAGAATAGAGTCCCCTTAATTAATGCCATAAAGATGTTAGGCTCAAATGCACTATCACAGAACTCAAGTAGTTGGATGGAATTATAAGTACTGGCACATTCAAAACTAACAGATGAGCGGCCCCAGGGGAATGGACTCGTTTATAATTGGTTATAATACATCTATTACCTACTGCCTAGCAACTCACTACTAAGCTTGGTTATACGTTACTTGGCGTCTTAAAGTTAGCAAAAAGTGCACTATTGGATTGGGGTCCTGCTGTAGCTCCTTCCCTTGATGTATAGATAGGTATAGGTTCTGCATAAGTATGGAGAGGTTCTGCATCGGTGTTGTGTCATATCAAGTCAAGCGGGAAAGAAGGATGGGTATCAAGCAAGTTCCAAATCGTAAGCCCTGGATCAGGTTCTTGTATAGAAGGTGTATTGGTCATCTTACAAATTTCTTATATACTTGGCGTTCAATTCATTCTTTGTTCGGGTCAGGTTAAGAAAGAAAGTAAGCTGTAAATTCAGTTGAGTTTGGGGAAGAATATCTGACTTATTAAGCGCTCAATCAGTATCCGGGTCCTTGGAAAGTCGTTTCTTACATTATGGGCTTTCCCGGCGTAAGCAGCAAGCGGTTTCGAACGGAAGAGGTAGAGCGAGAGCAAGAACAAGAATAAAGTACTGGCTTAGCAGTGCTGGGAAGAAGAAGAAAGTCAGTAAGAAAACTAGGAGAGGCCAAAGTCCGGGTATCAAGCCAGGGCAAAGTGAAAGTAGTAGAGATCAGATGCATGGTCATCTTAATAAGAGGATGGAGCTCCGTATAATGGATAGGGTTCACCAACCTAGCCTCTTTCCTCTTAATACTGAATTGAACTACAGGCGCTGAAGCTAATGCGGTGGGTGCGTTAGTTATCGATTCTGAAAGTTTAGTTGAGTTCGCCAATTGTTTAAGTGTTGTATAGAATAACGGGAGGTAATAATCCAAACTTGGAGGTGTTGATAGCTCTGCGCTCGCAAGTCCTTTTGTTTGGGGGATCATCAGTTGAAGCAAAGGTATAGGTCGGAAGCAAGACAAGAGCAATTCCAGGTTGGTTGCTGGAGGAGCAGCTTTCTTCTAGATTATTATTATTAGATATGCCAGTTAGAGAGATTCAATTAATGATTTGACTGTAATAAGATTTGACGCTTCCGCTTTTGGCGCTAAGATATGATCCAGTTTATGTTTGCCTTTCATCTGTGTTTGTTGGCGACGCGTTCTGTGTATTTACAAACTTATTGATATGCCCCATGTGCAAGGGGAGAGATAACATATTCCATTATCAACTTTATGGTTTTAGTTGTTTGTCGGACTTATGGGTTTTACCTTAGTTGTCGTGGAGAATGTCTTGAGTTTTCTCGTTCAGAGAAGAAGATCAGCCTTATATTAAAGTCGCTCAACTGCTAAAGTAAAGTCTAAAGAAGCAGTTCGAAAGGCAATTGAGCGTTCCAAATACATATATATAGAAGCACAGTCACAGGTCACCTCAACCTCAAAGCTTACCAACTTATTGAATTCAAGTCAGCGGCAAAGAAAGATGGGTTGCAAGATACTTACCCGAGCCAGAGTTCACTAACGCATAAGGAAAAATTGCCTAATAAAGTGAGTTTTGAAGGAAAGGAAGCATTAAGGGAAGTGTCATGTTACTCTGATATAGAAGATGTTCACTCAATAATGGACAATCAGCAAGCAACTCGGGGTAACTTACTAGAATGGCCTCAAGCTTCATTAATGGCCGCAAGTCTAAAGTCTGCACCTCACTAACAATATAGAAATAGGTGATTTGGAGTTGAAAAGACACAAGGCATATACTCACTCAATTAAGTACTTAGCGCACCCATAATCTATACAGTATGATTTCGTTCCGGATATACGAACTACCTTAACAGAGACTCGAGCCTAACACCTGAATTAAGGCATTCTGCAACAACATAAATGGCGCGGTCTACTTCATAAGCCCGAGAAGGATCCGGTCAATACAATAGTCAGAGCGCAAAGTCGACCAAAGAATCATCAATTTCCGTTCTTGCGCCGACTCTCAATCTGGATCTGGGTTTAAATACTGCCTTTCAAGAGTGGTATATGGTAAGACCTCTGGCTTTCTTTCACTGTAGCATGATCCTGTAGACTGTCTCCGCGTCTTTGATGGCCCTTTTCGTGCTAATATTTAAGGGGTGAGTCAAGTAAGCAGTCAGCTGTTAGAGTTAGGCTAGGTAGAGCAGAGCCAGCAGTTACAGTTATAGGTAGAGCAGCATCAGAGGAGCGCCCCTGTTCCGGGAGACTTTCCCTCGCACAGCAGATTCAGTTGCTCCATCTTCGGCTTATTACTTTTTACTACGAGCAATAATCTATAAGTGAGAGAGATGATTTTGTTTCGCCCGGGGCACAGGGCAGGCAGTAAGGAGTGAGTTCACCAAAGCCAAAGAAGGTGCTTTAGGAAGGAGTGAGCTTGAAGATCCCCTCCTCGTAAATCCACAGTAAAGGCAGGATCCCTCTTTTCATAAAGTATTGTTTCTTTGGGTGGGAGCATTGGCAACGAGATCATGGGCTGGATCTTCTGTTAAGGTAGAATCGGCTTTTTCACAACTCTGTATTCTTACCAACTTCCTCACCTGCTCTATCTGTCGCCTAAGTATTCTTTGATCCGACAACAACACTTTCAACCTCCACTCCCCTTGAAGAACCGAAATAGTAAGTCGTTAACTGGGGATTTCACTATAGCACCGACACCGAACCTAGACGTGCGTTGTGTTCAGCTAGCGCATTCCTTTCTTTGATAGAAGTAGATAGGTTGGGTAGGCAAGGGGACAAGCAGAGATGCAAGCGAGTGATTACTGCTCTACCTAACTCAACAAGCAACTACTGGAGCAAGAAATCAGAATGGAACCGGTAACAACTAGCGCTTATTATACTTTAACCATCGCTAGCAGGGCGGATATCACTAGAATAATGGAACTAAGAATGCAAGGTATAGACCCAATGGAGCTCAACCCAGAAGCGAGAAGGGGGGTGGAATCAGGGAATTCATCCACGGAATAAGAAATGCACTTAGTAGTACTGTAACAATAGAAAGTAGCACCGGACCTATTCCATCTTCTGCTTAAGCGTGGCGGACTCCATAGCCAATAGGACTTCAAACTATCAATATAGAAGTGAACATCAGTGTACAAGAATCTTACTTCATAAGTTATAGAACCCAACGAACAATACGGAATGACAGGCGCAAAGGGCAGGTTGGCAATAAAGGAATTAGGAATTCAAACTAGAAAGTAGGAATACAACTACTACTATGTAGAATGAAACGACTATCCATAAGGCTTTGACTACTACTATCAGATTCCACTACAACAAAGGAAGTCAACTACTAGAAAGAAGAATGGAACTAAGCTGCCCCAGCCTCGTTACACTCACTCAAAGCAAAGCCTTATTCACTTGACTTTCACTTGAAACTGGATACTCTCGTAGAACTACACTTTCAGAACTGACCTCGACCTTCCACTTATGCTCTTTTCACTCCGACTTATACACTCACTCCTTTCTTTACTATTATTTCTTCACTCTTTCACTAGGATAGGGCTCAACAAATACATAGCTCTCTGTAGGCAGTCTCTTACTAATACATACTTCATTAACTCCCTTCTAAACTCTTCACTCCTTTACTAAACTAATCAAAACCTCTTTCTCTTAGTGCCTACCTCAACTCTCATAGTAGTTGCGAACAGCTTTCGAATCCTGTTTCTACTGCTTAAGATCTTTCCCCCAAAGACAGTACTTTATTATTCCCCGAACTCTCCTTCACGAAGAGTCAAGTATAAAGGTTTGAAGAAGTGTGCAAGTAAGCAAGTATAGTATAAAGAAAGTAGTGAGGAAGCAACGATGCTAAGATCGGTGGTTGGCGCTAAGATCAGAAGGTTGGCAAAGGATCATCAGTAGCAGAATGTCCTATTTTAGTTATAGTTTTATCCGGGTGTTATCGACCAAAGAGTATGCAGTAGAAAAGAAAGGGTGACGAGAATCCTATGTCAATTGAATTAAGAATGCTTAGGTGCAAGACAGCAGCAACATATTAGTCTCTTTCTGTTCGCGACACTTTACTTGATTCTATGTGCTCGCAAGTTGTGTTTTCTGGAGTTCTGCTTCATGACTCAAATCTTCTGATACGGCTTTTCTTCACTAAGATCAAATCCTGTTTATGTGCTCAAATCTTAGCTTCTCCCCCTGCTATTAGATCCTCTGCCTTATGCGCAAGCAAGTGAAATTACTGGTTTGACTATTGAACTTGACTCGGTCGGTGCTTACGGGAAGGGAGTTTAGAGTTGACCTGACTGCTCGAAAGAAGGATTCCTGCCCTGGTGTTGGTTTACAAGGCTTGAGTTGACTCGGCGTTAGCTAGTTATTAGCGGGTACCCCAATGGTGGATTTGCTGCTATTAGCTACAAAGAACATAGAACGACTCTTTGAAGCTTTATTAAAGCCCTTGTAATGAGCGATAAGACCTCTGGAACTGAGAAACGCACCTCAGGGTTTTCAATGGAACTTCTTTTATTGTCCCGCTATAGCTTATTTCTTTTACGGAATATGGAACTTCTTCTGACTGTAACTTCTAAGGCACTCCCTGCTCCCTCCGATAAAGACAGGACTTGCTACGGACGGTTTACAGTTTACAGTGTTGTCCCCAAGAAAGGTTAGTGGCTACGCGTGGATAGTGTGAAAGTCTCTTTGCTTTGGGTCGGGTGCCAGTGTCGCAGTTCATTTGTCAGCAGCAATCCGATCTTCTGATTTTGCTTCTACGCTCGAGAAATTCCATGTTGTATTTGTTGAAACAAACAATGGTTAGCTCTTGTATAGAATAATTGGGTAATTAGAGAAACACTTAGATGCGATGTGCATTCTCGCAACAGAATCATAAGTTCTCATTTTGCATCTTATAAGTCATAAGTAAGCCGAATGCCAATGCCCAACCCAACCAAGTCTAGGTTCAGCGGTTAAGTCGTTAGCAGAAGCTCAAAGTAGTGGAGTTATTGGTATAGTACTAAGTTGAAGTCTCTTTTGGTGAATGATTGTGTTGGTTCAGATAAGTGCTAGGTTCATCGTACTAGTACTAAGAAGAATAGGCTAAAGCATCAGCAGGAGCTGTTAAAGTTTCAAGTCTGGTCCGAATGGAACTTCCCGCTTCATTTCCTTTCATTTCTTATGATTCTCCACTTGCAGACAATGGCACAAGAAGAACTTCAAGTCTTTATTCCGCTTCTTCCATTTATATAGGAGAAAGGTAGACAACAAACAAGGATGAAAACTGACACCCTGCCACGCCTCTTATCCTAATACTTATTCTATACTCAACGTTGCTTCTTTAAAAACCACTTTTCTTCTATTGTGCTAACGTGAGTTCTATACTTGATAACTATGTTCTTGAATTGAAGTGAGTGCACCTGGGAAGAGCGCTACCATGAAATATTCTAGTTTTGATCAAAATAATAGCATTCAGAAAGCCTATAGAGTACCGTACAAAATGACATAAGAGTCGTTGAACATGGTTAGTTGTACTCGATGGGTTCACGGACTTCCACTCGAAATCTGGGCTCAGGTCTGTCTCTGTTAAGGGAGTTTCGGGCAAGAAGATCAGAAGCGACAGAAGGAAGGTACCGTAGAGTTAGGTCCATATGAGGGGTCCACAACACTGATGCTTACTGCTGAGCTATCAACAGATCCAACTAATTCTTATGGAGTTTCTAAGGAGTGAAATCAGTCAACTAAAACATCATCATTAGCCAGACAATAAGGGTATACCAGACAATATGGGTAGAAACTTAAATACAATAATCATAGATATATGGGTAACTTCACTTATACAATAATAATAGATATTGGTACCTAACTCCCCGCCAAGCAACGACGATAGGCCAATACTAGTAAGGAGACTCAGGGAATTCCACTCAAAAGTTGTAAATCAAGTAAGAATTGGATTAGAGAGTAAGAGACACGCAACTACTCGAGCAAGAGACAAGCAACGGAGAAAGTAATGAACTACCCTATTTAACTAGACTCTGATACTCCTACTTATACTACTTGTTGGGCCAATTAAGAAGTTCTGGCACTGACGCGTCAGCAACAACCCTGACTTACTCGGTGTACTGATGACTAATACATATCCTTGAGTGCGAAGAAGGGAAACGAGAGAATAATGTCCAGATGCAAAATAGGCAGTGCGCTTATGCACCTGTTATAGAAATATTGGTAACCACAGAGATGGGTGTTCCCCTTAGAGCCTAAGTTCAGTTGTCAACGAGATAAAACCAAGAAAGAAGAGATATTCATTTCAGAGTACCCCGCTTCGAAAGAATGAAACTACTTTGCCGATACGAAAACTAGACTTGCAACCGAATTGCCAACACTCGAGCCCACAGCTGATTCCGTTGGGGCACTAACGGGAGACTATTCCGCTTAGCCACTACGTTACGGCATGAGATTAGAGATTCGGCTTTCTATATATATGACAAAACAAGAACGACACTTGTGTTGAACCAACAACAAAAGCAGAAAAACCCGAAAGAGCGCCTGCATCCTCATTGGCACTTCACTTTTGGACCAGGAGCACTTTCATTATGATTCTTCTTAATAGGAGATTACACTTATTGTCTTGCTTACCGCTTACTTTTGCACTACTGTTAGCACTTGTTTCTTGCTCAAAAAGATCTTAGCCCGGAATGAGATTGAACTGAAGCTGACGCTGATACTTCATTAGGATACCATGGGGCTTGCTTGACCTTGAGTTGAGACTATTCCTTTAGACTCTGATTATGATCCTTCCTCGCACCTACCGGCAAAGTCACTACTAACCAAACAACTACTAGAAAAGCAAGAGACAAGCAGAACTATAATAAATACTCCTTTTGAACTAACTCCTACTATTGCTCACCAATGACTTAAGGGCCAGCACTCTATTCTTTTCTTCCAGGAACTCAACTTGGCTTGAGAACTGCGGATTCCTTCCGTTGGGCCAGCTCCTGTACAAGTAATGGATTCTTATACAGATCTGGTTTATTTAATTTGTTGAATGAAGTGACTAGGGTAGTTGTTGAATTCTATGACAAGGCTCGGGTAGGGTTAGGTCAGGCTGGTTTACATACTTGGCATCCGTAAGCGCTTCAAAGCCAGAGCCGGTATACTTGATGATTCCCTTGACCCTGCTTTATACTTGATAGACTTTGCTTGACCCTGCTTTATACTTGATAGACTTTGTTAGTTTCTGGATACCCTGGATTAACTTACCTTACCTTCTCGCTTGCTGCGGACAATGAAACTTACACTAGAATGGTACTTTTGATAGTTGGGCCTTGTCAAACAGTTGCTTGTTCCGAGTCTCAACTCAAACATTTCATTGAACTGGAAGCGATAGTCAAAGAATGAATGGAATCTGCTGTACATACTCTATACCTGGGGGAACCTAACCCTAATCTGACTTCTCGTGCGCGGATTCCTATTCTCGAGTCGACCAGTCCCCGGCTCCTGACAACCTAAACGAAGTATAGGCACCATTCCGAACTCCACCTTCTGCTTGTCTCTTTCGAAACGTGCTCCTATAATAAGAGACAGAATAGAAGCAAGTTCCGTGTTAGCTGCCTATTGAGTCGACTTTCCTAGAACAAAAACAGATCAATCAGTAAATTCACTTACCGCAGCACTTTCACCTCGCTCGTAGACAAACACAGAAACATCATTTCTTCCGATCCTGTGCTTGAGCCCTCCGAAAACAAGAAAAGAAAAACTGCCCTTGACTCAGTACACACAAAGTAGAAGAAAACCCAAGAAATTCTATCTTATA
Source organism: Musa itinerans (assembly GCA_001649415.1). NCBI lineage: Eukaryota > Viridiplantae > Streptophyta > Magnoliopsida > Zingiberales > Musaceae > Musa > Musa itinerans. The sequence goes on from LVTN01000167.1 coordinate 350,302, forward strand.
TAGAGGAGAACTGATTCCATAACTGATTTCACTATAGCCTAGTACTTGATGCACCTATTCTTTTATTTATTAATGAAACTATAGCACCGACCCGCCAAGACACTACTAGACAAGTAACTACTAATGACCAAGGCCTACAGGTCTTCAACTCTGAAACTGACTATAGCGCTGTCTATTGTAACTCAGGCTCATCTAACTCAGGCTGCTGGCTACTAAAACTATCCTCTTGCTCTCTTGGCACCAACAAATACAGATGAAACTGGACTACTCGTATACTTGCTCCTCTCTGCTTGCTAACTTCATTAGGCTCCTCTCCCATACTTCTGCTCAACTGGAAACAGGCAAGTAAGAATGAAACAAATAAGTCACAGAATTGACCTCTGGGGTGGGCTCTCATCTAATCTCACTCCGGCTGCTATGATCCTTTTCCAACAACAGGAACAAGAGCAGGACTTTCCACTTCAATAAGAACAGGAGCATGCCTAGCCTAATTTGAGGCAAGGAAAGAGGGAGCCCGGTGTTCTAACTTTATATAACAATGACTTTCCTATTACAATTGATGCTTTCGTCGGCGCCTATGAGTTATTTTGATCTCTTGCTTGCGCCTATCTATGCCTATGAGTTATTTTGATCTCTTGCTTGCGCCTATCTATACCTATCTAATAGGAATGAATGTAAACACACTGTTTAATTGAATTGACACTATTTCGGTTGGGTTCGTATTGCCACACCAGATTCATAGTCCTTTCCGAGATACTTAGGTGAAACTACTCTCAATCCGGATTGACAGCCCCCAAGTAATAATAAGCCCCACTAACAACAATCACGGAAGCATAAGATCTTAGCGCAGGTAAGGAAGCAAAAGAAAGTCAGTAAGCTAGATCAGGTAAGGAAGCAGGAAGTCAAGTTTAGGTCGGTTCATCAAGTAGAGTGAGTTCGGGTGTTTGCTATTAGCCCAAGTTGTCGACAATAGAATCAGAGGATGTAGCTAGGTATAATATAAATTAGGGTAACTCATAAAGGTCAGAAACATCATCATTAGCCAGCAGGAGGCATAGGATAAAGAATTCCACTATCAACTCAGAGGCAAGTAACCACTAATAAGGTTCCGGGCAAGAAGGCAGATTTCCAAGTCAAGGCTAGATAAGATACCTTCGAATCAAAGCATGTAAGATAGTCTGCAACTGACTAGAAAGGCCTCTCCTCTCTTTCCACTTTAGTCTTAACCGATTAACAGCAGCAGATCCTTATTCTTTACCCATTTCTATACTCCACTCAATAGTATTCATCTTCTGGAATTCATTGAATCTTTAGAGCCGAGCACAGAGTCAAGTCAAACAATCATTCCACTCCCGTCCCTTCAGCCTCTCTACTAACGCTCGAACACCAAGGAATTGGCACTGAGGAAACTATCAAGTCAGAATGTATAACTGTGGGGGGCACTGAGTAAACTCTCTTCTTTTTAGGGCACGGCACCGAGTAAAACCGTCTGTCTGCTTGGTTCTTTTCCTGTTTCTAGTCTTTTCCTTGAGACAACACAGCTACTGGATTTGATACTGTTTCCGCTTCTTATCCCTTAGAATTAGTATAAGTCAGATCCTAGACTTCCCGCTTCTAAGCCCGAAAACAGTCATTTCACAAGACAAAAAGTGGACTACCTTTCTTATGGCTCAACTCAAACAAGCAACGTTGAACTCTGTGGGTGGCTCCTGCCGCTAGAACTAAGGCGCCTACCGCCCAGAACAAAGGACTCCATCCTGTCCATTGCGGTGCGAAACCGCGCCCATATGCTAGTTTCCACCAATCTTATCGCTTCATTTCAGGAAGTATAGCGAAAGTAAGTAATAAGTACGAACAAGCAAAGCAGCCCTTAAGTTCATGCAGGTTATACTCTCCTTTTCTTATAGAATAGAGATCTTCGTACATATATTTCTGCATTTTCATGAATTTCCAATATAGTGATTGACTAAAAAGAATCGAATGGAGCTATCCAACAACTATGGATTGATTTAGCAAGTAAACAAGCAATGGGCGCAAAGCAAAGGCCTATTATTCTATTCCTTAGAAAAAAGGGGTGCGGAGTGCATAAGTGTCGGTGTTATAGGGTGTCTACTTGGATTCTTTTCTATATAATTATGTGCACTCTCCTATCTTTTTCTTATGGAATTCCGCCGGGAACAAGCTCTCTTGCAATTGAGTAAAGTACCACTGGAGTCTAGCGTGAGCATGATTAATTCGGTCGATATTAATTATGAAAAATGGTGGGGGAGCAGAGCAGCTGATTGTTTACCTTATTCCATTTATGAGCGCTAGGGTAACTAGTCTATTTGCCGTTGTGCGTTGAGTAAGCCGAGGTTGTTGTTTACCCAATTCTATCTCTAGTGCTTGAAATGTCATTGGTGAGTTTACCTGAACAAACGCTTGTATAGCGTTAGCCTGGAGCCAGTAACGAAGGGCCTTCCATTTTGGATTCTTTAGAGTCTGCATCAGCACTAGTATGTTTTGCTAGTGAGTTTGTGTTAGCAGGTAATATGTTTTATGTAAGCAGTCTGGTTACTTGTTTCTATTAATAAGAGCAAGCTATATGATTTGAAAGAAGCAACTCGGGGCACTCACTACTCTCCTCTATTCCCTGTATCAACTTCTCTAACACGGGCCTCTATTCAATGGTTGCCGAAAGCAATAAGTCAGTTCTTTTCCAGGTTCCACGCTACTACATAATAAGTCAGTTCTTTTCAGTTCCGCTACCACATAATATGCTAGCTTTTTTCTATTCTATTCTGCTCATATAAGTTTTGCACTAAATTAATAAAGTAGGGCGAAAGAAAAAGAATAGGAACACAAGCGCAAAGTCACCAAGTAAGCCTTTTCATGAAGCAACGAGCAAAGCAAGGGCGCACGCAAGTTAGGTTATTGAGTTCCGCTTTAGAGTTAGGGAAGCCCAAGGGAAGGAAGCTGGTTGTTTCATTTCTACTTATATCATATATACGATCCCTTCTATTCTTTCTCTTCGTGGGGGGAATTTTCTTGTTTGTGCTAGCTAAGTTCGCTTTTGAGGAGTCCGCAGTCAGAACCAAGTCGATCTACCCGGTTTAGTTTATGAGTCAAGTATAGTTTCGCAGTTAGGTTAGATAGAGCAGGAGCCGGATTAGGAGTGGATTTCTTCAAGACTCATAAGTGCGTCGGCGAGCGAAAGTCAAGTAAGTCGCAGCTGCCTCTGTCCTGTTGCGCTTACTGAGTTTTACTTTACATAAGTGTTTCAGAAAGAATAAGATAAGAAAGAAGATAGCAAGGGTGCAAAGGGAAAGCGCCTATAGTGGAACTGACCTACAAGGAGCTAAAGCGAGCTACTTGGACCACTACTAAGAGGGCGGGAATTATGGCCCTACAATTCATAGCCAAAATCTATTAATGCGCGGTGTACTAAAGTATAGAACTGTTGAAGCGTTAAGCATATTCCTTGCAGTATTTCATTATATTCTATTGATAGACATAGTTGTGCACTAATAGAATTCATGTTTTCATAAAGGTTCAGTATAGAGAAAGGGCGAAAGAAAAAGTAATAAAGCAGCGGCCGTCAGCTTCTTTCTTTTCTTGTGGAGCTTTAGGAGATAGCTTACTAATACATTATTGGACTTCTAGAACTCGACTTCCATAGTAAAGGGAAAAGAAAGGTTAGAAGTTAATAAAAAGCATATGCCTATGACTCTGTCCTTCTATAGTCTAATGATATAGATGCTACTGATAAATACTCTGTCCTTATTTTGAGTATAATGTGTATAAGGTTAGGATGTCAGAATTCTTAAAGCAACGCGCTTACGCTTATATCTAGCATTGGAGTTTAGCAGGAATGTGTAAGTAATTCTATCAATCATATGAGTGCTGTCTTCTTTTCCACAACCAAGAGCGCGAGCAAGGACAAAGAATAAAGTACTCGACTCTTGTATAGCGTTGGGCAAAGAATCAAGGACTCTTGTATAGCGTTGGTCTGGAATTATAAGTACTGGCTTAGTTATTTATAGTAAGCAATGCTCTGCTCTGGTTTTCATCAATTCTATATGTCAGTAGTTCGGTAACTTCACTTCTTGTTGAAACCTAACAGCTTGCGGCTTACTCCTAACTCTATTGAAGACTCGGAAGGGCTTACTCCTAACTCTATTGATGACTCGGAAGGGTAGAAAGATTTGAAACACACCCCACGTATGACATTTTCTCTGGCTCTGCTTGCTGATTACTCCTGACTCAATAAGCTTAATCTAATGTATAGTGTTATTTAGTTAGTAGCTCTAAGCTCTAAAACTCCTCCGTAGCTAGCTTTAGCGGGTACATTAGTGAGAAAGTGCTTTCTTGTTCCCTCGCTTATTTAGAAGTACACATCATACATATTAAGGAATAGAATAGCATGGCAATAAAGATACTAAATGGGCAGCTTCCCTATTGCTTCCTTTAAAAGAGTATTCAGAATGGAGTGCATCACTCATGGATAACAGAGTATTCAGAATAGAGTGCACCACTTATAGATAGAATAAAGTAACACAAACACCTAAGAGCATTGCTTTAGCTTCAAAACTCACTCTAAGATCGACACCCCCAAGACAAGAGTAAGAGCACCCAGCACAAAACAATAAGTTAACGCGCAACAGCTTGTTTCAAATCATATCTCTTCTTCTTGCGCATCTAATAGAATTGATTAAGGAGAATATGATTGATAATAGAATCTAGGAACCTGACCTCATTGCAACAAGCCTGCTCAAGGGAAGTTCACATTAGCACCTAAAAAGTAAGCTAACGCTCTTTGGCGAACTCAACTCAACGCGCAACAGAGCAAGCCGTTATGCTCAAGTATATGGAAAGCCATTGTTTGTGCTCAAGTATGTGGAAAGCCCTAGCTTTAAGAAAAAAATCTATATCACACATTATATTAGAGAGTCATAAAACACCGAAACTCACTATCACGTAAGCACGACGGCGAACTGGACTCAATCCACTCCTATTGAAACAAGCCCGCTCAAGGGAAGTGCCTATTGCACCCGCTCAAGGGAAGTTCCTATTGGCACCCCTAGAAAAAGAACCTAACACGTTAGTAGCACCCCCGGCAACAAAACTAGAAAGAAGGAATTTGAGATAGCTACACATATGTATAGAAAGAAGTCAAAAGACATCATTACTTCTTCTACGAAACTCGGCATTAGCACATCGGAACAAGCAATGGCGTAAGCGAGCTCTTTTGAAAGACGTAGTGCCGAAAAACCCCGTTAGCACTGAGTCTTTTCTCTAGTCTAACGCCATTATACAAAGCTTGTTTGTTTGTTGAGTTCGCAAATAAGATCACAGCTGTATTAGGAAGAGGGAAAGAGTAGAGACTCAAATACATTTCAGTAAAGTATCCAAGTATCAATGAGGTAGAGGAGAATGAGCTCTAATTGGAGTAGTTGAAGAGCTGCCCCACCGCCATGACGAAGACGACGAAGACGAAAACAGGACTTTACGACGGGACTGATTTCACTTAGCCCAAGTTGTCAACGAGAGAATCCGCAGTGCCCCTCTGTTCCATTATGCTTAATTCAACTTCAAGGGGAGAAACAGAAGAATGAGCCAGCTATTATAGATAAGAATGGAGTTTCAGGGGGTAAGATCAGATCCAGTTTCTGCTGTTTTTGTGTGACTGGAATCTGTGTTTGTTGACGTAGATAATGGCCTATGAAAGAGGAAGGTAAGAATCCAGTACTGACTTTGATGCCCTACCCTAAGTGAAGTGAATGAGTTTAGTATCGAACAAGTCTTCAACCCAGAGAAGAAAGAGACTCAATTTGGACTCCGGGAATAACTTCATTATCATGTATTTATGCGCGAGTCTTGCCTTTGTAGCCAGATATAGTGGTATTATGGATTAGATGAGGGTAACTAACTGTGCTCTCTTTCGAGGCAACCCAGGGTGTGCTATGAACTTCAATTCTGAGTTTTAAGTATTCCAACTCATAGTTCTCTTACTTAGTATAGGCTATAATGAGGCTTTCCCACAGTCCCTGAAATTAGACTGTTTTTAGGAGTGAAGGAGCCATCAATTGCCAAGTCCTAAGGTTATGAGCAAGTCCAGTTACGTTTCTAGTTCATCGTACTAAGAATCAGCATAAGATGGAGATTCATAAGGAGAAAAAGCAGCTCTGTATGCAGGAGAAGAATACATATTCTAATAGGGAAGTGTAGTTTTCAGTTCCATTCCCATTTTTGGCGAAAGAAAGTTAGGTGTGGACGAAAAGTCCTGATGGGCAGGGCAACTTGTGTATAAGTCATCCAATTCAAGTAACGTTCCAGCTGGATCTGGTGAGGAAGAAGAAGATACATAAGAATTATTGTTCCCCGCTATGTATTATAAAGAATAAGGTCACGCTCGTACGGGCTCTTAAAGAAAAGTAGGAAACTACATTCTGAAATTATGACTTAAATAAGGTACTCCTACTCTGCATCTAAGAATTATGAGAATAGGGTACCCACTTCAATCAATAACTCCTTACTCTATTGACTCTGATCTTTCTGACATGGCTTCTGAACTTATTACTACTGATGCTTACTATGTGGATGTGGATGCTATACAGATGCTGACGTCACAAGTTTAAGTGCTAAGACGAGCGGAACGGGGTTACTTCTATTCAATGGTTTAGGGGTGCCCTCTCTTCAATGCTTGCAGCTGACTTCCTTGATCTAGCTTCTTCTCTTCGATACTCCACTTTACCGTATTCTGATCCTTTTGTACTTAATTATGAGGCTGCCAAACTAATATGATTCTATAAAAGCAAGGGAAAAATCCCATAATGGAATTGGGGATTATCCTACCGACTTAGCGCTAAAGAATGACTACTAGATTGTTCACCCAGCTTGAATGCCATCTTATCTACGTAAAGCAAGCCTGTAAGTCAACCCATTCTATCTCTGGTGTCGACAAACGGATTAAACTCATTCACAAAGATACGAGACTTCAGCTTCGTTACTGACCCGGGGCCAATTGATCCTATACCGAATAAGTAGACACACAGTAGAAGAAAACATAGGATCACTTTGACTCTCCTCATATAGGAAAACGGATCAAAACTCCTCTTTCTTTCCTTCCCCGCTGAAAAGCCTGTACAAGTCCCTTAGACCTAGACCTATCATCAAAGCCTGTACAAGCCCTTTCTGCGACCCCTAAGATTCTAGTAAGAAATGCATTTTATTGCCCCAACTAATAATTCGGAAAACTACGGAAGTTGTTAAATAGTTCATTTTGAGCCGAAAAGTAACTACTAATGTGTAGCGTCAGGCGCGGGGCTTGCCTGTCCTGTAAAAGATGTGAAAGAATAGCTTTCCCTATGTTGCCTGTCCACAGAATGACACAAGCCCTACCCACACCCTAACAAGCAAGTAAGTCCACCACGTCCACCACCCCACAAAGTCAGTAAACTACCCGAGCCTAAAAGATGGATCGTAGTGTTGCGGTCACCACCCGAGCCTAGTAAAAGCACGTACGCGGAACCCCAAAAGATGTTTGGTTCAAATGCATTTCTAGGGACAATTAGTTGACTTACCGAAAAGCACATTCAAGCAGGAATGTCACTATCCAGTCAGAATGAAAGTTAGCCAGAGGTATTGAGATAGAAGAGCTACCCTATTGCTCTTAACCAACCCATCCCTACTAAACAGGACTTACTCATAACTCTAGTACACTAGACACAGATATCGGATACTCATCGCCAACAAACTTACTAGAAGGGCCTACCTATACAGTGACCCAATCAATTAAAAGAACTTGGTTACTTCCCTCGCCTACCTCCTTAACAGCACTACTTGGCCTACCTCTCTACCCTCTCTTGCAACTACGCTAAGGTTTTTTGATAGCTCTGTCTTTGGATCAGAAATATGCCTATTTTAGTGACATCTGCATTAAAGTAGTAGATCCCCTGAAGAGTGGAATTCCTGTTTTCCTACTTTCACACTTTTTGTCTGCTTGTTGAGTCGTTGCTTGGTCTAACTACGTTACTTGGCTGATAGCAACCCAGTTTTCCCATTAATAGTCTCTCTTCTTTATCAATAGATAAATGTCATCGGGGTCATGTAAGTCGTACTGCAATGGATCAGGTGAGTTATCAGGATCCATAGTCTGAGGAAGAATAGAATAGCCCACAATAGTTTGAAAAGGCAAACCACCCTTTTTTTATGCCCCAACTAATAGTAATGTTGGTAAAGGATGGCTGGGAGTAAAATGGAAGAAGCTTTAGTTCTTATAGGAAGCGAAGCAGTGAGTCAGCAATAGGAAGCAGTGAGTCAACAGTCAAAGGTAATTGCTTGGAACAATCAAGACAAAAGCGGATCTTTACTTCTATTCTAATGAGAAAGTGATGTAAGACTTCTCTTTTGCATAAGACTGGATTACCCCTAATCTAAGAATGAACATTGTCATAGAATCATATAGCTTCAAGTCCTAGCGCTTAGTCCCTTGTTGTTGGGTCCAGAATAAAGGTATACTTCTTTGGAATGCGGAAAGCTATCGACTCTACTTTCCCCCAAGAAGAAAGCTCATCTTTTCATTTAACATCTCCACAAGAGCGGACTCGCCGGAGGTTCACACACACATACTTTTCTTTCTTGGCACAGAAGTGGAACGGGCGGGCTAAATCTCTTGCCAATCTCTAAAATCACAATAATGGTCAAAAAAGGAGTCGCTCTGCTGGGCGATGAAGAAGATAGGACAAGCTGAGTGATGGCTTCTTACTAGCAGACTTTACATCAAGTTGTTACACCTTCCCTATTTCTTATTGATTGGCTTGCAGGTTTTACCGGTAAAGAAAGGAATGAGAACTCGGGCTACACAATTCCTTAGGTGGAGGCCTCTATAGTCAGTTTCTGGGAAGAAAGGAGAGTTCCTTGAGATCAAAGGAGGCAAGGCCTGTCCCAGTTACAGTTCTTGTTGAATACCTAGTTTCACAGTAGTTGCTTGGTACCTAAACTGATCTTTCAACTTCTTATTCTGTTACAGATGATCTTGTAACTACGGATTCCAGAGTGGACTTTCCAAGCACTGACTGCATTAGCTTCAGCAGATGAGCATTCGGTTTCTTCAACAACTCCCGTCTCTTTCGCCGAGTTAACTAATAATTGATTGGATCTATCTCTTCCCCTCAGCAAACTTATATAACGGGAAACAAATACTCATTTGATCTCTGGAGCCACCAAGTAGAGAATGAAGTAAATAAGCGACACTACTACTAAAGACCAATACCAATACAATAGGAACATATTCTTAATTCAAAACGGAAGTAAGAGTTAAAGAAAGGAGTTATTAAACAGTTCCTCTTCCTATGTCCTGCCAGCAAGTATAGGCAGGGATTCAACATTCTATATTCATTCTTTCTCTTAAGGGCCCTTTCGTAAGCTTTTGATTCTTCGGTTCGGGTTAGGAGTTTACAGACACAGCTCTCTCTTTCGTCGACAGCACAAGAACAGCGGATTCTCTAACTTATCCTTTATATAATGACTTGCGCACTTCTTCTTTACCTGCTTGAACACCTTCTCCTGCTGCTGATCGTTTATCTTATCTTGCTCTACCGATACAAAAGTCAAGGGAATCATCTTATTAGCATTCACTTCTAGAAGTAGAAGACAGTAAACTTAGCATTCACTTATATAAGTGGAAGACAGTAAACAACCTGCAAAACCACAAGTTGCCCTAACGTGAGAGTTTGACCTCCATTCCATTCAAAGAACTACTAACGCAAGCACCCCGACCCCAACCAAAAGACATAAGACATAAGTGTAAGCACCTAAAGTGGGAGTAGTATCTCTCGTAATAACCTACCTCGGGCTATAAACACTCCATTCAGAAATTTACTACTTTCTACTTTTCATACAGGTACGTAATCTAGTGCCTATTGAGATATAAGAGGTAGCCAACCAACCATAGGCTCCTTACTCTTAATACAGAGTGGAACTGCCATACAAAAAAGGGAAGAATTCTACTTGTATATAGAAGAATGACACTTCAACTTAAGAATTAGCGGTATCGGCCAAGTCCTTCTTTGGGGCGGTAGGGCTGCTCAGGGGAAATGACTCTTTCTATTATAGCTAATTCTCTAATCAACTCCCTCCCTTAATGGCTCTTTCAATGCATTTGGATGAAAAACGGTTTCTGCTCCCTAACACGCCGAGTCAACTAATAATTCCACTACTTTCCCTGGCGCACTTTGTCTTGCTTGATCCGAAGTCAAAGAATGAAACAACTCTCCCTTTAGCTGAAGCAACAAATCATTTCTTATCATGCGCTGAAGTGCCTACGTTAGCGGAATCTTTCGAGCAGAGAGATCTTACCAACAGTTGGACCACTCCCCGGGCCGGGCGCAACTCATGAATATGGAAATGGAACGGATCAGCATATATAGTAGGAAATGCTACTCAAGTAATGGAAACTACATCCCTTTTGTAGTATACGCTTTGCCCCTTGCCTACCTCTACTCGCGTTACAATTCGGAAGTAGTTGATTGGCCCTAGCTGCCCTGGTGAAGTCTAGTAGTGGCTTGAACTTACTATAAAGTGCGCTACTTACTATGTTGCTTGGCTGAACAGGAATCTATTTGATTCTATAGGATTGCCCCACCCCCAGAGGATAGAAGATATATATGCCCGGGCCTGAGTGGGAGAAGAAACCTACTATTTATTTAAGAAGGAAAGAAAGTGTAGTAGTTTGAGAAGCAAGAGAAGTAGAATCATCTGGTAAATGGGGCAGGTGTTGACGCCCATCTAGTAGTTACTTGGCGGGTGTCAGGAAAGCAGTCAGCAGTTAGAGTTGAGTCTACAGAAGCGAAAGAAAGATCTTACTTAGTTTCAAGAGTTGATTCATAAAGAAGATGGATTTCCACTCAGGACCTTCTCTTAGCGTTACCCTTAGCAACAAATCATTCCAATAATTCATTTGATGTTAGCGAGCTACTTTGTGCTTTCTTAGTCGGCGTTAGTAACATTCCAGTCAGGAACAAGTCCTAATTTCGTCGATTCCTTAGTTCGACTGCCAAGTCCTAAAACACAACTGGACCAAGACACTAGGCAAGAAAACAGGGCAGATTAATAATCTGGCTAGAAGGGCCACTTATGGAATTGACTACTTACTGGCAGGAGTATAAATAGGGTGTCCGCTTCTGTGGCTCCTATATCTTTCTCTCGAGTCTAACTCTGGCTCTTTCAACTCTAAGGTTACTTGATTTCCCACTCCTTTCACTTTATACCCTAATTTAGATAGTCAAAAATGCATTATTTAAATCCCATCTAACTAAATAAGTGCTTTTATAGTTCATTTGAGCCTACCATCTTTACCCTCTTGCTCTGCTGGGCTTGGTTAGTAGTGACTTGGCTCCAAGCTCCCTGCCGCGGCAGCTCATTAAGGTCTCGAAAGATGAAATAGGGTAGCCGAAAACATAACTTGTTTCATTTCTTCTAGGTGTACCTTCAAAAAGTAACTCAACTTCTTGTCCTGAAGAAGAGTCATCAGCATCAGCAGGTTCAAGAATACGGAATTGATTTATCCGCGGGATAAGGATTGGAAGCTGTATAAGAAGCCGAATAAGGATAATCAGCAGTTCTTGTTTCGGGTGCTAGTCTTTATGTAGGTGATTCTCTTGCTTGTGGTCTAAGTCATCAATCTAAGTTCGAAGGCGGGTCAACAAGCTTAGGAACAAGAGCGTCGAGACTTATATTCTCTTCTTAAAGCAATAAGAAGCAAGGACAATAAATCATACTTTTTGACTATGATTCTTGTATAGGGGTATAGGTTCCCCAATTCCTTCTTCAGCGCGGTGTCCTGGAGAGAGAGAGGTTTCAAGTTGTTGGTGCAGGTGTTGCGATAAGTGAATTGCCTTCTTGTCTTTCAGTTCTTGTTTCATCTTATTGTCTTTCATAAAGAGCAGGCCATCTCAATTAGTTAAGAAAGTTACGTAAGAGAATCAGCTAGATCCAGATGCAACAGAAGAAGTAGTTTCAAGATCTGAGCAAATATGGGAAGTCGTTTCTAGAATCAGAGGTGCAAGTGGCGGTAGCGAGCCCTTGTTCTAGTGCATTTTCCACCCATATATTCGAATGAAAACTGAGACTAGCAATCCTTAAAGGTAGGCTCACAAGATTCCTCCCAGGGTTAATCAGTTGTTTCATCTGTAGGTGTTAGCGCCTAGATCATCAGCTGGATAAGAAACTGTGTTTATCGACTGCCGGCATTAATGAAGGGCACTGGCTTTATTTAAGTCGAACTTACAATCGAGTAACCTTGTATATCATGCATGCCTAGCTCCAGCCTCGGATCCATATCCTTATGAGATGAGGTGAACTTAATTAATGCCCTAAAGATATAGGTGTCAAATTCTACTGAGCTCCTACCGCTTTGAACTCGCCCCCCAAGAGCCTCAACTTTCACCGCGCTTTCAACACCTTGATTTTCTTAGGATTCTTCCCTTGACTCCGCCCCTGCATTCCAAGCTATTCTCGAGTAGCCAACTAACCAAGACTCATAAGCTTAAGTCGAACTCCCCTTTTCACTTGATTTCAGCGGGCTCAACTTACTATAAAGCGCGCAACTAACGCCCAACTCCCTTTAGCCCAGTACAACGGTAATTAAGTCAGAGCGCCAATTACTTAAGGGCAGTAGTGGCTTTTCTACTTGGCCCGGGTATTTTGAGTTCCTAAGGTTTGGCTGGTGCACATATTGTGTTTTCTGGCTTGTGCTTTTTTGCAGCTATCTGGCATTGGGTGTATTGGGGAAAGATTTAGTGATGAACGTACTCTTTCTTTGGATTTGCCCAATATCTTTGGAATGAATTTGTTTCTCTCAGTGCTTTGGTTTTGGTGCATTTCATTAACAGGATTGTATGGTCCTTATGGGTATCCGATCCTTATGGACTAACGGGAAGGGTACAAGCGGTAAATACATTATTTGGTGTGTCCGGTGTTTTCTCCTTTTGTTCCCCGTGATCAAATCCATGGCCTCTAATCATATTGCAGCAGGAACCTTAGGCATATTGGCGGGTCTATTCCATTCCATCTTTGTGTCCCTCCGCCCCAACGTCTATACAAAGGATTACGTATGGGGGGAAATATTGAAACCATCCTTTCCTTTGCTGTCTTTTTTCCAGTAGTTGCTAGAACTATGTGGTATGGCTCGGCAACTACCCCGATGGATTTCTTTGGTCCCACTCGTTATCAATGGGCTCAAAGATACTTCCAATAAGAAAGATATCGAAGAGTTAGTGCTGGGCTAGCCTAAAATCCAAGTGTATGGTATGGTATCCCATTAATTCCTTCTAAATAAGCCTTTTATGAGCTCCGGCAAAAAGAGGTTTACAGAGCGAAAGCGCTTTCCGTTTCTCTTCTGTCAAGCACGCTTGGTTTTTTCAAATACTTGGAAGTTTGGACAACGGGTTGATCCACTGTTGTAGCTGAGAGAGTAGACCACTTGCAATATCCTCTTTTAGCGCCTTCGGATCCGCCTTACATTCGGACGGTGTCGAAGAACTAGGTTTGCAGCTACTACTATAAGTACAATAATCGGGCCGCTTTAAAAACTTCTTTCTTGTTTGCTCTGAGGAACTCCTGGTTAGAAGTCACCTTTATTCTGCTAAAAGACACTAGTGTGCTATGGGAATATGGAAGATACTCAACACTAAGTGGGTCAATGGGATGATCATCATCATTGTCAAGATCGGGGCGATTGGAGAAATAACAAACAAGCCTATTTCACTTACGGATGAGACTCCTTATGGATCTGATCTGGACGATAAGAGGAGTATAGTACAGTGTCGAGTGCTTGTACTTGCAGTGGCTAGATCATTCGAGTCAACGCGACGACTCACCTTCCTGCTCCCCAAAGAAGGTCCGGCATCCTTTTCCTTTTCTTAAGCTAGACCGAATCAGGATGGGGCGAACATAAGAACCAAGTGAAAGTTCCCTCATAGCCACCGCCTTTCTCCGTCCCCGCTCGGAATGAATGCAGTTAAAAAGTATCTCTTAAAAGGGAGTTGAAATTGGTTGATAAGGCTAGTTTACATAATAGCTTTCCCATTGTCTACTAAGCGTTTGGTGGTAATCGTATATATATAGGAGTCGCGGGCTTTCCCTTGTGTACGTATAAAGGAGTCCCACGCTAGTGTTTGAGAGAAAGTCAAGGTGCTCTGAAAGCCTAGAAAGCATTTTGATGCCGGTTACCATGTGGCGAATAGTCAGAGACAAGGGTTGTGGGACATGCGGTACGAGTGTTCAATACGACAACAGCAATTCTATCATTTGTAAAGTACCGATTCGGAATCACCCTAATGGGATTTTGGATCTACCTGGGGAAGATGATCCGGTGCGCCACCGAACACTTTTCGACCGAATGAGTTAAAGTAAGGAAGGAACTTATTACTTACCAAAAGGTGCTCAACTAAAAGAAAAGAAGTGGAATGCTAGAAAAAGGCCTGCCGACACGCCACCCACGGCTAGGGATCTTTGAGAATATGTTTCCGCTCTTGCTTGGCTTGCTTTCATGTCCTTACTTATTCTCTACACTTTTCGACGGAAGCTTAAGACATGGTAAGGCAGTCGTATTTATAAGTCGTTGCAAGTTCTTGCCTCCTATTCCTCCACCTATCAATAGCCATACAGAGGTCAAGTTTCAAGTAAGTAGCGAAATCCAAATCAAAGAATATTGCCGGCCCCACGCTTGGCTTTTTAGTTTCACTAGTCTCTTGTTCCTTTGAGAGACCAGATACTTTACTTTATCTCCTTGATAGATCCGGTTCTTCTGCCGTAGGTTGTTATTCTGTGCCTCTGCCTAAGTTTGTTCCTAAGCTTGTTCCGAACTCAGAATTCACTAATTCCAGATGAGATACAATATGACATGACACTTTGGACTTTATACTCAACTTCGAGCTGTAGGTCAATCCATAAAGAATGAATCTTGTATTTCGAGTAGAATCCCCCTTTGGCTTACTGTCAGGTAAAAGAAAATAAGAGAAAGAGAGTGTTGCAAGCGCATTCAAATAATACTTGACTTTCTAAAAGAGAACTTCATAATATGACTTTCGAGATCGTATAGAAGAAGGGTAATATTCCACACATTTAGAGACCCCTATACCACATGTGCCCGAGAGTCAAGAGTGAGAATTGGAATTTCAGAATGGAATTTAGGAGCACCTATAATAGACTTCCGTAATAACACAGCTTCATCCAGCTGTTATTGAAGAATGGAATCGAACACACATAATATAGAATACAGTCAAAAAACTCATGACATATAGAAAGAAGTCACCAAATACTTCCGCATATTAAAGCTTCTTCCGTTGCTTATTCAGTGGCTTTAAGACCATTACCATGTGCTCGATAACAAATGAATGTTTGACTCGGCGCCAGAAACCCATCTAGAGGTTCAGAGCAAGTACCGTTTTCGGGGAGCAGAGGAAAACTGGAATATTGCTTTGCGCCGAAGAGAAAAGTCATCTTTCTTGCGCAGGTGAGTAATTTGTAGAGGAAGCATAGGGTAAGTCATTAGCAGGAGCAAGGTCTTAATCGTCTTCAAGGATAGGGCGGGCAAGACATCATGTGTCAGCGGCTGCGTCATATCAAAGTTTCTGAATTCATTGTTGGCGGGTGCTGTGCTGTGTATGTTTCAATTTACACTTATTGCTCGATAGATTAATTGAATGTTTGTTTGCGATATGGGCTGCTCCCAACAAGACCAAGTGCGCGTAAGACAAGAGATAGAGCAAATTCATGATTTGTTTCAAGTGGCGCTAAGATCAGAGGTGCTAGGGTTGTTGTGGAAAGTTAATGAGTTCGGGCGCTAAGCAAGTGAAATAAAGACTTTCGAGTGGAATTCATAGTTTTGATAGTTAAGAGTGAATAGTAGGTTACCCATATGTCTATCATACCCGGCTAATTCTTCTGTAACTTTGACCTTTACTTAACTCGCCCAGCTTCTTTTCTCGTCTCCTTTCCTGGCACAACATCCCTTTGCTTTTGCCTCGAGTAGACTCAACCCTTCAAGGCTGCCAAGTCCAAGTAAACTAAGGTAACTAAGTAAGTAATAAGTATGAGTAAGTAGAAGTATGATAAGCAGGTATGATCTAGCAGATAAGATTATAAGTAAGTAGAAGATAGTATACGAATAGGGTAATATGAATAAGAATAGTATAAGAATAGACTTCACACAACAGGTTAGTAACTTAGGATCTTTCACTCCTAATACATATGGCTTTCCCATATCAAAGTTAGTGCTAGGGATGTTGGTTCTTCAAGTTCATTAGTTCGAGTGTCTGCATACGCAAGAGCAAGAGAGAGATTAACTTATGTTGCAAGTGAAGCAAGCACAAGTAGTTCAGGTTAAGAAAGAGGAGTTTCTAAGGTAAGCTGAAAGTGGTGATGTTCGAGGTGCATCTGTGTTTGGAAGCGAATCTCTTTTCGAATGAGAAACTGCCCACTCTGCGGTTAAGTAAGTAGAAAGTGTAATCGTACTAAGAATCAGAGGCTCAAACAGAATAATAAGCATACTCGAGATCTGAAACATTCTAAGGAGCAGGAGAGGAAGCTGGGAAAGTAGAGTTGGAAAGTCGGGTACTAATAAGAATTCATAGCTACCATAATGTATAAGAATTAACTGGTATTTGAACTTACACTTATATTGAACTCCTGCGCGCATACGCAAGTTCCCTTCTTTGGCCAGTAAAGGATAAGACTCTTCAAGCACGGGAAAGTAAGGTTAGCTAGCTTCACTTATAGTTTAGGTCGGGTGCTTGTTTTAATAAAGTGTCGTTCGAGGGTTGGAGAAGGCCATAATACAGAATTCGGGAAGTTACGTTTCAAGTGAATGAGTGCGGGCCCTTATAGTAATTTGTTAACACTTATTAGAGGCCCTTATTGTAAGTTTCGGGTGCTCAAACAAAGGATGTAGGGTGCTAGTGGTTGAGCATATATACACTTTTCTCCTTTACCAAGTCCTGTTTATTAGAGTTATTACCAAGTCCTGTTTTCGTTAACTCAACTCTAAAGTTCTCATTGAATTCAAAAGGTGATTGAGCTCCCGTTAGCGCCAAGGAAACTAATAAGTAAGGCTCTTGGTTGCACATAAGAGTCAAGTAATACGTATGATTCTGTTGCTTCTGGATACATCGGAATATCTTTCTTCTGGTGGAACTACACTTGAAGAACCACAATACCTTGATCTACTTGTTGATCTTTCTTCAGATTAGAAGCCAGTAATTGATTCTGCATATCCTGTTTCAAAGCCAGCTTCCAATGCATCTGCTTCTCAGGATCTTGTTTCAACGACGTACTTTCGTTGCACAGCATCTAGTTAATTCGACTACTCAGGGCTTAGCTTAAGAACCGACAACAGTATCCTCCATGGTTCCTACTTCCCCGACTAACTCCATATTCTTGTTCCTACTTCTTATCTAGTTTACTCGCACTACTTATTATTGAGTTCCTACTTCCAGATACAGGGATACAGCAACTTACAATAAGGGCAGATTATTGATCTGGCTAACTCGAGTTTTTGTTTCATCCTATAAAGAAGCCGAATCGACCCGAACTTAAGTCCAGTAATTAAGTTCTTGCAAGCCGATAAGCAGGAGTGTTACAACTTGTCTATAAGGTCAATCGACTACTTCAGAATGGAATGAGTTTACAACTACTCTTGCAACTATACCTCTATCTGTTACTTTCAAGTCGTTTAACCCATATTCTATTCCTGGGCAGGGCTGATTGATACTTAAGGTCAATTCTTAGTTTATAGTTGCATTCTTAGTCGAGCTAGTATAGTCTCCTTTTTCACTCACTCCTAAAGTTGCTCACTTCCACTCTCCTTGAAACAAATCATTCCACTCAAGGGTACACGGGTACTAAATCTAGCACTCCTACTGTTGCTACTATGAGTTATATTAAATACAGGTACCGTCGAGAGAGGTATAGTCACAGAATGGAGTTTTACAAGTAAGTGATTCAGTCGTCAGCAGCAAGTAAAGAAGCTAGTTCCTAATAAAGAAACAAGAGCAACTATACCTTCAGCAGAAGCAACTGGTTATTCTCTTGAAACTACTTCTTCTGTTGGACCTGTACTGGCAACTGGATACATTCCTCGACCTGTTGTGGAACTGGCAATTCTCCAAGTGACAATAGGGGTGAAAGAAAGGATTACTCGACGTGAAATTAATGTAAATCCCCCGAACAAGACTTAGAGCTAGAGCATCCACACTCGCACCGCTAGAGAAGATAAAACAGGGGATTCCGCTCGCACTGAAAGAGACTCTTACTCGTATGAAGGAATATGCTTAGCGCTTGCTGCAGACTTGAGACTAAACCTTGAAATCTGCTCGAACCTATACTTGACTCGCAAAGCTTCTTCTCCGGCTTAAGATCCTGCACCTAATCCTGCAGTTGGTGGCTATCAAATAGAAGATAATGGCAACTCCTACGAAAATGGAATCTTTCTTGCGCCTAGTAAACCTTTGTTTGTTGGCGGGCTCTCATTACAGAATGACATATAAAATGACTGTTTTCGGGATCAAAAGATGGGGCAAGATATGAAGCATAAGAATAAAGGCCAACTTTAGATGAAAAGTAAGTAGAAAGTCAGCAGTTAGAGCTGTTTCAAGACAAGAGAAGAAGATCCATCTTCAAAAGCAGTGCGGGAAGGAACTTAAAGTGTAGCCGAAGCGTAAGCCATATCACAGGAGTAGTTCGAGTTGAATCCTATATGTTATCTTCTAAGGTTTCATCCTATATTTCTCTAATAATAATAATGGGAATTGGAATGTAGGATCTCTGCGAAACTTCTCTTATGGCTAATGTAGTACTGCCGAAGAAGGCGGATTTCCAAGTACAGGCAAGAAGTCCAGATGACACTTATACATATACGATCTAGTCCATACGATCTAGGTGTTGGCGAAAGAAAGGTAGAATAGACTCGATGAAGCTGTTGAAACAGATGAAGCAGCCAGTGGTTCTTTTCGAGTATAGATCAGAGAGCATTTGCTGTACGTAAATCAGGTTGCGGTGAAGCATCTCTTTACTTTTACTCAGTAGTGTTTGCTGCTGACTTGTTCAGTGTAGTTACTTAATTCCATATAGAGCAAGAGGTTGAAAGTAGGCTGTAGTTCATCTCTGATAGAAGCTAGAAGCTACGCGTAAAGTCAACGGGAAAAAGAAAAACAGTAGGATTTGATAGGGGGATTTATTACTTACGGATGCTCAAACAAAGTAGTTTCATTGAATATGAAAGAGTGAAGCTCCTAACGTGCATGGTAATAAGTATACTATAGCCCACTACACTACACTTGGGAAGAAAAGAATATAAAGTGAAGCAGAAGAAGTAAAGCTGTACTGATCAGAAGCTGTTGCCGAAGCCGAATCCACTCTTTCTGAATTGGTTGAAGCAGTAGGATAAGAAAAAGTATCAAGTTAGTCATCTACAATAGAAGGATCTGATGCGGGACGGGAATAGAGCTTGTTTCAAAAGTGAGCCGATTCCTAATGTGCCCTTCTTGTGTCTAAGCCATAGAGAGAGGTGATTGTGTTGATAAGTTAATCCGTGTTTGTTAAGTATACTCCATCAAAAGAAAAGCAAGATACGTTTTCTAAGAAGGAAAGTATCTCGGTGTTGTTTTGTTGACTCTCAATAAGAAGGGAAAGCCTCAAACTAGAAATCAGGTCAATCAAGTGTTCCCGCCTCAGATCCGGATAGCGATCTTGACTCACCTGTGCCAACTCCATTTGTTCTATAAGTAAGATTTGACTGTTCAAAGAAAGTAACCTATCTTATGAAAGAAATGACATATCTCCCATATAAATGACATATCTCCTATCTTATTAAAGAAATGAAATAGATTCTAATAAAAGCAACTACCGAAAGAAGCGCAAGCATCTGAACCAACTCGACTTGGACCACATCCCGATACACCTGTATTAGATTGTTTATCGCCCGACCCCACTACACTTATTTCAATGAAAACTTAGGAGACGATACTACCCCAAGAAACTATACTACCGCTAGAAGAGACCTCGCTGAAGAAGGCTGATTTACAAGTAAAGCTGAAGAAGGCAATAGTCCCAGTAGAGACAAGAAAGCAGATTTCGAGTCGACAACACCACTGTTTGCTGCTTCATATGGGCGGCATCTGCTCCTAGAACAGATCTTGATCCTTATTTGGCTTCAAATACGGTTCCCCTTCTCCCGCTTATGAACTTGTCGCCTTTATTGGACTTGCTTCTGAACGCTATGGTTCCTTTCCACTTTCTACTTGCAATATAGTAGTAGGGGAGCAGCGAGATACTCCTATCTTTTTACCAAACCCCCGGGGCCAAGCAACGACTAATGGCGGCAGGAGCTGTTGGCAGCAACCCCGTTTTCCCTACTAGAGAACCCCCCAATACATATTATTTTCATGAACCCCGTGTTTTTTCATAGCTCACTTAACTTACTTCCTTCCTCTTGCTCTTTGAACTCTTATTTTGGTGAACTTGTCCTTCCTGTGTTCGGCGTCATGAGTTAGGCTAACGACCGCGACTGGTCAACTCGCTTGGTGAAGAGAAAACAAATGAAACCACATAGAAGAAAACTACCTACTCGTCATGATTTGGCAAAGACTTAGTATAAATAGTCAATTGATAGTTATATTAGTTTATTATTGGAGGAATACCCGCAGGACACTAGTCTCATCTCAAGGACATGCCTGTAGGAAACTGCTGGTGCTGGAGTAAGTTAATAAGACTCGGTTGTTGGAGAAGGAGCTTTCTTGCACTCATAGGCGGCTATTTAACCCGTTTCAACTCTCTCATAAGAGAACTTCCCATCCTATTTTGTAGTTTGAATCTAGGTCTTTCAGGTCCGGAGTGAAAGAGCGAGAGGACAAGAGAAATAGTCTAATAAGGTCCATGCCCAGCTTCCTTCTTGTTAGCCCGGAATCAGAGGAATTTCTAGAGAGCTACTGTTAAGAAGCATTAACTCTTCATTCACCTAGGTGTGGACGAAGACCTTTCACTACTATAAGTAAGATGCCTCCCCCTCGCATTCCCACTGATTGGATGGAACTGATACTGGTACAAGTTTCCTCAAAGGAGTACCTTCCCCTGACCTTAGGCTCTCCTAAGCCCGATCTCTTATATAAGTCATTCCATCCCTAAGATCCCAGTGTCGGAATCAAGGATACTTTCTTGAAATTAAAGGACACATCTGGAGTGAAAAGAAAGACATAAGGAAAGAACCTCGCACTACTTCTCATAGATAGCGTTAACGGATCTATTTCATTTCATAGTGCTCTGCTTCGTTCACATGAAGAAAGCAAGGCAAGGTGCGTAGCTAAAATCCCATTAGGTAAAGTTTGATTAGTTAGGAGAGTTCAACTTCCAATGCGGAATAGACCACTCTCCTTTTTCCTCTTTTTCGGAATAGACCACTCTCCTTTTTCCTCTTTTTACCTAGTAACAACTTAACAACATGGACTCGCCTTCCAGAAGCCATAAGCAAAGAGTCGTATGACTTTCCTTCGTCGGTAGGTTTATAGACAGACAGTAAGAGACTGTCAATTCTTAGAGAAGTTTATTGTATTGGCGGAGTATCTGTGCTTCGTTCCCATCTTCTGGATAACATATGGGCAAGACTAAGTGCGTCAGTGGCTAAAGTTAGATTGGAAAGTTGCAGAATGGAGTTTTCCCTGTTTGACTTGACTCGCCGATCGACAGTAGATTATTGTTGTGCTAAGCCTAAAGGAGTGAGAAATGAATGAGTGGCATAAGCAAGGACAAGAAAAATGAGTACCTATTAATTCGAATATGGAACTTTCTTTGTATAGAACAACTTAGTAACTGGCAGCAGGTCTTCAAATGGGAATTCCGTTCTTGTTGAATCCGTGTTTGCAACTAGAGATGAAGCAGTTCGAAAGTAACCATCAAGCGCATCTGTCCTGGAGTATCTTTAAGTTCGAGTGTTTGTCGTAGCCCTATCATTTGAGTTTACCCGAGTTAGAGAATTGCCTTCTACACATTATCACATTATAGCGTACTAACTAAAGAAATGTGCGGTGCAGAGAAGTAAAATAGAGATTGATTATGACTGGTGTGCTCCATGTGTCAGTAATCATTGTTTGGAGTGGATACCCGGCCCTATTGCTATGGCCCTATTGCTCTAGTAATTCGCTTCTATAGAGAGTTGATTTGCTTGTGGAATGTAATCCAGATAAGAAAGAGCTTAGTATAGAAAGAACTCTGTAACAGTAATTACTTGCAGCTCCTTTCCTTCGCCCGTAAGGTAAACCAATCTGACTCGTAAAGTAACCTAACACTGCTTGCGGGACGAACTCAGTACAAAGAGGTGTGTAAAAGCCTAAAACAAGGAATCTGGTGGATCAGAATCATAATAAGGATCCGCTGGAATAAGTAGAAAGTCGAGTTCCAGGTAATCCTTTGTTGGTGCTCTATAGCGCGTTGTCTGGGTCTTGTGTCGAGTGTTGATGCAGCAGTAGCTCCAAGAGATGAAGCAGTGCGGTATCTAGGAAAGGACCCTCAATCTGGTGTTCAAGGCAATCTCAAAAGAAGGGAACAAGCAAACGGATTTCTTTTGCCCTAACTTCTTAAGCGCGGTGAAGGTAAGAAGAAATTCCAATTGAAGCGCTAAGTGGAGAATTCCCTTCTTTTCCCGCTTTCCGCTGTAACTGTCACTTTACCTCTACTCTTGCTCCCCGGATCCAAGAGCCAGCATAGCTTTTGCCTACCTCTCCTGTAAGTTAGCATTTCCTTGAGGATTACCTGCTTTCTGGTTCATCTGGGCATTCTTCTCTCTAAGTAAGATTCCACGATCACTCTACTTTCAACATTCCTTCTAGCTTCGTAACCAACACCTATCTTATATATTACTATTCCATATGGATACCCTGGGCCCATGTATACTCTTATTCTTCGCGCTTATTTGCTTGGTCATTAGTCGTAGTTTTTTTGTTCTGTTGCGTTTACATGGTTTACAGACACTTCGGATTCTCTTGGTTTAATGCTCCGTTACTTCATTCCAGCAATTGAATCTATCTCTTACTCTGACTGATTACCAGCTTCTATGGGATCTCGCAACAAATCATTTCATCATCTATCTCCAATTACATTTCATCATCTATCTCCAATTACAATAGATTCTTGTAAAGGGCAGGCTCTATTCCCTTATCTTTTTCCAACCTATACTTTTCATTGCATTTCCGGATTCTCTCGTAGACTTAACAAGCACCGCACTAGCTTCAGTAGTTTCTAATTCAAAAGGTTGACTACCAAATTCAATGGTCAACTCCGTTATCCCTTATCTTATGGCTTGCACCCGGAAAGAAAGTAAGCTAGGCCCCCCTAGTTGGTTGTTCCCCTACTTCAAGTTCATCAATTTCATCTCAATCTTTTGCAGACATATGAATATTAGGTTAATCTCTTGCCTATTGCTCCTATTAGCTTAAGACAGGAAAGGTGCTTCAAGCCTACGTAAGCGCAAAAGTCACTTACTGGCGCACAAGTCAAAGCAGCTCATCTGGCAAACAGGCAGGAATGGAGCAGTAGTAAAGCAAAGAAAGAATTCATTTATTATGGAGCACTAGAGCTTTTTCTACTATCTAATGAATTAGTGTAGCTATATTCCATAAGTTCTGCTAATGAATTAGTGTAGCTATATTCAATAAGTTCAGAGTTTCGAGTTACTTCATCGGCCTCAAGAGTCCAATTATTATCAGGTTTCTCGGCATTAGCGAGTGGACCGCTAACGGAGTTTTCCAGAGCAAGAACAAGACTAAGTGCTAACGCGTCAGGGAATGGAGTTTTACTTATATATTGGCCCGCAATGCAAGATAAGCTGCATCCCTAAATTCCCATTTTGTATAGTATCCGTCAATAAATGCATCTTTGAGTGGAGTTGACTCGGCGCTAAAGGAAAGGGTTGACTCTTAACTCCAAGAACAAGTGAACAAGCTGGCTGGTAAGATAGATGTTTTAGAGCTGCTAGTAAGGAGTCTGCTGTGAGGTTCGATTACTTTCCTATAGAAAGGTGCGCTACTCTTTCTTTGTTGTGCAGGTGGCTACTCTCTCTTTCTTACCTTAACCCAACTAGTAACGAATAATAAGCCACGTTAGAAGAGTTACAGGCAATTCATTGATTGACACAAAAGCACCCTGACCCTATAATGCACAACAGCGCCCTTGCCTTTACTGACTTTACCTTAAATCTGAGCTCAATCCTTTTCTTCTCTAATTACTCTATCAAGAAAAGACGGACTTCTTAACCCGAACTCTATTACCCTTAAGTAAAAGCTGTCAAATAGCCTATTCTCTAAGTGGAACATAGTGGAAATTCATATTTATGGAAATAACCTATCAAACCCCCTAAGTGCTCTTCTAATGCATTTTTCCTAACATCCTTATTTTCTCTTGCTTACTCCTTACGGGCAACTCATTCATTTCAATTGTAAACTCCCGTCCCGTTTGCAGCTGCATCAATTAGTTCTTAAACAAAGTGTCAAAAGAATCAAGGGCAATTGCACTTTCGTTGCTTTTGTGTGCCGCACCTAAGCTTGTTGTGTTGGAACTATACTGCCTGGACGCATGACTTAACGCTTCAGAATTCATTGACCTCTGCTTGCTCTGAAACAAAACCCAAAGATCGGATTGCTGCTTACTCTGTGCCAATTAATTCAAGGGATTCAGATTCTCTCTAAGATTCAACAAGAAAAGAAAAGACAGACAATTGAACCGAGACCCCTACCCTAAACTGGAATTAGAACTCCCTAGAGACGACTATTAACAGGCTCAGAAAACTCGAACGTAACTCTAAGAACGACTTCCCTTAGACCGCCTTCCTTCATCGGGAGGCAGCTGCGGATTCTTGATTCTCTGGTCGACAAACGAATGAAACTACAACAGAACCACTTGTTTCTTGCTTAGCGAACTTACAATAAGGGCCTCGTGAGTTCAGAATTGAATCCATCGTATCGAGCACTACCAATAGAAGACTACTGTTACCTAACTGCTTCCCCTTTGCTTGCCAACCTCTTCTTTCTGTTATGAATGTAATATCGGTCGGTACCTTTCTCCTCTTTGAATTGAATCTATCCACTTATATAAATGCAGGTCAACTACTCCCGTTAGCGCTGAGGAAGGACATTCTCGTAGACTACTAAGGTAAAGCCAAGCACCCGACTCGGTAAAACCAAGACCTCCACTTTCATTAGCAGACCCGCACTCAACGAGCTTCACTCAACAAATAGAACATTCCCATCTGAGGCGGAAAGATCTTGAAACTTATGATTCGAGAGGGGATTCGGCTTCGCTTCGGCCTTATGTATAATACTTTCCTCTTACTGATGATGATGTTGCTTTAATAATGGAATTTGCTTAAGCTTCTTCTATCTACACAGACCCAACTTTTAGGTCTTCAAAGTCAGTTTGGGCAAAAGAACAAGCTGTGTCTATTGGTGTATTGAATAGAAAGGGTCATTATATAGGTGATTGGCAGATATATTGAATGCGGTCGTGCAGAGAAAGGTTATTGTCCCGCTGGAGCACAACCTTTTATGCTAGGTGTAGTCCACAGAATGGAGTTGAGAAAGATGAAACGAAACAGTTTCTGGGGTTTGATAGGTAGGTCATTTTCCATTAGCAGAGAAGCTAAAGGACAGGGGGAGTGGAAGTTTACAGTTCCGCGTCTGATTCCAAATCAAAGGATGCAGTGCGAAAGAAGCTCGTTGTTGTCGGTGAAGAAATGCAGAATGGAGTTTCACTGCTTTCATCGGCGCAAGAAAGATAGATTCATGCTGGGTGAAGGGAATCAATATCATACCATGGAATCAGATCATACTTGTTTTTTAGCGGTAAAGTGACGTTCGAGCTCAGGTATCTTTGTTGGGAAGAAAGATCAGAAGCGTCAAACAGTGAAATCTTAGAGATAATAATTAGTGCCATGAAAATAGTAGAGAGAGAGAATCAGCATCGCCTAGATTAGAAGTGAGATATTTAGTTGAAACAGATGAAGCAGCATCTTTACGGGGTTCTATACCACGTGCAAGATAGACTCAATTAACATATTTGAATGCTTCCCCTGCGCTTCAATCTTCTCCTGGCTGAAACTAAAACTCAACTTTATGATTCTTCACCGACTACACTGTAAACCGGAACTCTATTCTTTGGATTTTTACCACACCTCTCGCATCAAAGCCTGTGCCTGATCCATATTCTGTTCCCACTCCTGTAAACAGTTTCCTCTCTGGTAGCTTCAATGCCAGTATTTGATTATTATTCCGCTTTTGAAGCTGACTTGAGATTGGATTCAGCAAGCAATGTAACACAGAGCTTATCAACTTAGAGAATGGCCATATAGCCTTGCTTCCGCTCCTTGTCGGCCACTTCCAGTAGAACAAAGCACTTGTACAGTTTCTTTACCTACTGTCATATATTGGCTTCTGTATGGACTATCCGAAAAGAGAATTGAGTCTATCTTGCTACCACCACTCATATAAGTAAGTAAACAACCGACTGACATATTACTCTGGTTACTCAACTAATGTACCGATAGGAGTGTACACACATCCCGCTATAGTACTACAAAAATAAGTCAATAAAAAAGTAGAGATTTTAGGGCCAAGGACAAGGCAAATATGCAAGTATGAACTTCTTTCTTTTTCTTAATTTGGAACTACAATACCATATTCAAGTAGAACAGTCAAATACTTTAAGCGCATCAAAAGAATCCCTAATTGCCTTAATAACCCCGGCTTTTTCGATGCTTTTATTGTCTTTATTAATTGCTATACCAAGAGTGAGAATTTCCTCTACACTAACCGCTTGCTTTATACCTTGTTTCGCCAACACCTTTCTACCTTGACTTGAGCCCTGCCCATGCTTGAATCCTTGCCTGTTTTAGTGTTGTTGTAGAGAGAGATAGGTCCCTCTGATGCGCTAAGTAAAAGGTGAGCTCCGTTAGCTAGTGACTCCTTATAGTATAGACAGACCCACGGGGCGGGAATCTTAGAAGTTCTATACAATGCTTGCAGCTGACCCGAAATATGAAGTAGGCTTGAAGCACCTTTCCTTTCCGCTTGCCGCAACAGAACAACTCGTATTCAATACAGATACAGATGCAGATGCGCTTGAGCTTGCAGGTTTCATTGAATCCATCGAGCGCAGAGGATAACTCACTAACGCTATACATTATGCTTGTTCGGTTAAGAGCAATCAAATATCCGTTGTTGAGTTGAGTTCGCCAAAGTGCCTTACCTCTAACGAGAGCCTCAATCACATCAAAAGAACATTATTGGAGTTGGCCAATATCTAAAGGAAATTTATGTATAGTTACTTCTTTCCTTGTCATGATGGTTCCACAGCTTACTTATTCAAAGCAGCTTGGAGTCTTGTTTTTAATGAAATGAGTATAGCTATTTCTTAGTTATGGAAATGGGAAGCTTTTGCATGAGGTAAATGCTACACTACAATGATTCCACTGGGCCATAAAGTAAAGTTATCCATCCTGATGGGAAACTGAAGTCCGATGTAAGAAAGACTCTTTACAAATAAATGCATTTAGAGGATCCGACTCCATTTGCTATAGGATCATGCCCTACTTGAATCATTAGTCGAAGAGTGCCTCTCTTGCTTGAAGGGAAGAAAGAATACAACCAATGATGGTTTATTAGATACCGATGAAAGAGTCTAGTAAGGGAAGGGAAGAAAGAATACAACCAATGAGAGTAGATTGGATACCCATTTCCTCAATAGTAAGTCAGCATTTACAGGGGTCTGGCCCCTAGGTGACTCTTCTGATTGATCTTATGAATCAGTGAACAGGTGCTTTCTCTTCTCATTAATATAGTTTCTCTTTCTCTTTGATTCCCCATGACATTGTGCAACTGGGTAAAAGGTTCTATCACTACAGCAAAACAAGGGTTTTCTCTTCTAATGAGTGACTGATTTTCCTTTCCATTCCAGAAGGGACTTAAGAAAGATGATCCTCGGACCTGTCTCCATACCTATAAGTACCAGTATCCATACTTATTTGTAAGAGCTATGGCTATGGAGAGAAGAGTTATGTTATGCAGTGAAGATTCTGAAGCTGATGAGGGGCTAGGGAAGATAGCAGAGCAGTAGCGGTATTTTGGATCACTCGCTGAATGAACATGACTGCAATAATCCTGTGTGATTGAGAGAATTAAGAAAGAAAGAAAGAATCTATTATTGAGAGAATTAAGAAAGAAAGAATCTATTAATTATAAGAAAGAAAGAATTAAGATAAGAAAGAAAGAATTAAGAAAGAAAGAATCTATTAATTATAAGAAAGAAAGAATCTATGTATTGTAAGAGGACTTCATATAAGTGAGAAAGCGGTCTCCTAACTCTTTACCTAAAGGAATGAATTCTCCCAATCTCTCCTTTGTTTTCAGGTGGACTACAATAAACTCCATTCCTGTCCTTTTAACATTCAAACGGGTGCAATGTCTTTTTACTGCCCCCCTATAGTATAGTAGAGTTATAAAAGCTGGAGAAAATGTGTAATGCTGGAAAGTGAGCCTATGTTGCTAAACTCCTTGGGGCTTAGGTTACCCATACTAAGAAAGAAGGCGATCCGGGGCTCCCCAAAAAGGGACTTGCACATCGTATAGAAAGAAGTAAAGACACTGCTTTTCCCGAAACTTACTAGAAGGGCCCGCCCGAACAATACTTAGAGCGTAAGCACCGACACTTGCACCGCTAACACTTCTTTGAGCGTAGGGCTGTAGTGAGTATTACTGTCCCGCTTACCACATTGGAGAAGGTCTCGTAGACAACAAAGATGGATCATACTAATTCACTTAGCGAGTTACATCTCGGCAAAGGCACTGATAATCTTCTAAGCGTACGAAAGCCAAGCGTTGGTTCTGGGGCACTAATGGTTATGGGAGTTGAGAGAACTAGCGCAACAAATCAATACTCTCACTGCGGATTCTCCTACGATAACTCCACTTTCTTCCTTAGACAAAAGCTACAACCCAACAAGGCTTTCTCTACCGCTTTAAGATACTCGGATGAGGCTTCTTATCTTACTTTCTCTTTCGCCTCTGTTCCTGCCTTCCGCTTCTTCAGTTGATCATGAAATTCTCAAATGCCATTATGACTCTCGAGCATCAGATATAGATCTAAGTAAATACACTGCCTGCATCCCTATCATTTGAATAGAATTATGGAATGTGTAAACCTAGAAACTCCCCTTCTGTCAGCACACAACGTCTTGTTTCTTATTATGATCCTTTTGTGGAATATACTGATTCTTATACCCGGGGTTCCGCAAGTGAAGCCCCTTATTCGTTGTTCCCTTATTGTAAGTTGCAGACTTACTTACGCTAAGCAAGAGATAGAAATGATTGTTTGACTTCAGAAGAAACAGCGGATTTGTTACTTTACTCGGCGCCAAGAGAATAAGAAGTTGAGTATCAAGGTGTTGGCACAAGGTAAGGAACCATCGATATGTTAGGCGTCAATTCATTCGTTGGACTGCTGGAGAGTTTAGATAAGTCATTGTCCTGTTTCCATAATCTGAGTTTACCCTTTGAGTCTTGCCTCTCTCTCCACCATATACTTAGAATTACTAGTTGGTCCAGTTTCTAGTCTTCAGTGAATTATTAGTCTGGTGATCTTCTGTCGTAGTTGCTTGGTCATTAGTATATACTTGTCTGCTTGTCCTTTCGAGCTAAGGTAATTATATATAGAATTCTACCTGTATCCATACCCAACACCAACGCCAACACCCCTTGCTTGTTCTTTTGCGCATCTAATATAAGATAATAGGAATGGTAGTCAAAGATAATAGGAATGGAGCTTGAGCAGTCAAAGAATGAACTTACTCTTTAGCTTATACGAAAACAGGCACAGATCTAATTGCTCCCCGAAGACCCACTAACCCACTATTCTCCCTACTAAGACAGCCGGAATTCTCCTAACAAAGAAAGAAGTTATTACCACTGAACAAACTTGGTTTACGAACATACTTTATGCGCTGCTTCAATGGCTCGATATGACAGACGACTAGCTGAAGCACTTTGAGAAACGGATTGGATCTTGACCGACTCAATTAAGGTTACCGTCTTTGTTCTATTATACAGGAAATATCGCATTCTTTTCACTCATTTGATCCTTAATTTACCTAGGAGTTGTTCCCGGGCATAGTACAAAATAGGTTATTGGTGTCGAAATGCATTTTTCTCTTTTGATTCAATAAGTATTGCATGACCGAATAATGAAAGGAGGGGCGCACAGCAGGGCGGGTCCTGCAAAGTATATGACTCGTCGGGCTGTCAGAGCGGGACTTCCTTTGAAAAAGCACTTGAAAGAACTTCGTTTTATGAGGGAGTAGTCATTTTCTATCAGGAACGCTATGTCATTTACAACCCATAAGGATTTCGGATGCTTGAAGCTGACCTGAAGTCTCATTTAGAGAGATTCTTCCTTATCGAGGGTGAATTTATTATCTTGCCTTGCTTTGGCCAAATCCTTCTTGAGTTTTGCTTCTCCCGCCTGAGCTACTTGACTCTTTTCCTTGCACCCCAGCCTTGAACTTCCTTTCGTCCTTCTTCTCTTAAGATCTGAAGGAGAGTACTTCTAAAGAAAGGATAAGCCCAGACTAGATAGGACTGCCACAGACTCAGTGGCTAAAGCGAGGCGCGTAAGAGAAGGGAAAGTCGTTTCTATTCCATAGGTTATATGACACATATGTTCCATTCAGATTTCTTGTTTGACTCTTCCTAGGCGATGCAAGCAAGTTCAAGTCCAAAGTAATAAGTGAGTTTCGGGGTGCTTAGGAGTTAGCTGCAAGACCCAGTGCATCCGTTCCATTTCTTTCTGCGAGTTATGGAGTCGTTGCCTTTATATTAAGTTAAGGGAGTTTACGGTGTTATCGGTGTGGATGCAGGCGCTTTCGGGTTAAGGTCAGAAGATAGTACAAGCTTGGTTGGAAGGTCAGAATCAAGTCCTGTTTAGACCGATGTAGCTCTTTGTAGTGGAGTTATCAAGTAAGCAGCAGGATTTGGACCAAGTATGCTCGAGTGTGTGTTTGTGTTGTCGGTTAAGAGAGTTCCATTCTTGTGCGAGTGAAGTAAAGGTATCAAGCAATAAGATAAGGGGGTCTTGGGTATAGACTATACTGGGTAATCCGCCATAAAGATTCTTTTATTAACTTCAAGTCGAGGCCGGGAAAGACTATCTTCTCACTGGCTTTGATGCAGAAGCTTGATCCGTTCCATTGTAAGATGCAAGTGTACGAGAACCATAAGAAGAAAAGAAGCCAAAGAAGGACCAGTATTTATAAGTAGTGAAAGTTTCATCTCATAAAGAAGCAGTGCGAAAGTGAGCAGTAGAATGACTAGTGGAAGTTGAAGGAGGTGATTATGACTGTAGCTCAAAGTAGTTTAGTTCGTGACTTTCATCCGTTCGGCGACGATAGAATCCGATGTTGCACAAGATAATAAGTATGAAATGATGTTGAAGTTCTCAAGTAAAAGTAGTGATGTTGTAGTTTTCTCCGTTTGTCGATGATAATTGCCTGCCCTATAGTAAGCTGGCCTTCATTGTCTGCAAGTGTAGTTATGGGCGTCTATGAGTTAGAGAGGTTCCAGAACTTATAATAACCGGACCGCAATTATAAGTACTGGAGTTGTGAGCATGATTGTCAAGCTAGGATTATAGTCTCGAACAGGCAACTGAAGATACTGTGACAGAAGAATCAAGTACTAGCCTTTAAGCGTGGTATGCACTGAGAGTACCAGAAGCATAAGCGGGAGAAGAAGTAGCGTTAGTCGAGTTTGTTGCTTTAAGAAGAGCTTCAGCTGTGCCAATGAAGTCAAGTTCTGGGAAATAATAGAGTACTGGATTTGCAAGATAATCAATAGGGTACTTAATACAGTTATCCTTGGGTGCCAGGCCAGGTGACTATACTAAAGAATTCGCTGTGCTTGTCAAGTCGTAAAGAATCTCTTAGCTTCTTCGCTTTATAAGGCAAGTCCTGTCTTTATCTAAGGTAGGTGAGGCGCTAACGGGAGCTGAATAAGGCATCGATTCTGACCTGAGCCCAGCTTGAACTTCATCTTGAGAGCGCCCCCAGTCAATCAATACTTTCTTCTTTATCGAGCACCTGGGATAGATTGATCAATACTTTCTTCTTTATCGAGCACCTGGGATAGATTGATCAATACTTTCTTCTTTATCGAGCACCTGGGATAGATTGAGGTAAAGGCACTATTATACTAGTGCTCCTTTCCTTGGCTTTTGCTGAACTAGACTATCAAGATCCTGATTCGACTCCTGCGCTTACCCTTTCTGTCATCTGATCCATCCTTATTCTTATTCCCCATGAAGACTCAATGCTAACGTGTTTCATTGGAATGTTTGACTCTAAAGTCAGCGGGAAGGAAATAAGTGTAGTATCCGACTGGTACCTATTGGTAAGGGAGGTAACTAATGTTTGAGTCTAGTAAGGGTAATGAATTCCCACTGGTCCGAATCAAGTAATCTATTTATAGGCTATTTATTTCCTCTGAATGGGGTCTGTATTCCCTTTCGGTGTCCTGAGAGAAAGTCTCTACTTTACCGAGTGGAAAGCATAGGTTCGGAGCAAGCTTTAAGGGGTGAGTTCTTGGGCTCCTAAGGTCTGATTCAATCGTTTTCTTTCATATGAGTTTAGGAAGGCGGTAGTCTTGTCTTGCCCCGTTACTGTTAAAGCTCTTGCCCCTACTACACTGTGAAAGCCTTATATTGATTGTAAGGACATTGAAAGGTGCAGACCAGTGGGTGCTAAGGCGGCTCAGGTTTGATGTCGCCCTACTGAAAAATGTGTGATTCATAAACCTTACTGCAAAGCTTCCTAACTCCCATAAGCTCTTGCACCGCGTACAAGATTTGTGATAGTGCACTTGATTCATGTTCCGGCAAACTAAACGTTAGCCCTTGCTTGTATGTTCCCTTGCTTGAAAGATCCGGCAAACTAAGCGTTAGCCTTTGCTGTTGCTGGTTCCCTCGCTTGTTCCGTTAGTAACTTATTCTTTCGAAATGGATGCTACTTACTTGACTCCCTTCTTTCGCCCTTGCTTGTTTACTTGAAATCTCGGCATAAGATAATGGAGGGCTACCCTATGATATTATTTAGTATACTATTACCTCTTGCGCCTTTGCTATTTAAGAAAAGAAGATTGATTGAGAATTACCTAATATTCTAATACAATAGAATTCTTGGACTTTCGGGGCGCTAACGGAGATTTCTGCAGAGCTTCCTTTCTTGATACCTTAATTTCCATTTGATACTTGACTTTCTACCTTTGCGAGAGCTGTTGATTGTTTCATTTCGAATTCATAAGTTGCCCGTAACTCTTATTCAATCTCACTGACACATATGATATAAGTACGGACTCACTGACATATGATATAATAGAGGAAGAACCTAACCGATATTACTCAAGTACTATATTCTCTTATAGCCTAAAGCTTGTTAACTTCTGGATTTGCTTGTTCCCCGAAACCAGATACAAAGACATCTTTCTTCCCGGGACTAAAGCTTGTTGGGTGAATTGTTTATTGCTCCAGCTCCTAACGCTATACTAGCTAACGTGAGTTATAGGTTTTGAGTGGAAATAGAGTCATCGGGAGTAGTGAATCTTAACCCATTCCTCTTCTCTTGTTTCAAATGCTAAGACTGATTAAATGCCGAACCATTAAAGTGGTGAATAAACCATGAAAGGAATAAGAAGGCGCGCGTGTAAGCGAATATACCTTTAGTGGTCTCGGTCAAAGAAATGAGAATTCTAGCAAAGTGACTTGGCGCATCTAGCCATTGTATTAATTCTACTACTTAGCAACAAGTATAGATTTGACTCCTGAGCTCCAAGGCAAGTGTGCACGGAGGCAAAGGAAAAGAGGGGAGCAGACCTTTAGTTAACATCAACTCAGTCAGGGAATGCGCTAGATGTAAATTCAGTATCATTTGCTAGGGTATAAGTGTACGATCGAATCAAGGGAATCATGAGCTGGGTAATATTGTAGATATTGTAAAAAAGGAGAGGAGTCACGTAAAGGCAAGGAAGCGAGGTCTATTAACAATCAAAAGTAAGCTCTTAAAGCAGATCCATCTATTCCTGCTGGCTCAACACACAAGCTAACTCAAAGCGCACGCACAACTGTGAACTAAACTCGACGAAGAAAGGACTCCCTTTTAAAGCAAATAGTAAGTCGCACCCACCCAATCGCTGTTGCTCGTTGAATGTCATTTCATCTCACTGGTACCTAGTATGGATTTTCGAAAGACTCACCATCCCCTTATTTGGGACTAACTTATCATATTTCCTGCGCCAACACCAACAACCACTAATGAACCCTGCTTTAACGCCTAATCAAAATAAAGGACTTGCGCACTTATTCATTGCGGGTAAAGACACAGCATCCATCCCTTTTGTTTACGGCAACACCTCTTCCCCTATTAAGCGCTCTTCTAGTGCATTTATTCTATAGAAAAGAAAATAGACCCTTGCCTTGACTGTAGTCTATCGCTCAATCCTCTTATTAGATTCTTATGATTACCGATATGAGATTGGATATCTTCTTATGATTACCGATATGAGATTGGACTCTGCTCTGGTAAACTTTCCTAGCACTGCTTCCTTACCTTTTCCAGTTTATTCTTTAGTCTATTCTACAGCTGACTTTCGAACTCCCGAAACAGGACTTGCTCCCGAAACAGGACTGGAACGCTTCCCTACGCGCCTAGTAAACAAATCATTCTTAATTGCACGGTAGGGCATAATAAGTAATCAATGAAGTAAGCGAGGGGAGCCCCTATAGAGAAGTCAAGTTATCCAATAACATAAGAAAGAATAAGGAAAAGATGCTTGACACTAAATCCGTAGTTCTATCCGTACTTTAGTTCCAATTAGCTAATATAAGACCGAAACTCCAGACTAATAATTCACTCCCTTTCCCTTATCTTCTTTTTGACTTGAGAACTGCTTCCCCTTCTATTTCATCTGATTCCTATTCTTTACCTGCGCCAACACCAACTGATTCCACTCAACTTGATTCTAATTTCCCTTATTCTTATCTCGTAGACCTAACTGGCACTGCTGATGAAGATCTTGAAACTGAGTAAGATCTGGTATACTAAACTTTCCCTGCTTAAGATCCTTATTTCACCTCCGCATTCGATTCGAGATCTTCTTCTTAATATGATGAAACTCTAACTCTAAAACTATCTTCTTACCCGAACTAAAGAATAGAAGGAGCTGAAGGTACTAAAAGCCTGTTATATATTGAAGTATATAAAGAGCATAGGTATTTCTTAGTTTCCCTTAGCCCAAGTTGTCTACGAGAAAATCATTCTGAAACTGGAATTTCTCCAACTCCTTTAATAGAGAAGCAAGCAGTCAAAGATGGAACGAACTTACCCTTTAGCGTATACGAAAACGGTCACTCTTTTAGCTGATGAGGGCAGTACTTGAAGTGAAGAATGAAATAGAATATCTGGAGCACCCGCTAGACTTGAAAGAAGCAGTTAGAAAATAGAATATGATTGAATAGAACATTGCAATAAAATGACTCTACTCAACTCATAGGCGCACCCTTCGAGTAAGCCAACGCTATGGGCCCGCTCAAGTACTATATTATTGCCTTGCTTTCGAAACTCTACTCTAATAAGGTGGTTTTTTGATTCCCGCTGCTTCTTGAAAATCCTTTAGGGTTACATACTGTATAGAAGAAATGAACAAAACACTGCGGACTCCTCCAAAGAACGGATTCCTCCTTACTTGAGTTAGAGCATTGCTTCCTCTCTTTCCAGGTTACACTTTCTACTTGACTTCCAGAGTATGCTTGGCTTTCTTTACCTTACCTTTGCTTTGCTGACTGGACCCTCCCTTCCTGTTAGCTATGAATAAGATTTCAATTACCTTGTTTCATTAATCACCACGTAAGCTAGAGTCTTTTGCTTGTTCGGTTAAGGCGGGGTAAGGTAAGCGAAGCGGGAAAGAAATCAATCAAGGAATGCGAAGGCGCCAAGAAAGAAAGAAAGATTCCTGTTCTGTTTTTGGGTGTGTATTTACAAGGTTCTATACCAAGTGAGAAATCTGCTCCTCTAAGAAAATCTTCTGCTTTGCTTCTGCTCTATCTGTATCTTTAGGCTAATCAATTTGTACGGACTTCTATACCATTGCCCTTCTAGTAAGTTAAAGCTGTTGAAATACATTTTGCCTAATATATTGGATCACTAAAATTCCCTAACGTACAAGAAAAGTAGAAGCCCTTGGTTGTTATCGAAACAAGAACTAATATCGGCATCCGCTGTTGTGAGGTTACTTTATTGCCTTACCTTACCCTAGACTCACGCTAGAAGGCAGATATATAAGTGGCCAATTAATAAGTCCTAACCTAAATATAAAGTAAAGGCACATGATCATCAGTGTTACCGCGCATATATAAGTCTTTCTAGTTCATTTATGAAGTTGCAGAAGGCGATACAGAGTACTTAGCGCGACCTTTCCTTGCCAGTACATTATTGTTCCCTGAACTGAACCCGGGTTGCCAACAAATGATACTGTCCTGTTCACGATCACTACTCTTGAAAGGCTGTAACCTCAGATCGAGAGTGCTTTTGCCCGAGATACCCTATTTTCTGACTTTGTGAATTACCCACGCTTTTCATTTGAATTCTTCCTTTCGAGTGTAATTCTCACTTTTTTGTCGACTCCATAATAACTCGTAAAAACTCCTAACTCCCAACTCCCTACTTCCGATCTGTCTTCTTCTCTGGCATCTGATCCTAGAACTTGAACTGGCCTCCTTTGATCTCAAGGAACTCGTAGACCGATGTAAACTTGAATGAAAGCTTCTTTCTTTTCTTCCTACTTCCTATTTGGGAGTGAGAGAGGTGATTGTGCTTGTGTCTAGAGAGGTGATACAGAAACATCGTTTTTTTCGCTTTGATTCAATGGGAGAAGATGTTTTCCTTGGGCTTCCCATCCGTACCAGTAACGACCAGGTGGGTTGACCTCGTTTAGGGAAGACAACGGGAATACTTTTAGGGAACCTATACTAAGTGAGATCGCTTTGACCGATTCGCTCTTTCTTTTAGGTGTAGAGATCCTTTGCTATCTTGTACCCACGCCTACCGGTCTCGGGCACTTACTCACGCCTTTTCTACCTATATCTCCACCTGCTATTTTGTCCCCAATCATAGCGATGGTTGTGAAACTCTGACACGCCACTACTAAATGCAGAAGGTCGGTCCACTGACGTGGGGATAAGCAGTCATTAGTGATTCATTGCATATATGACTGAGACTGGCGAATACACATTACATTAACAATACAATACTTTATTACTTACCTTAACAATACAATACTTTAAAAAACGGAAACATTATCTAACCCTTTAAGGCTCTTTCGAACAGGCAAACTAATTCCAAGTCCTATCGGGGCATACACTTTCATAGGGGAAAATACAGTAAGCTTTTGGACTTTCACGCGCTATCTAACTAGCTATACGCATCCATACTTCATGAATCTACTCTACTATCGAATCATAAGTCCTTCCTATAAGAGGGATTATCAAAAGCTTAAGGTTGAGTTGACCATTGGAACTTGACAAAAAGGCGGGAACGAGTGCACTAGCTTCTACTGGCTTTTCTTCCTTACCGGCTTTTCGCTTAGCATTGATTCATCTCTTTTCTGGTGAAAGGAAGGAAGTTACTGACTTTGTAAGCCTTAGGTTAGGGGATTTGCCATCCAAGTTCCATAATGAAGCAAGCACTTTTAGTTAAGACCCGGCAAGCGGAGTCGCCAGAACTTATAATAACCGGCCTGCCTTAAAAGGAAGCAATTCTACGGATTGGGAAAGCTCGACTCTTACAGAGGTGGGTCGAGGCGAGTCAATAGCTTTCATAGTGTTAGAAGCAATGGAGAAAAAGGAATTGATTCTTTGAGCTTGAGAACAAGCAAACATTCCAATCGTTGAAAACCCGTTGCCAACAAGTAATGTTGAACTTATTGACCATGATGAGGCCATTGCTGCCACTAGCACAGCCAAGTAACAAACCAGTTAGGAAGAAGTCGCTGATACCACTGCGGAAGATGTGGGAGATGGGGAAGCAGAAAAGAATGATGCACAGATTGGCGGCAACGAAGCCTACGGGATAGATGTGGATTTGCACACAGAGAGAGGAGAGAGAGCACCAGAAAATGAAGCAAACAACGTCCCTGACCAGCTATAGCACCCAACGAAGGTCGAGATAGGGAAACAACCAAACAAACTATCGGTAAAGGCTGCTCAATTGATAATACACACTTTGTATAGGAAAAGCCTTTGTCCAGAAATGCATTAATATGAATATAGAATCAATCAAGATTAGTCATGAAAATGAATATGGAATAAATCAAGTAATATAGGATAGAATAAATCAAGATTGGAAATATCTAGGGAATACATAAGGATTTGTTCTTCATGATCGCCAGACAGACTGCAGGCTTCAAAGAAAAAGAGAGAGCCTTGCCCATCCAACTACAAATGGAATAAGAGAAGAAAGAAAGGATCCCGGCCAAGCAACCAACAAAGCCAGGGAGAATAGGGAAAGAGAAGGAGAAAGGAGAAAACGAGGGGATTCAAAGTACCAGAAGCGTCCAAAAAACCATCTTGTAGTAGAAGTACCTACCCTATCTAAATCAAGGGTGGATTACAAGAAGCCCCGCAATAGGATCTTATGATTCTAGATCGCTCCAACGAAGAAAGAACCAAGAGAGCTTTAACTGGCCATTGCATTTCACTTTGGAAAATAACTGAACTACAAGTAAGTGAAAGATCTGAAAAACTCCATCCACTTCCGGTGCAACGAAGGAACGGAGCAAGGCGACCGATCGATGAAACAAAGAGCAACCCAGACCTTGGGTCGAGACTCCCAATAAAGACCGTGGCGTCCATTAGTTTGACTATGTTCAACAAAGCGACTTCCTCCCTGTAGTTTGAGGAGAGAACAAATGAAGGGAAGAGATGCGATTCATCAAAAAAACCGATATAACAAGAAAACTATTACTACTACTTTTTGACTCACATAGTATGTTAGTTAGTACAAAGCTATTACCATACAAGCAACTACAAGTTATGAACCAACAACACCACTGTAAACCGATCCGAACTCATATATATACAAGGTAAAGCGCCAATAACCTAGACAACACTCTCACTCTACTTGTGGAACTGAGATTCTGGTCTTCCTTCTAAAGCACTCGAACAAGACCAATACTTAGAGCTAGAGTCGAAAACCGTGTAGTCGGCCTTCACCTCTCATTCCTTAATTACCAACAATTCTATACAAGACCCCCTTACCCTAAAACCTTTCAAATTCACAAACCAACCGTTTCTTGCTTACCGCCTTCCTTCGCCTTCCACCATTGCCCTTATAGTAAGTTAAAGCCTGTTGAAATGCCATTCGGGAAAGTGCTTGCTGCTTTTTCGGGTAAGTCTTTAGCTTACAGAAGTTCTTTTGGGTAACAACACTTATTCTTACTGACTTGACTACAGACACAAACTCACCTATTACCTGCTGGCACAAACTCACTACTGATCGGCTTCCCTTTGACTTATTACTTAAAGAATGGAATCGAACCTCCTAAACTTGTTCCCGCAGCTTTATGAATGGAATATGTGAGCGCCCCCCTCGCATTAGAAGAGTTTCAAGCGTTAGCGATGAGTTATGGAGTAGCTTGTTCCCTTACTTTACACGCCTAAGCACTTGTTTCATTTGAATAGAATCTATCCCTTGCTCATTATCCTGCACAAGATCGTAGAAAAGGAACTGTGCGCCTCCACTACACTACATTCTACAAATACGGAATGGAATCTTTCAAGGTTAATTAGTAGCCGCCACAAATACTGGCTCTTTAGAAGAGAGTGCAACCCATTCATTTCAATAACCCTCTCTTGCAGACTTAAACACAGCAGGAAGTCAACCAGTAAAACCTAGACTTCTTTCTTGGGCCGAGTCAACTAATACTGATCTTTCGAGGGCTGAAGCAGAAGCTAAAGCAGAAGATCTTATTGATTTAGTATTACCCTTTATATACTTCACAATGAGCTTCTTTCCCGTGAGACAGAGAGAGTACTTTAGAGTGGCGCCAGAGATTGTCCTTGAATTGGAATCAATAGTCAAGCGAGTTCTGAGTTCTAGCCCTTGTATAGAAAGAGAGATGTAACACTCAGCTCACTAACGCTCGTTCTTGTGAGCAACAGTCGGAGTTAGTTCAAAAGGAAGGAGTATGCTTGTCTCTTTGCTTTGAGTTCAATTCATACAGCTTGTTTCTCTTTGCTTTCCTTAACGCGGATTCATCTTCATCCACAGGGCAGCAAATCATAAACCCAATTCCAGGAATGCTTCTATCCTTTGCACCATTTTGAACATCTTATCAGAGATCATCCTTTGAATGTGGGTAACATTCTTGTCACTTGCGAAAATCAATCTGTATTTGCAGGTGCAGTTGGAACTTACTTAGTGGTTCAGTCCAAAGGATGTAAGCCTCGTGATCCCTTAAATGAAAGACAGGACACCCTTGTTAATAACCTAGACGAAAATGGGCTACTGTGGATTAAGACCCTCATGCATAGAAAGCTTTTCAGATGTCAATGTGTAGTCTCGCATAAATCCTTAGGTAATTGCACTTATCTTGGGAAAAGCACTCACATAGAAGATATTTCCAGCAGATTCAGTGAGGACACAAAGTTTCATTAACCTATCTCCGTCTAGCTCGTGAATCATGCAGAACCTAGTGACGAAGAGAGCTTTCACTGGCTTTTTTACTAGATGATTCCCATTGAAAGCGAACTAAAGGTCGATCGCATACTGATCCTGTCCAATCCAATATAGCCTCCCTTCTTTGAAAGATGGATCTTCTCTTTAGCTAATCTAGAATAAGAAAGCAATAGCCTCCCTTCTTTGAAAGATGGATCTTCTCTTTAGCTAATCTAGAATAAGAAAGCAAGCAAAGTGAGCTAATCTAGAATAAGAAAGCAAGCAAAGAGGTATACAGAAGGAGGAATCCCTGAGGTATGTAGGTTTCAAAGATGCCAGGACCAGAAAAAGTGAGATGTTTTTGTAAGGCTTAGAGCCAGGAGCGGAAGAGCTAAACTCACAAACCGAGCTCAAAGCGGGTAGACTCAATTCCACCTTTCATTATGACTTGATGAGAGTTGGTTCCCGTGTTTTAGTTTGAATCCTGACCTCTTAGTTGAAGCATTATAGGATTGATTCTTATAGTTTAGTGTTCCAAAGCGGAATCAAATAAGCTGCGGGTAAAAGTAGCTGAAGATCAAAATGGTATAGATTGATTGATTCGTAAATACACTGCTCCCTTATCTTAAACACTCGAACCTGTACGTGCTTCGTCTCCTTATCCCGATCCTTAAGAAAACTAACAAACAAGGGTTTCTACTACGGAAGCAAACAAGGGTTTCTACTAAGGAAGAAGGAAAAAGTCACGGAAGAAAGAAAGACGAAAGCAAGGGGAAGAAGGAAAAAGTCACGGAAGGAAGAAAGAAAGACGAAAGCAAGGGTGGTCTTAGCGATGTAAACTCAGGCCAAGTCACTACTAACGCAGACTTGGTAAAAACTCCCTAACGCTTGTTTCTTGTGCCGTGTCATCTTTGCCCTATTGCTCTATGTGCATTTGAGCCTAGAAACTAGACCTATGGCTCTGCTCTTCACTGTACCGAACCAGTACTACCCTTACTTTACTGAAAGTAGTGAGTCAGGAGGTAGGTTACTTCATTTTCTATCCGTGTAACGTTCTATTCAATAATAGAGTCAAGAAACACATTCCATAATCATAATAGAGTCAAGAAACACATGAATGGAATTAGAATCAACATCCTATACTCTATTGAAAGGTAACCTCAAACCTAACCAGCAATAGGTCGGGATGGCCTCAGAGCGATTCCGTATTTGATT
Source organism: Musa itinerans (assembly GCA_001649415.1). Classification (NCBI taxonomy): domain Eukaryota; kingdom Viridiplantae; phylum Streptophyta; class Magnoliopsida; order Zingiberales; family Musaceae; genus Musa; species Musa itinerans. Next base: position 392,285 of record LVTN01000167.1, read on the forward strand.
TAGCCGTCTCCTTTCCGTAGAAGTTATGGATTATGGATCTGGGCGTCAAGTCATCTATTCTTAATTCCTCTGGGCGTCAAGTCATCTATTCTTAATTCCTATATTTATATACAATTACTTATAAGTACTGGCTGGCAGCAGAAGGAACTTACTTCTTTTCCTTTTCTTTCCACTCGGTCGAAAGAAGAAGAATAGATCTAAATAAGAAATCAGAATTGGAGCTCGCATCAATAGATCGAGACCACACCACCCCTGGTTTGAGCTCGCATCAATGGATCGCCACCCCGGAAAGCGAATCCTCAGAATCCATAGAGAAAGAGCCGTGACCAAATAGAGAGCTGACTCTAAATGTGCGCAGTCCCCACAAATAAGGGCTCAGGGATAATCCGAATCACCCTATAACCGCTATCATCACGGGCAGATAGTAAGTTCTAACAAAACTCTTCACTTCAATAAAGGAGTAAAAAAGTGCTTTTGAAAGTCGGTGTCGGAGATGGGTCTCCTTATCAGATGGCTGAATAACGATCTTATGGATCAAAAGAAATGTTTCCATCAGCTCTTATAGGAAAAGAGAGACTCCCTCTTCTCGTACTCTCCCGTCCATCAAAAAGTGCTTTCTATTTCGGGTCTTAGGACACGGTCTCATTATAGAGATTTCCTGCGAGTGAGCAATCAAAGCAAAGGTATGAAAGAATCAAGTGGCTAGGATTTTGCAATACAGCGAAGCGTGGTATCTCTTGGCTACCGTGTAGTGGAGAAGTGAAGTTCCAGTGCATTTCTTATTTCATGGCAGTTTGGGGGCAATCTCCGTTTCTGGTTTCGGTCTTTCTGGATCGTTACAGTCAGTGCCAAAGAAGCTTGGGAAGTTCAAAAAGAGGCATGAAGCAAAAGTGCATCATGAAGAGAATCGTATCGGCCCTCCTGCTTACCCCGGCTCATCAATTATAGATCAAAAGCAAAGAGAGGCCAAAACCAGACAGGATCAGGTACTGTCGAAGAATTTCCCAGGTATTATAGAATATGTAACTCACCGGCGGGCTCTCTCCTCTTCCTCTCTTGAAAGTAGGAATTCCAGAATATGGTTTCCGTACCGCGAAACTCACAATGAAAATAGAACCCCTAAACTGAAATTAAGAAATGAGCGCATGCATGGTAAGTTACCTTATTATGGTGTGGGTTACCAAAATCTATCATACCCGGCTAACACCTCTGCATCTGATCTGGTATACCTTCCTCGCACAGCCTCTTAAGACGATTGATGAAACTCTCACTTCGATTCCACTCACACCCGGATACTCTACTGATTGACTTTGTCTGAAAAAGGCGGATTTCCAAGTAAAGGTAAGAAGGCGGGGCTGTTCACTTCATCTTTGCACTCCTTTTTCTACCCTTAATTTACGTTAAGCAAGCTAATCAATCACCTCTCTCTCTTAGCACCAACCTCTGATCGCCCTTTATCCATACTTTGCTGGATTAGGATAAGAAACGGGATATAGATCGCTCCTCTAACGCTAGAAATTAGGACTTGTGCGAAACCCCTAAGAACTCTCTAACGCCGCCACTTGTCCTATTCTTATTCGGCGCCATTGTTTATAGGTGACTTATTAGATCAGGTATTGGCTTTGAAGGGTAGCCCTAAGTGCTTTATACGAGCTTGTTTCCTTGTTTACTTTGAATCTATGTTAGTTGGCGACGAGATAGGTTGGGTGTCCTCCGGTCTGTCTCTGGGAGTGCAGTAGGATTGGAAGCAGGGTCTTAATCAGCAAATTCCATTCAAGTGGAGTCATAGAGATAAGCATCAGTGCGATTGTAAGCTTATTCATGTCCGTCCTTTTCGAGTGAAGTAAAAACTGGAGTTGGTGCAGGCGCTCGAAAGATGGAATCATTTGTTTACAAGGCAAAAGGTCCAGTTGTTTCATTCTTTGATTTGACTTCCGCTTTAGGAGTTAGAAATGGACTCTTTGACTGAAGCGTGAAAAGCCAGTTGAGTTGAGTTCGACAGAATCACCCGATACTGAAGCATAAGATGGAATTGAGGCAGCCTCCTCTCCAATGGAATGACATGACTTCTCAATAAGTGTTTAAGGCAGAAGCTTTACCCGGAATAGGAATCTGAGGTGAGGAAGCAAAGCTGTACCCGGCCGGAGTAGAAACCTGAGAAGAAGAGGTGTTGGGTTGGGTTCGAGTTAAGGTAAGTGATGATTCCGTGTAAAAGTAGTAAACGGATTGTACAGCTCCTTCCCTTGTCGTAGATATAGGTTCTTGTGTTGCAGTAAGCAAAGCAGGTGTAGCGATTAAGTGGGAAGCTGAAAACACCTAAGTAAATCATACGAGTCTATTTTGGTGCGAGTGATCTCTACGATAGGGGTTACAGCCAATACCGAGTTGTGGTCCAAGCAAGCCTAATGCACCCCGAAACAGGTATAGTGCCCATAAAACCTATAAGCTAATGCACAAGTCAATAAGCCGTAAGCGTCCCGTCTCGAACAACGATAACAAGGGTTTGTTCAACCCTAAGCACAATGTGTGGCGAACTATCAACTCGCTGCTTCTATTTACTCAAATAACTTCTTTAAGAATAATGGTTTTGCCCTAGCTCTATCAAGTACTAAGCAATGCGGGTTAGTTGAGTTTATAGGTCTCTAGTCTTCGGCTTATGGAGCTTCTGCGCTCGACTCTCAATCAGGTTAATGACTCGAAATCGGGCTTTCTTGTTGTGGAGCTCCCCGAAAAAGAAGCTAATTCCTAAGCGCGGTGTCGACTCGAATAGACGAAACTTCACTTATACCATGCGCAAGAGATATTCAATCGAATTAAGAACTTCCATTCCACTTCAAAGTAAGGAAAGGAACAAACAACTACTAGCCGGTAATAACATAACTGCTATTAATGTATTTATTGAGTTCAACAAGCAACTAAGAGTTCAACAAGCTACTTACTACTCAACTACTAAAGAAAAAGAGTCAAAGAGTCAGAGCTCCCATTTGTCCTGCCGGTGAGAAAGTTAGCTGAACAGGATCTTGATGGCAGCAAGCGAAATAGCTGCATTAACTTAAGGGCAACATCTATTGTAGATTTCTTATTTCCCCCCTAGGCGAACACAATCATAAACTTTCTTTCATCATTCAGTTAAACAGTCCTCCATCTTAGACTTACTTTTCACCTTAAGCCTGATTGGAAGATTGATCGATAAGAGAGCGGCAGCAATATAAGCAGCTGATTCCAGTTTCTACAGGTATCGAGTGAGAGCGAGAAAGTAGCAAGAACAATACTTTCCGCGAAGATACTCAAAAACCGCTGAAACTGATACCACTCAACCATTATATTCATCACTGATTAAAGAAAGACAGACTCATAATAATATATTAATACATGATAGAATAATGAATGGCGGGTTCCATAACGAGAGTGACTTCATCGGCATTTGTGAGTGAAGGTTCCACAGTTTCATGGAAATTGAGCCTAATGAAATAACATTACCCTTTACCATAGCTTTACCCACCTTTCCTAAAAACCTTTGCTGGACCGCTGCTAAGGAAGGAAAAAAGCATGAAGCCGATAGCTGCTTTATTAGGATGCTTTCTTTCTTAAGCTTAAGGCGGGAAGTCAAGATGATAGATCATCCCATCCATCCATATATGAGATTAGATCATGATCCCTCGCTCTCTTCAAGACGACTAACAGAAGTAGGTTGCTAACACATAGCCCGTTGGATCTGACTCGGTGTCTAAACTGCTACGTGGGGATTGACTCCTCTTCCGGAATACAATAGAAATAGATCTTCCTCGTTGGGGCGTAGCGCACTGGGCAAAGGCTGTATCGACTTTTGGGTTCACCTCATTTCCTGATCGCCTTTATGCGTTAGGCAATACTAAAGAAAAGCAGGAAGAAAGGCATTCAATAGAGATTTCACAAACAAAGGCCAGTACTTATAATTCCGGTTGCTATCTATCGGGCGTGTGTGCTTTCATAGGACGTGCATAGAATTACATAAGGGACAGCTCTCTCCAACTGGGAAGGCTGGTAAAGAAGAGGAGGTGCATAGAAAATGAAATATATAGGTAATTGAATAACAAAACTACATAATTGAATCAAAACTAACTGCATAATAACATAATGGAATAAACAAACTACATAATTGACCCTACTAATATATAATTAAGAGAAAAGAGAATGGAATTACCAAACTAATAGAATGAAGGAATGAACATGTACTCAACAGTGAGTCCCGCCTCATTTATGATCCACATCTACAAGAAATAAGCACAGGGACATTAACCAACTCCTACTACTTAAAACCAACACCTACTACTTAACTTGAAACCTATAGGGACCTCTATCTACTTGGTTATTAACACCTTTTCATAAAAACTTATTTCCTTCACCCGAAACCCTTAATTACATATCGGCAGGCACCTAACCTCAAAAGAAAGAGATTTTAGACTTCGCCTTGACTCTCCTCTGGAAACTCGGTCCCAGGAATGAAATGAGAAAGATGACCTCGTGCCCAAGACAAGCTATCGAGGCCAGAGGGGGAAGAAGCCAATTAGGAAAGCTGGTCTGCTGGAGGGAAATTGATCCATCCGAGAATAGAACTCAAATAGGCACCCACTCCCTACTACTTGCTTATTGACCCGCACGCACCCTATACTAAGAACTAAAGGAAGAGGCACCGAGGCACAAAACTAACGTAAGCGCAACTGAAGCACTAACGCGCTTTAATAACTCTGTAAGCGCGACTTCTATTTACTTAAGTTTCTACTCGCTACCCTACTGCCTTACAGCTATGACGAGCATAAGCAAGCTACCCTTATAAATTCAATATAGGGATACAATTCCCTAAGTTCTTAATAACCCATGTACTCAACATAAAGTCCCAACAAGAAAAGAACTACTTCTATATATTAATACGACAAAACATTAACATAAGGATACTTTAGTACACCTCGCTTCATCAGTATAGAAAGGGGATTCGGCTTCTTACATCAATTACTTTTTTTCTTTCTCTTTTTCTTCGGCTTTTTCTTATTCCTTTCCACTACTTATTCTCTCGTCTTTAGAATCAAAAACTCTCACTTATTATTCTTATTATTAATATCCTAATCTTTTGACTGCCTTTTGATCTTCTTCTTTACATGACAAGACAATTACCTACTGAAAACCGGAACTGAAGGAGACCTTAAGCCAACACCTTGGATTTCTATCAGCGCCAACACCTTGATACTGAAATCGAACTAAACCTTTCAAACCAGATTCTACTCGAAATCAGACCTTTCAACTTCAGTACGGATGCGCAGTTCACTTGAGTTGAGAGTTCCGTTGCCGGTTCCCTTGCCTGCCTACCTACCTATATTTTGGATGGAATTCTTTCCCGTTAGCTCAACACTTAATTCTTTCCCGTCTACCTAACTTAGTGCTTTTACACTCTATGCAGATCCTTAGGTACGATATAGGGCATCTCGTAATAGACTAATAATGAAACTATCAACTCCAACTCAAGTATCAAAGCCCTAGCTCTGAGGGGATAAAATAAGGTATTTGCTAGCCCGGGACCAGCTCTATTCTTTCTATTATTGGTAGTAGCCTTGGCTGTGTTATCATCTTCAAAGCCCTAGTTTTTTATTAAAGTGCAAGTCCTGTTGATGCCGGTATTGGTCTTGTTATCATAGGTTCCATTCTCGTATTCCCAGTCCCCTTCCTTTTATTATTACTTATATATTATTGATTCTTGTATTGATTCTATCTATTCTTTTCTGAATTCTAAGAGTCTCTGCTGCTTAACTCGCTGACGATACAAAAGACCAGATTAATAATCTGCCCTGAAGTTTTACTTTGACTACTTTGATTCTTCCTTCTTAGGGGCACTATTTCGTATTCCCTTCCCGACCTAAAATAAGGAGTTAACCATTCATTCTGAAATTCCCTTACTTGCTTTCTTGCTTCCACCTTTGACTCTTCCCTTCCATAACTCCTATGAGTGCTGCTTCAAAACTGTTACTTGTGCTTTTCACTCTCACTATCCTGTTTTCTCGTTCTGCTGCTACTGCCTCTAAGGTCCTCTACTCCAGCCTTGTCCTAGCTAGCTCAACTACTCACTTACTTATGGGAACGAATATGGGAATACAGGATTAGCAGCCGGTATAAGAGACTCGAAATGCCCCTAACATAGATGGAACCACTACCTATCTTACCTTAACTTGGAATAACCCTAGCTTTGTTGCTTCTTATATGAAGTACGGCTCTGCTTGCTTTCAAACTAACATTCTATAATCCCATTCTTCTTTTTCTCCGTTTTTCCACTCCTTTGTTCAACTAATGTCTCTGATTCTTCAGTGCCTTATTACATTTTCATATATTATAGAATCACCCTATAGTAACGATGAGCAAGTAATAATAAGCCCCGCTAACTAGGCATTCAACCACAGCTAACGGGGCCGCTCCCGGGCATGTCTTTCCTTTCTTTGATTCTTGCTACTTATAAATACTCCCTCTCCTCTTTCATTCTTTCCTTCCTTCTTCTCATTCTGACAATGATGTATATCTGGCTTACTTTTCTTGCTTTTAGTCTCTATCGAGTACCTTTCATTCCTTTCTTTCCCCGCCTAAGAGCCTTACTTATTAGGTTAAGTACTTAACTCGCCCCTTCCACTCCATACGGAAATTATTGGGCTAATGAGCCTGATCCTGTTTTACTGGGCCGCCCACCCTACCTTTATGCCCTCCGGCTTTGACTCTACAACTAATGCTTCTCAGACTTTCTATCTCCTATAGAAACTTTACACTACTTACTTCACTCTGAATTTCCTATATTTTATTCTTCTCACAACTATAGAAATAGATTAGGCTGATAGTTAGTAATCTAAGACAAAACCCGAAGAAAGGAATACTTCAACGAACAAGCAAGAATGATACAAATACCGAAGTTAGGGTTCGGTTAGTCGACAGAGCAGTATAGGCCTAAAGCCCAGAGACCAGCTTGAAGCCTAGTAGTGAAAGCCTCAGTACGGGTGTTTTCATTCCCATCAGTCACCCCAGTCCCATTAGAAACATTCCCTTAGGTTCTATCTTATTCTCAAACTGTCCCCCGCCTTAAAGTCCCGCAGTTACTTATCTAACTAATGGAAATCACTACTCAAAAAATCACTGATGTACTGGAGGGCCTAAGAGAATGTAACTGGCAATAACAAGACTCTGGGGCGACTGCTAATAATAATGGAACTGATTGGTGGCATAATAAAGCAGTAGACTCTCTCAACAGGTGCACAACGACATAGTTAAGGATACCTGAAGTCAGAATCTCCCCTAAGGCTCAAATCACAGCATACAAGAATTCATTGTGGGGAAGTGGAACAGGACTTCGCTGGGCTCTGGTTTTATATACCGTACAGACAGGCTGGCTAACAAGTCAAATACAGAATAGAAGTTAGGCGTTTAAACCCAATAGTTTAGAGTTAAGGATTCGACACCAGGGTTTGATCTAGGTTAGGTAACAAGTAATACAGGATGTCAGGAAGGAGCCACAGACCAATAACAAAGAAAGGTAGACTGAAATACAGTATAGTCAGAATGGGGGGCAGGCTAGGAGCTCTTAGTGACAGAATTAGCAGAAGGATAGTGAAGATCCCACTACTTATAAATACTCAACCGCTACGTGGACTTGATCTTCGGCTTATGTATAAAACTTGACTCGCCCAGCTTCTGCTCTCGGTCGGAGAAAAACCAGGAACCAATTCTGCAGTTGCCCTCACCTTATCCACCTTATCAAGGGTACGTACGCATATAGCCATTTAGGAGATATCCAATTCCATTCGTAGTTTGGAGCGCATGTCTCTATATTAGTTATATTTCTAGTTTCTATGCTAGAGTAACCCAAACTTATAATAACCTGTCTTCAATTCTTCCATTCGAACTTCAAAACTGCTATTCCAACCTAGGAATCATTCACATACCACTTAGATTCATATGTGCTCCAGGCTACGCAACATAGGTCCAGTCCAGTCTTCTCCACAAGGTGAGCAAAAGCAGTTGAGGCCTTCCTAACGCTTACTTATGGGTCTTTCACTACCTCGGTCTCTATGCCAAGGTCAGGTGTTTTTCCCGTTGCTTTCTTGGGGTATTAATGTTTGGGCTCTGACCGAAAGCATTTTGGATGATTCCTTACTACAGTTTGGCGGAGGAACTTAGGGACCCCCTTGGTGAAATGCACTTGGTGCAGTATAGGGTCGCTTTAGAAGCAAGCGTGTGTACAAGCTCGTAATAAGGGACGTGATCTTGCTCATCAAATAGAATTCTGAATATTGAAGCTCTCAAATAAATGTTGCCCTGAACTAGCCACTGCTTGTGGAGTATAGAAAGAGAAAAAATGAGAATTCGAACCCTTAGAGTGGATTAGCAAGATAAAGATCAAAAGTAAGTGTGCATAATTCCTCACAGAGGGCTGTTGGTCCAAACCTCGTTTGTTGTTGGATCGAAGACTAAACAACTCAATACCTCGTTTGTTGTTGGATCCAATCCTATGATGCTTGTGGATTATTGGACTTTTCCCCTCGATCTCATTCTCACACGACCTTCCCCAGTAGTCGATCTCTACTAGGACTTTCCGAGCGAAAGGAGTCAGATTAGTTGACTTTCATGCGTTAGTTGTTTACTTTTTCTATGTTAGTGAAATGAAAAACGGAATCATTGAGTTGACTCTGTGCTAACGGGTCTTAAAGCAACAGATAAAGTCAAAGGAGAAAGTAAAAGAAAGAATAAGCCTAAGAGGGGCAATGAGGGGCAATGCAGAGTTAAAGCCCAGGAAAGGCATAGTGAAAGGCATTACTTTGCGAATTCACCGAAGTTAGTGTTAGTGAAATGAAATGATCTAGAGCCTGCGTGGATAGGTAGAGCAGAAGAGTATGTATAGACTCCTAAGATAGAGCATTAGATCTAGCAGTCGATTCAAAGACGAGAAAGAGGCCCGCTCCCAACACACCTTGAGAATGGCCTTACTTAGTGCCTAGCCCTTGAAAGTGAAGTACTCTCTTAGCACCCTCGCTTTGACTCTTTGTTTCCAACTAAAGTATCTTAATTGCCTCTTTCATATTGTATTGATCGTCTTGTCTGTTTGTATTGAAAAGAGGGGCTAGTGCTTATAAGACTGAAGCTGATAATAGAGAGAGTAGGCTATTTATTCCACATAGCGTATTTGGGTATGTCTTATCCGAGTTGCGGTAAGGGAGTCAAGTTAGTCTAACTCATTAGTAAGATACATCGGAATGGGAACTGGAATGGGAACTCGGAATTGAACTCCATAAGTAATAAGTCCACTACCACTAATCAGAATACAGAAATCACTACTGAATTATACCAAGTAGAATGCTATGTTCCACAGAGGAGACTCATTCTTCTTCTTGCTTCCCGGATTGACTCTTCTATGACTGGGCGCTTATTGGAAGTTAACTAGTGCTTAAAGGCTATCTATACTACACCAACGATAAGAAATGAGCTACTTTACTTTTCTTTTTACTTGACTTCATCTAAGTCTCCCTTTTCTGGCACATAAGGCTTATTACTTTCCTGTGTATATCAGCCCCTGCTGCTACTAGCTTTTATTCTGACTATCCGGCTTGCCACTGCTGCATATTTGTCCACCTGCACCCCTTTGTTAAGTCTGTTAGGCATCGGTTCCACTGTTATGGGTGGTATTTTGCATTCATGTTAGGCAGTAGCTCCATTAGTGTATGCCCTATAGGAAAATTCTTATTATTATTGATTTTCTTCTTTGTTTTACTAGCCATCGGCAGCTGACGCTGCCCTTGTTGTCAGTGTTTGGATTACCCGTTTTTAGTTGCTGTATTAGAAACTATAGTTCGATCCTGTGTTGCGAGGCTTTCAGCACCTTTCACTTCTCAGTTGAAACCTTTATTCCCATTACCGAGCCCTAGAGCTCGCTTTCATCCTTAGTGTTGAGTTACCGGGTTCTTAGGTCTAATTAGCATTCCTTATTTTGAGTTACATTCCTTCTGCCAAGCAACAACTACTATCAGATATCATATGAAAACCAGAAAACACACATATTCCATTAAGTGAAAAAACGAATAATAATCAATATATTAATGAATATAAGAGAAAAAACAAGTAATAATAATATGAGTCACTACTGGATTTAGGGCTACAAGGCTCATAGCTCGTATCAGCCCAGGGCAGTATCGCTTATCCGCTGATTCATTCTGATCTTGCCTTTGCTTTTCCACTCTCCTTAAAGAAAGAAAGGAATGCAAAGGACAACTGTAAGTAAGTTTGATATATGTGAGAGATATACCAGTATGGCGGGTAGTCAGAATGCAAGTAGGAGTTTGTAAGTGTCAATCAGAATTGTATTCATCGGTATCATAGCTCAATCTAGTAGCCCCAAAGCCTTACTACTTACATCACCAGACCAGCCAGTGCCTATCTTGTATAAAGCTAACTCTCCTTTTATTAACTCTATTGCTTAGCGGCTTAAAACTCATACTAGTGCTTTTCATGCTTTAACTCGGAGTAGGGAATTCCACTAAGAAGTCAAAGGCTAAAAGAACTACGGGATCACTGCCGGAAAGAGTCAACCAAAGAGCCAAGTAACTGCCCCTGTTCGAGTATTATCTGTAGGAATGGCGGGCTTACTTCTTTGTGTTTCATTCACCTGATCCCGGGTGCCCATTCAGATAAGAAGAAATTACCTTAATATATTAGTTGGCATACTAACCCTCGTACATGAGAATGCAAGGGACAATTACATTGGTGAGTTAAGGTGAGGCAGTGAAAGAGTTGAACTCAGATATATAGGTATTAGACTAAAAGCAAGGGGATCGAGTAAGTATCAGTCCACTCAAGCTAAGCTTTAAGCAGAGTAGTTGGCATTCTCTCTATTTCTTGTTGTGTGTGCTATGGTATACTAGAGCTATCGATACAGACTATTTCTTGTTGTGTGTGCTATGGTATACTAGAGCTATCGATACAGAATCAACCCAAGGAGTCAAAGGCGGATATCGTATCGAGGAGTACCGGGCAGGAGAGAAAGAATGAGTTAATCCCCAAGGTATTATTAGAAGTAGTTGGCTCCAGAGTTACGAGTTTCATGATGAGAAGCACTTGCTCCATTATTGGTAGTATCGACATAAGTCTCGTAAGTAGGAATCCTGGAGTCAAAGAAAGGAGACATAGGCTTATAGGTAGGAAGTATCAGTTTCAAGATCGAAGTAAAGGATGAGATAAAGTAGTATCGGACGACCCCCCACGAGTGAAGGCTTATTGACAGTGGTGTAATTCCTAATTACTTGTGAAATTCTTAGAAGCAGTAGTAGACTTCTTACCTCTTAGTATAGCCTTGGTAGCCCTGGCTCACTCTTGATTTTTGTGGATTTGGGTCCCCTACTAGAAATACTTGTATTAGAACACCAACCACTTATGCAAAGGCCTTATCCACTGAGTCGCGTCTTACTCAAACTACTGGGATCAATTGTTAGCCTGCTCTTCACCACTTGCTTTCTATGACTACTGATCCCCAGATCCTTTTATCAATGCAGAGAAGAAGCAAGCACATAACTTATTAGGAAACTTCTTATTATAACTCCCAGAAAGGACAGTAATGCCTTAAGGTCTATTGCTTGTGAGTTAGAATCCACAGTTATGCTTTCATTCGTACCACTACCACTATGAGTCTAGACCCTATGCTTAAGAGCCTATTACGACAGTACTCATACTTACAGAGCCTATTACGACAATACTTAGCGTCATTCCTTGTACTTGACTTGTTCCTGTCACTCCCGTCTTTCACTCTTAGGATACTGAATCTAAATCATATGTTTCACTTACACCTCTTTGCTTTCAGACCAATGCCCCTCCTTGTCTTTCAGGCTTACTTTACTGTTGATTATGATATAGCGTATAGGCGATAGAATAGAATAGAATCCACCAGTAGCAACCACAGTCCCATATGCACTAGTTTCTTTCTAACTTAATAGATTATTGGATGACCGGGGTAGTTGTAGGTTGGTTCCATCATAGAAGTTACAGAATGCAAGTGATTAGATCCATTCTTGTTAGCATCGGATCAGTCTTATTGGTATAAGAGAATAGGGCATGAAAGGTATACTCAAACTTATCAATACAAGAGTAAGATCAAGCAGGGATAGACTGAGTTACATGAAAGATAGACTTAGGTTTTCTTGAGGTACTTGGTGGATCCAATGCGGGTTTCAAGAAATAGAAGCGCTTGTTACATTCTTTCCAGTAGTATAGATCTTGGCCCTAGCTGTGAAAGCCCTGTTGACGGTAGTTATATTCTTATTAGCCGTAGAGTAGTTGTTGCCTTGCCTTATACTTAGGAGTTGGTTTACTACTTCTTTGTTTCATTCTAATACTTGTTCTTTTCATTCTTGTCCCTTGGACCACCTCACTAGACTGGATGCTTACTTTCCAACTTTCCACTCTTATGTTCGAGTTTTCGTCCTGTACTTACTTGGTTAATCCTGTAGTTAAGGATACTGCCGATGTCCCAGACTTATTTAATGGTGGAATAAAACTAGCTATCAAAGGAATAACATAGGGAATAAGGAACTTAGCTACCATCTCCAATAAAGGAAATAATAACTAGGGGTCGAACTACTAATTATATCCACAATACTGCCAGCAGCTTTGCAGCCCTTGCTTTACTTACTATTGGGTTGACTATCCTTACCGCAACTCTTTACTACTATTCATGGTAAACTGGGTATTCTCTTATTATTGATAGGAAACATCATTCTTGCTGGTCCGGACCTCAAAGCTTACTTTCCAGCTCTTCTGCTCCCCTTTTGAAGTATGCTACTGCTTTATCTCATTACCACGCTCCTCCATCCAAGTATTACTTGCCTGTCTTCTTAGCCTTATCTAAATCCTTTGTTTCACCTATGAGCAAGTATACCAGTTCCTCCCCTCTTTGATTTCTCAGTACCTTTGCCAACCTGTCTTTTAGCGCCACCTTTTCCGCCTATAGGTCTTCACAAGCACCCCTAACTAGAAATCTTGTACTCATCTCCTTGACTCTTGTAGTTGTCCCCGGCATTATTGAACTAAGCGATATATCAGACTCTAACTCGAAACAAGAATGGATCTGCTGGTTCTAAGAATGTCGCTGTTCTATTGGAATTTGGTACTAATGGGGGGCGGGAATCCAACTCTAAAGTAAGGACATAAGAGTAAGTACGATATCTATGCGCATATAGAATAGAAGCAATAACACTAATGGAAAGAATGCTACCAATGCAAATAAGAATGACCCTGCAGGCTTGAATACAACTAAGAAGTCAAAGAATAGGTATCAGATCCGAGAGAAGAAAACTGTACCTTATGGGCTGTACTGCTACTAGCGCTAACATGGCTTGCTACAACAACACATCTGTATCTACTGCATCCGATACTTAACTTCAGTCTGCTTCACTCTTTCAAACGGGAACTACCTAATTGAATTCATGCCGGGGAGCCATCGCAGGCAGCTGGAGCTGCCCTTACCTTACTTCTATTCTTTCTTTAAACACCGCCAGCTGCTTTGCTGCCCTTACTTCCTGTTCCTCATTCTATAACTAAGTCTTTGTCTCCTTCTTAAATCCCCCTTTTTCTTTGACTAATTACTTGGATTCTTGTCTATACTATACTCTCATATAAGTCTGATTGTTGTGGATTTGATTCTGGCTTTCAGACGAATAGGTTAAATCAAGAAAGCAAGGTAGGATAGTTAGGGCTAGAACGGGCCCCACAGTAGTAAGAATGCCAGGTAAGAATAAGAACGATAGCCAGTCGAGTAATACTAATAAAAGATAGGAATGCCAAGCGAAAACCGAGGAGCAGTAGACTAATACCTGCCCACATAAGGCATTGAGTTCAGTAATTGCAGAGCTAGAAACAGGAGCAAGAGCATGAGACCAACAAAGCAAAGAAGGAAACTGCGCCTAGGAGACTTACGCTTACTACAGGGAAATCCACTCTCAATTAAGAATTAAAACATACCTGCTATAAGTACTGTAGCTCCAAAGATAGAATTGAAGCTCGGGGAGGGCATATAGGAATCTAAAATGTCTGGCACCAAACGGGGCTGAAACAAGTGCTTCTAATACAATAACTGGAAACTGGTGATCTAACTATGACTCCTAGTAGAATGGAATTACTAACTAACAGGCTACGACTACAGCTTAGTTTCTTTTCCCCCCTAGCTCTTAAACGGATATTACTTACTTTCTTGCTCCTGAGCTCTAGAACTTAATTACTGGCACTACCTCCTTTCATTCCATAGGTGTAGTATACCTTTCCCACCTCTTGCTCTTACTATACTTTATCTAATTCTCGTATTTGTCCCTTGCATGCTTGCCTATATGAGTTAGATCCTTCCTTGGTTTGTTTAGTATGCCATTGCTTCCTTCATTCTTGACTCCCTTCTTCAGGCTTGGACCTAGGACTACTGCCTTACCTTTAAAACGAGCTACTTGACCCGGCACGCTACTACATTAGAATGAAATTACAAACTAGAAGATTCCACTATGATGGATGGCATCGACACCCTAGAATTATTAGTACAAAACCAAGACTTATAGCTATAGTACCTAACAGCTATTCTTACAGTTCTTTGGCCCTTCCCAGCCTCTTACTTGCTTCTTTCACTCTGAACCCCCTACTAACAAACTACCGCTCCCTTATCTTATCTTATTCTAAAATCACTGGTCCCAATGCCTTATGTTCGAGATCTAGACTCAACTATCCTTTCTATTAGGCTGACTTTCCTGACTGCTATTCTTGCTTATAGGTTTGTATCTTCCACAACAAATACTTTCTTTCTGAGACCCTCCTTTTTGATAGGCTCCAATTTGATCCTAAGCTATATTAGGTGTATTCCATTAGAAATAGGACTCGACCACCCGGATCAGGATCCTATGTTCTACTATCGGTATGTCACCACCTCGCCCAACTCATACTATCCACCTATCACTGGTGCTCCTCATAATAGAGCTAATGACAAACAGACTTTGACTACTTAACTCGAACCTCGCCTTCCGGGGGCGCCTTAGCTTTTTCAATGCTATCATAGAATCATCACTAACACTGTCAACAGGACAAGACTTACTAGAAGGGCCCGATTGCTGCTTTTAACCAACCAGCCAGTATTGGATTCAGTGCCTTCTTTTCCTTCACTTGACTTTCAGGGCACAGCTTATAGTGCTTCCTCTGATCCTAGAATAAGAACGAACCGAACGAACAGGGTGTTGCAGATCCAGCTTATTTACCTTCATTTGCTTTATACTATTACTCTAGAGGAAATGAACTAAAGCCAGCCCTATCCTATCTATAGTACTTAACTCGCTACTTAACTCCACCTTGAAAGCGAGGGGAAGGAGTGGTCCTCTCTTGTTATTTCAATCTCTATACATTGCTTGCTCTTTCTTATCTAGATTCCATTATTCAATGAACTTAAAGGAAAGTCGCAGATATTTCATCAAATTATGTATTTTTGCGAAGGTTAGTTGACCACCCGGAAACAAAGTAAGCAAGCGGGTATTCCATGAGAGATAGAGATGGTGTTACCGCTACCCGTGAACAGATCGGAGAGACAAGAACTGATATCACTGCTGAAGATCTTTATTCCACTTATGCATACGTAGCTAACTTAAGAGCTATACTTGATGAACCAACCGACTACTGTGACTTGCTTCTTGCCTTGTACCGAGGAAAAAATGAATTGATTCTTTCGAGACCCTGTATATAATAGGAGTGAGTAATCTTACCTAAATCTATAACTAAACACTGCTTCCCTTTCTTTACGCTGATTAAGATCCTTTCCCCATATTCTTTACCTGATTGATTCCTAGCCCACTTATGAAAACTGCTCCTGACGTGTAATTAAGGTCTAACCCCTCTTTTCATTGATTCTCTCTCTTACCCCGCAGCTTATCGAGTTCCATACTCTTCTCCTCTTTAAACAATATCTTCTCTTGCTTCCGCTTCGCCATATGATCTTGTTGCTTTTTCTTGATGCTTTCAATTATCTTATTGATGGAACATGCTTTCAATTATCTTATTTATGGAACAAATAGAGTTGGCGCAGATAGAACAAATAGAGTTGGCGCAGCGTATTTACTTTCATCTATCACTGGTGAACTCACCTTCTCTTATGTAAGTTCGTGGAAGAAGATAGTCGTGTAGAATAGACTGATTGTCCTTCTTAAGGAGCAGGTGTTGTAGAAAAGTAAGCATAAGAATAGCCTGTTGAAGTTGAGTTTGAATCAAATATAAGCGGAAGCCGAAGACGAATCTCCCCTCTTTGCTAATACATAAGTCTCAATTCTGTCCGAAGCGCTAAGTTAATAAGTATCCGATCCGGGGCTCAATTTCCTGTTTTCACTGGCTTCTATATGTGAGTTTACCGGGGAAAGGAAATATGTTACCCATACATAAGACAATGCCTGAACTACTTCCACAGCGGATTAAGCTTCTCTGAGACTAATAAGGATTTTGAGAAAGCCTCAGATACTTCATCAAGCTCCCGCTTTAGCCTTTTCTTTATAATAGGATGCAACTGGATAATAAGATGAAACAAGGGATTATTAAAGAACCAGAACAGGACTACTATCTTCTTACCCTACCCAAAAAGAGTCAGAGCACCCCAAAGAGATTCGAGTTTGAATAGGTATACTGCGGTCATTAGTCGTGTCTTGTCTAGTAGTGACTTTCCTAGTCGCTTGGCCCGTTCTCAGATGCTGTTGTGTCGAATAGGTTGTTGCTGTTTTTGACAATAGTAATGGTCGATCGATTGGAGCAGACCGGATGTAACAAGGGGGTTCGCGACCTGAGACGCGCCTCTTATTGACTTCTATTAAGTAAGCCCCAACTGTTTGATTCTTGCTCTTGAGCGGTTAATTGAAGGGAACGGGTGGTTTATGGCAGGAAATGGGCAAGGCCCTAAAGCGTCGGGCCAGATTCTTTCTAATGAGGTCTCCTTGTCTTTTTCTAATGAGTCTCCTTGTCTTTGTAACCAGCATGAATTCCTGAAGTCAGCAACGAAAGATAGGGATTAATAGTAAGTCTCTCGAGTTAGCTAATGGCAGGAAGAAGCGGATAAGATCCCGGAGGTACTACTCGCCTTCTAACAAGACCATATCTCTATTACCTGTCGTAGCCTACGTGAGAAACAGCAGCTAACCTCTGTAACTATTTAATAACCAGCGGTGATAGGCTCTAGGAAGCAAGGTATAGATGTTCTTAGTTGCGATAAGTGGCTCTTCCTATGGCTCTTCTCTTCTGCTTGCCAGTCGGATTATTCCCCTCCGAAATGACTTTTTCACCATAGATGTTATTCTTCCAAATCTATAGAGGCAGGCATGGGTCAAATAGAAGAAACAACTAAAGCTAGAAGCCGACAGTGATTCAATAACCTACCAGGCATGGGTCAAATAGAAGAAACAACTAAAGCTAGAAGCCGACAGTGATTCAATAACCTACCGGGGCTATCATAAGATTTCTACTAATTGGATGGAAGTGGGTGTTCCTCGAAGCTTATACGAGTGGAATGGAATACAAACAATTGTAACACCATTCTCAGGAAGTGGACTGGTTCGACTGTGAAAAGATAGAAGCTGATGTATAGGACCTTATTTATGTGTGCCTAAGAATCCTGCCTGAGAAAACCAGAGTAGTAGGGGCCCAAGGTCTATGATACCTAAAAGTCTTCCAAATGAGTTTCTAGGCGGATATTATCCTCTGAGCGAATCTACGCCATCTTAGGTGTTTTAGCACTCCGATCGTCTAACAAAGAGGGGATTGCAGCCTAAACCAACAAGATCCGGTTGCCCATCAGTTCATTCATTCAAGATCCGGTTGCCCATCAGTTCATTCATTTTGGATTTCCTCAAACATAGGCACGATAGATCCGTCTTCATGCAAGGAATGTGGTAAATATCCTGGCAAAGGAATCTTCTATAGATGGACCGAAACCTGACCTAAAGGATTATCCTGGGGCAGCAAAAGTGGTTTCAAAGACTTAACCCTTATCCAATTGCAGCTAACGATGCTTCTTTTTTTGTGTTTACTTACACAACTAGCCCAACAGGAACCTCTGAAATATGGGACTTTATTACAGTAAGTGGGGCTCCTAGAGGATATCTATTTCTATCTTAACAAAGGTTATCTAGGTATCGATCCTAAGAACATGTGCTAAAGCACCTTTCCTGCGAGAAATCCTATGAATAAGCTTTTGGGGGAGACTCCGCTTAGATCTTATTCTTTCTTCTTGTTTGTTAATGGGTGGGCCAAAGCAAAGCTCCTAGCGTTAGCGAGAAAACTACCTATTTCAAGGCAAGGCCATACAAATGGATTGATTCTATGGCAAAGGTGGGTCTGAGTGTAAATAGCTTCTGGGAGATCCCAACTCTGAAAAAGAAAGGGTCAATGGATCCGTTTCGAACTTCGGCCTGCCTTATTCTTTTGAGGATAGGCATCGAGGCTATAAGACTGTGATACAAAAACACTCAGCGAGGCAGAATCTTCCAACCATTTGTGTGTGTTTGTAAAGTAATCCAGTTCGGCCTGAAGACGGGTAAGTCAGTTTCGAATGGGAGAGCAAAAGAGGCGAATCTCAATGACCAGACGAATACGCAGCAAGGGCATCAGCCTATGTTGTTACGCCAGTTATTGTAGAAAAAGAGTGAAACGACCAGTTATTATAAGTTCTGGGAAACCCATATTTGACACCTATTAGGTATAAGGTAAAGACTCTCTTCCCGAAGCTTTTATATAAGTGATTGAACCTCTGATATAAGTGATTGAACCCTTTCCCTTTATAAGAAAAGAAAGTGGAAATACGGCGAAAGCAGCCTAGCTTCCTTCTTCACAGACGTAGTAGTGATAAGAAAATGCTCATGCCGTTGACTCAGATACAAGACTGAAAGTGGTTGATGACGCCTTTGAGTGGGAGGCCTAATGAATCACAACAGGTTTCATCCCTTTACAGGTGTTTTATGAGGTCTTCTTATCCAGCAGAACACTTGCATCTTGCTTTAGAGGCCCGAATGCTTTTCATTCTTCCATCCTTAGATCGAGGGATGAGGAACCGGATTCTCCTGCTTTCCGGAAACCTATTTGAGCTCCTGGTGTAGGTTAGTGTTTCAATTAGGACTATACATTGGTATACTTTTCTCCTCATCGCTAGCCTGTTTCAAAGAGGATAAGAGAAGGTATTCTGGCAATATAAGGCATACATCGATTCTTTGGACACGCCAGAACTTATAATAACCGGCACAACCTAGTCACAGTTGTACGCCCACCTACGAGACCAAGGGAAGAAGTGCTCTCTCTATATTGCATTGCCTTTGAAGTGCTCTCTCTATATTGCCTTTATTTACTATATAGTGAATAAAGTGTGGGCAAAAGAAAGGGATATAAGGCTGCAGTGGAATCCAGCGTCAGGATAGAGACCAAAGCGGGATTCAATGACTTTTGAAAGTGAAGGGATGAAATCAATAAATCGAATAGGAGAGGGAGTTGTCGTCCAGCCTTAGTCTTTCGACTTATAAGTTATTCTACGCGAGATCCAGTGCCATTGAGAGATTTCTTTTGACGTTACGATATGTCTCTGGGTTTACCCCAATAGAGGGAGGATTGATTCCTCTGGGATTTCTTCCTCTGTTGCTATAACTCTATCAAATTGCTGCTGTTTCCTATTCCTTAGTTTACGCTTTCTAACGATAAGTATCCGATGGCTAAAGCCGTGGAAGGAATACTCTGGCTAAGGCATTGGAGTGCCCCTAATCCCTAATAAGAGTCGTCCGTCCTTCTTATAAGCCATTTCCCATTACTGGTCATAACCTTATAGCATGGGATATTCTCTTACGGGTCATAACCTTATAGCATGGGATATTCTCACAAGTCATAAGTGAAATAGCACCAAGAGCCTAAAGAAAGGAAAGGGTATCCATAGTTGCAAGTTTCAGCAATGCTTTGTCTTTGTTGTTACTTTCATTCTCTTCTATATGCGTCACACTCTATTGCTATTGCTTCTTTTCTTTCTTGAGCGAGAGGTTAGTGAGCTTTGTTTTGTTAGTAATTGATGGAATGTGCTTGCTTGATAGATGTTGATGGAATGTGCTTGCTTGATAGATGACTAACTAGGAATGGAACTCGCATTTAATCAGTAGGAATATGCTTAGCGCTTAAGAAGGCTATAATCCAAGGCAATAAGGCTTTCACGACCCGACGCACTTAGGCGAACTCAAGGCTATCGCTAATAGAATGGATTCATAATCTAACCTAACAGTGCTTGTTTGCTTGTTGAATATCGGCATAATAAACCCTAGAAATCAATATCGGCATAATAAACCCTAGAAATCAAGAAAGGACATAAAAGTAAGTTTAGTATTTGGCTTTCAGCACCTCACTTAACTAGAAAAACCAAAAAGAACCTCACAGCACCCCAGCAACTCGATGTAAGGAATTGAACTTCAAAACCACTGATAGAAAAAAGTCACTGGTAACCTCTGAACGGCATAGCTTGTTTTTCAAGACTAACGTTAGCACTCCGCGAAACTCCAATAAGCATTAGGTGCTGTGCTGTAGTTCCAGATATAAGCTCTGCTGAGGTGTTTGTCTCGAGGACCGGAGTACGTAAACTTGCTAGTCGAAATCCAATATGGGGCTTTCGTTTCGATATTATTAATAGTAAGGTAAAGCGCCGCCATCCGATCTCTAGTAAGAGCCAATACCTTCGATCGCTAGTAAGAGCCAATACTAATATATATGTGCCTTTACTGTTCGTCCTGGAGCAGCACCGAAGAACTTAATCGCAGCGCATCAACGCGAAATGGCAAACCCAGGCTATGGAATAGGGGGCTGGTATCAAAAGGAACCCTCCCTGCTCATCAACTTCACGCCGTAAGTATCAGTACCGGGCACTTTTCGACCCTGTCTGTAGAATGCTGGCAATCCAGTGTTGTTATTAGAGAAATGAATAAGAGGAATTTGCCGTTAAACCGAGGTGGGGGTTTGAAAGACACATCCATCATGGAAGGGGCTCGCTCACTCACAAATTGATGCTTCTTAACAATGGGAGCCTTTACGAGACGAGTCATGGCGCGTGGAGCCGGGTAGGCGTATGGCACTCTTCGACGTCTTCCGGTCTTTTTCTCACAATATTCCCAACATCATTATCCAACAAAGAAAGTCTAGATTGAGTGGGTGGGAAATTACTAGAAGGTCGCTCTCCCGGAGTGAGGGTGTTCGGTTTTGGATTGGACTCAAAATCGGGTTTCTGAAACAGCTAACAGGGAATGACCAAGCCGCATCAATGTAAGGTAGCCGCGTGTCAGTCTCTTTGCTCACTCTTGGGGTCTAATGTTTTCCCTGTAATCCGCCAAAAGGTAGGAAGGGAGCGTCAGGGTCAAAGGAGTTAAGGTAAAGAAAGAGCTAAGTTCTTGGCACATTAAACCAATTAATGGGTGTTGCTATCCTATCTCTGATATATCGATATCTTGAGCTCGTTCTTCAATTGCATAAGCATCATCAAGGGTAAGCCCATGGAGGTTGATTGCCATTAATGAAAGAAAGAGTGTTTTTCGGATGGAGCACCTTGCACTTACTTATCTAAGATTTGATGAACAAATGACTAGGTATTCTTTGGAGTTAGCTGGGGATCCATGCATGCGAACTTGTTAGACTATTTGCCTCCGCTTAAAGAGTTTGAGTCCAGAGCCCCTTTCTTGTAGTCTCATTAATAAAGAAAGCGAGCGCTGCTCTTCGTCTGGAAGCATACCGTTAGAATATGATGTCGGCCCAGTGGTAACTACTCAGTGCTTCGATGTTGATCCAGCCTATTGAAGAATAAGGTTCCCAGTAAAGATACTTTGTCTCCAATTGCTCTGCAGTCCTAATCTAAGTGATCTTCGACTGCATGGATCCAACCTCTGGGTACTAACTCATATACAAACCTCTGCTCTGCTGCTGCTGTAACAATCGAGCTACCTTTCTCCTAGCGGTGTTCCTTTTCACTTTTCCTTTATTAGACGTCGAAAATGGTATTTCTTTCTAAAACACCGTGATGATTGTCTGAAATCCTACTTCCTTCCATTCTTTCTGGAATTTCACCCGTATAGCACGGCTTCACGTGGAAATCTAGCTGAGCATTGAAACTAAAGAGGGAAAGGAAGATAGTAAGGAAAGGACTAGACTAAGCCATAGATTAGATGCGGCATGCAGGTCTGTGTAAGGTCTAACCACTGTTTTAAGGTGAAGATTCTGAATCAGCTTCATTGTTACCACCATCTATATAATCCAAGAACCAATAATATTGTATCATAATACATATCATAATACATATCATAATAATCATAATAATTATATCATAATAATCATAATAATTGGAATCAATCGTTCAGTGATCGCTACGCGGGGCCCCACACAGTTTCAAAACCTATTTCCTTGCTCTTCCTCACAGTTTACCACGATAGACCACTCACAGTTTACCACGATAGACCACTCACAGTTTACCACGCCAGTACTTATAATTCCAATAAATCTACATAGCTCTCTTGAAAGGTGGAGCTTCGCGGGGATGTCAGCCAAGGCCTTAGGAGCGCAGCAGGTGATTCTCTCCGCTTCTTTCAGTTCTGTCCCTCCTCGGAACTGATACTTAGCCTCTTCCTGGCTACTCAAAGTCGGGATGGGTGCCACAGCTTACTGGCGAAACATCTCCTATCTTTCCATAGTCTATCCCACTCTGACAACTAATGGGAGGAAAAGTCTTGCCCGTCCTGTCCTCACTGAGTTGATCTGGTGCCCACACTGTTGCTAGTCCTCTTTGCTTTATTCGCTAAAGCACATCTCCAGTCCCTTGACCGATTCCAAATGCACCAAAGCATTGAAGAAAGAGATGATCGAGTATCTTAAGCCATCCTAGGCGGTTATCCCGTAGCGTCTCTGCCGGCTACTTTCTAAGGTGTCGGTTTTTCTTCCTATCCTAGGTTACAATCTTCTAAAACTAGGGTTTTTCTTTGGGACAGATTGGATCTCGTCAACTCCTTAGCTTTACCCTCGGGGAACTCCCTTTTCGCCTTCGACATATGAGAGATATCTCTACCAAATACAAAACTATAGAGTATACCATAGAACTCAATACTCTCGTTTTCCATCGACAATTTGAACCTCACAGAACTTTTCCAAAGTGCAGATTTCTTTCATGAATTTAGTGAGTTATGTGCTTCCCCATCAGGGAAAGAAGGCACCCTCTTGCATTATCTTCCGCTTCCATTATATAGGTTTGGGAAGGATCCATCATTTACTTCATGGCGAAAAAGTCAACCTTGGGAGTAACGACAGCCAGACATATAGAAGGGAGGTGCCCAGAGAAGATATGAGCGAGGATGGGATAATCCTGTTAAGGAGAAACAAAGAGGCCTTTTAGCTAAGGTAATAGTAAGGATTACAGGGCCTATCTTACTTGCGTGCTAGCGTTACTGCTTATGTGCTTGCCCTCCTATCCGTCTTTAACCAACTCCCATTTAATCTAGGCTAGTGCTTTAGTCCTTCTTTTCCCACCACAGCAATAGGAAACTATCAAATAAATGGTTCAAAACCAAATATCCCGATCTCTCTCTTGACTTTCTAGAATAGGAGATATTTCCTCCTTTACTTTACTTGCTTACTTGTTCTTGCACCCTTGCCCAATACTGAATTTCTCATCGAGTCTTTTCCCACTGGTTTTATGGAATAATGGATTTAGCTTCACCCTTCCTTAATCCAATATTGGTATAGAACCAAATCCCGTAACCTAACAGCTGACAGCTCCAATGACGAATCATGGGCTGAATAACTAAAGAAAATCGAGTATAGGGACCTTTTTCTCTTTGTCTCAGATCGATGGTTCATCTTACTTTAGGTACAACTTCTAGATATCCTCGTAGACAACTCGATCCTTATGTTGTTTCGTTACTTGTTCGTTGATGAGTTCACAAAGTATGCAAACCGCTTTACTTACTAATGGTCGAATTGGGAATCCTTATTTCTTTCCTAACATACCCTGTCAGGCTGTTCTCATGCATGTTATTTCTTTCCATTAAAGTTGACTTGCGCCAGAAATGATAAGTACTGGACTTAGAATTCCGGGAGCTCAAAACTATAGCTTTTACATGAGTTCTTTGATGAGTTACCGAATATCATGATGTATCCCCTATTGCTTTGCTTAAGAGTTAGTATGAACAGCATCAACAGAGTTTGTATCAGCTGCATTTCTATAAGTGTTAGCGAGCCCCGATCGGATCTGTCAATAACGAGCTGACGACTACAGGGGAAGTGCAGCACCTGAGCCCAGCTTTACACTTTCGCCTACTTTGCTAAGATAATAGATAGAAGGGAAAGAACTTAAGTACTGGCGGCAGAAAGCAATCCTTCCAACCAGCTAACCCGCGGAGTGGAACACTTACTTCGGCCAGGTTCTTCTATCAGGCCCGGAGATTTGGATTTCTTTGTTTTTTATGGAAAAGCGTGCCCTATCGCTTAAAGACCCCGACCCACCCGGCAGGCGCAGTAGGAATGCATGGTTACCTGACGCTTCATGGGACGGACGTTCGCTGTCCCACTACCTCTAATCTAACCCTACCTCGTTGAATCTAACCCTACCTCGTTTCCCAGGCGGCACAATAAGGAGCTAATCTGCTTGCTTGTGCAGGCGAGGACCGCTCGGCTAGGGCGCTCCATAGGGGCTTCGAGTGACTTGTTAGGGCTGTAGCAAAGAATCTCAAGTAACTATAAGCTGCTCCGCCCTTTGCTTTCTCCTTTTGCTTCCCATTTCCCCTTGACTATGGATCGTTCCTTTTTTACTCCACTCACAAATCCATTCGATCTTATTCAGCAACTCGGGTCGATATGTTTTAATGTTCACATCATGAATTTCTGTCGCGCTCGCGTCATTCGATGGCCAGTCGGGAGGCGACTTATTTCATTCCAATTCACATGCTTCCATTCCAAAACGAGGGGGCAACAGCGCTACTGCTAAATCGACTGGATCTAGCCGGAACTACATCTAAATCCTATGGCGACTATGACTCTCTTTGGATCACGATTTCCAACTGGATATCTCTTCTGGGCCGGGTCGAGCCTTTCCATAGTGCATCGTATGTAATAGTATCGAGCAGTTCCTTCCCAGATCGATAAGCTTGAGCAATCAATTCTCCCATACAGATAGAGGAGCCTCCGGGTACTTCATTACTTTCCTCTAGCTTTGCCTCCTTATCCACTACGGGTGGGTGAAGTTCATCTCGATGATATCGTTTCCGCGCGAAATGGAACTTTCCCTAAAAAACGCTTTGCTGCTGCTAGCTCAGCCACTGGGGCGACTTAAACAACTGCCATAGGTATCCATCTATCCGGGTCCTCAGCCGGAACTCCTTCGGGCTATAGAGATGGATCTACTTAACCCCTCCGCTTCTGGAACTGTCAAATGGTTGGTTGGGGGCAATAACCTTTCTAGATCATGGCTTGTAATCCCGTAATCGTATACAACCCTTGAAAACCGAGTTTGCCTAAAGACGGCATAGAAGAGCAAAAGTATAGGATTTCGATCTGAGCAGGAATTTCTCCCAGATGAGTGGCTACGTTTTAGGGTGGTAATTGGTTGCTTGGTCGAGCAGCTGCCCCTTGCCAAGGTGGTTAGGTTTTCCATAGCATCTGGGGCCGAGGCAAAGTTATGGTTATTACAATTAGCGTAGTGTTTTTCAAGGCTTACTTCGGAGAGTACCGCTGCTCTCGTTTGAGTATCTTCTATCTTTATTACAATCGTCTTCTTTCTTTCTTTGTTACTCCTGTTGCTGCAGAGCCTATGTGCTGTTGGTTTGACCCTGCCGGGGAATATTCGAAGGTTCCGATTGTCGACGCGCTAAGTCATTTTTTCCTGACTCCTGTAGGTGGGTAAGGCAATAGGTTGGAAAAGAAAGTCCAAACTGGCATTGGTAGCATGCCCGCGGTACCTGTAGAATCCACTGTATGCCTTTTGGTTGAAGTTCGGGGGTTTGGTGTTGTGAAAGAGAGCAAGTAGCTTCCGTTACTGAACGGGGCAAGTATACCTAGGAAATCGAGATGGGGATCCCTTTTCTCTAGCGGAAGCAACGGCTAGGGCATAGCTAGGTGCTGGCTCAAGTACTTTTACCTTAAGCTGTGGTTACATCGGCAGGATAGGTTCTTTCACAGGTGGGTCAGGGCTCCGTCTTAAGAAGTGCTTTACAGGGCCTAGGAACTACCATCGGTAGGGCTCGCTTTTTTGCCTCGGTTTGTTTGTTTTCGCTTGTGTTTCATCCGTGCCTGTATTAATTGCATAAGTCATTGTGTTTTGTAATGATTAAGTGGTAGAAGTGAACAGTATGTTAGTTGTGCGAAGCGTTGTTAACAAGTATTTAAAGCTTTCTGAACTCAACACTTGCACCTGCTTCCGGTGACTACTACGTCCTGTGTTTGAGTGCTGTGCCCTTCATTAATGTAATGCGCCATCGCCATCTAATCTCACAAGAAAATACTCCCGATCTCCTATCCTTTTACCGTATTCCTTTATATCTCCTTGGTTACCTACTTCCTTATAATAGAAGATCAAACTCGACTTATAGTAATTCCAATTATCCACGACAACTAAGGGAAAGAACTACACTTATGCTAGGCCCAGTACTAGATGATGACCTTAACAACACTGCTACACCAACAAGTACTATCTTATGATTCTATTGTGGACTAGGATGAAACTCTCAAGAGGTGTGTGTTTCTTCTTCGCTCTCAAGATGATCTTCTGCTTCAAAGCCAGTAACCGTCATATATTCTCTCTGTCCTTATATCGCTCTGTGAACCCCTTTTCTCTCTCCTTGCAAAGAAAGCATGTAAATATCCCTTCACTTTCAAGTCACTTCCAGCTTCTAAGCTAGCTTGCTGCTGATTTACGCGTATTTGTATTATGATCCTTATCTTCGATACTTAATTAGAACAGGAGATCTATGTCAAAACAAGCCCCGAGAATAAGCGTTAGCACCAAGCACTTGCTTGTTCGAACTCTCCTCTCTAAACCCATCCCCTCACTCGCCAATGAAAAGCCGTTGTTGCTTGTTGTTTCATCTAGTGGACATAGTATATAAATAGGAATTTCTGGTTTGATCTCTAATAGCATATAGGATAGGAAGATTACACCAAATCACCACTACCGCTAGAGTGTTTTGCGCAACCATACTATCCACCCTTGTTTGTTCCCAAACCTTATTTATCAACTAGTTTCTTTCGCACGGAACAAGTACTGTTTTCGGGAGCTTTACTCGCTTAACTCACAACTGCCATACCTGTTCTTCTCCTCTGCTCAACAAGCAACGGGACATATAACAGCTAACGTGAGTGAATTTACTGGGGGGGCAGCGCAATAAACAATTCTTAACAGTATGTTAGTAAAGGGATAGTGGGATGATGTGAGTATTTACTAAGGATTTCTTTACCAAGTGCAAGATAATCAATTCATGTTTTCCTTTCATCTAAGTGAACCTTGAGAATTTCATCATTGACGTTCATAGGTTTGTATAGAACTAAGTTACAGGAGAGTACACTCCCCGGAGACAAAACCCAGTCTGCACAGCAAGCGGTCAAGAAGGAAGCTTTAGCCCCGAGCCCGAGAGAGAGTTAGTATTGAGTGAGAGAGAATAAGCTAATGCAGTGGGTGCGAGTGTTTCATCTGTGGAATCTCCCTCCTCTTCTATAATCGAATGCTGAGGTGAAGTTAAGGCAACAACCAAGATCTGAAATAGGATAAGAAGTCGAAGTCAAAGAAGCAGCGCCGAGAGGCCGGATCTTAAGCAGCAGAGTGTCCTGTTCGCAAGTAAGGAGCAAGTGGTTCTGCAAATGTCTGGGCTTTCTATTTGTTAGTGGTTCTGTAATAGGCGCTTTCCCTTTCTTGTCTACCAGATCTGATGCCGGACCGGATAAGAATCATAATATTCCGAAATATCCGTATAAAGAAGCTGTTAAGGTTAAGTCTACGGATATTACTGCTTGTTCAGGTAAAGAATAGGAATAAGCATCGAAAGCTGTGCGAAGAAAGTCAACGAGATCAGTAGATGAAACAGAATCATTAGCTAGGTATTCTATATAGGGGTTACCAACCAGGCTAGGCTCGCTAACAGGAAGTTTCGTTTCAGTTTCCAGAGCGGGAGAATCTGCTTCAGCTGTATCAAATCGAGTAGCAAGCGGGGGAGTATATAAGTCTTGAGTTCACCCACCCCACAATAGAATCTTACGCGCTCGCAAGTGCAATGCAATGACTGGTGTTGGCAACGAAGCGGGAAGGAAATAAGGGGGTGGGAGTTCCGTTCACTACGCAGTTCAGTCTCAAGGAAGGGACTCTCACTCTAGTGTTCAAGCCTTATTATTTTGCCCTAACTTCTATGTGTACATTAGACTAGTTTCTTTCTTTGCGAGTTAAGTCTACTCTAGAATCATAAGAAGCAGGATTGGATAAAGGAGCAGGAAAGTATCAAGGTGTTGTCGACGAATCCTTATTTCTTCGTCGGCTTGTCAAACATTTCATTTCTCTATTCTAGCAAGTAAAACATTCCATTATGAAACGGAAACTCGAAAGTCATATTACTTGTACCCGCCGTCAACAAATACAACTAGAATGAGGTAACCAACCCTGCGCTCTAAACTCAAAAGTAATAATTCCACAAATATTTCTCATAATTGCCTTGCTCTCCGGCTCTCCGAATAAAGTACCTTTCTAGGCTTCAAATGTAGTACTTTTGCCTTGGTGGTATCTCTGAGCTGAGCTTACGAGCTTACCCGGCTTCTTATCTTATTCCGTTACTTTTGATCAAATCAAAGAATGGAATTGCTATAAAGATTACACTATTCTATCAAAAACTCAATCAACTTATCTCCTCTCTTTCAACTGCTTCCGCTCCAGCTCTACTTTAGGAACTGATTGAACTCTTTCTCTCTCTTGCACCACTAATAGAGTCGTTGCTTGCACTTACTTATAACCAAGCAGCTTGTATTCTTCTTACCTTAATCCAGCTTGAACTTAATCTATCGAGCGCACTTTAAGAGCATCTAAGATTTGAGATCTCTGATAACTCAACTCTACCTCAAGCACAACGTCTTTCTTCACTCCACTTTCCTGTCCCGCTTCCTATCTTTCTCCTGTTGATTATCGAGTGGACTTTCTTCTCGTGATACGAGCTTCTTCCCTTGCTTCCCTATATTGAAGTTAACAGACTGATAATAGACCCTTGCTTGCAGTTGCTGATCTACCTGTTGCTGTAGCCATCTTTCGAGTTCTCTCTTTTTCTTTCCCGATTATTTGATACAACACCTCCGCAGAGCTACTAGATACTTTATTATGAACTACAGCCAACTGGAACTGTTAGAATATGCTTATAGCACGAGCACCCAAAGAAAAGAGACTTGTATTCAGTACAATGTGTTTCCTTGCGCAACAAGTATTAGATTCTTCCCCAAACAGGACTTCACTTTCGGGTTGCCGAAGATGGAGCTGAAGCAACAGATCTTTCAACATCCACTTTTTCTCCATACAATACTTTTGCACTTGACTTGATACTTCTTGAAGCATCTACCAGACTGTATACTTGACTTGCAACAGGCTACTATACTTGATACGAGACTGCTTGAGCAACCCACCATTACTAAGTCTGGGACTGTTTTCGGCTACCCAATGGAATATCTCTCACCCGCCCCTATCATTTAGTAATTGAAACTCACTCCCTTTCTGTCAACAACTCCATACTTGAAACTCCTATAAGAGCATCCCTGTATCCTCGGCGAACTCCACTTTGCAGAACAGAACCAACAACACGGGCATCCTATCCTCACTTACATTTCATCGTATATAAAGTCTGGACCACAACGAGTCACCAATGGAATCTTTCCTTTCGAAGACCATCATCTCGTCCAATTATTCAAGCCAGTACTTATAATTCTGTAGAAGGCAATTATTCAAGCAAGAAGGCTTATTTCCAAGTAAAGCTGAACAGAAGAGCCGGTACTTATAATTCTGGCATCATCAAAAGTAAAGCAAGGCAAATAGTGAATAGTTTTGTTACGCCGGTGTTTCTTATTGATGAGTTTCACTACAAGGTCAGAGAAGGCCAGAATCTCGGTTAAGTCAATAAACTATATATACAACATTTGAGCTAGAACGGGACATTGACAACTTGGACTACAACTCGGGGGGCAATCATAATAAGTCAATTCTAGAGTGACCTCTGTTCGACTAATAAAATGAGGAATAATTCTCCCTATCTTGCTTGCCCACGTGACGCCTGTTCTATGGCATTTTGTCTAGAATGGAAAGATCGCCCTCCTCTCCAGCTTCGTCGCTTACTTTATCCTCTGATCCGGATCCATATCCTACTTCTATTAAGAAGAAGAGCTTTTCTCTTGAGACTGGTTTCTATCCGCTCACCAAAGGCTACAAGGCGTCCGACGCTCTTCTAAGCTAAGGATTGGAATCGCCCTTAGATTATAGTCCTCCTAGCTCATGAATGAAAAGAGTAAGTAGACTCCACTAAGCCAACCCCATTAGGCAGATAGCTTACATAATTCTGAGGAAGACCAAGGGAACGATCTCGAAAAAGATGGAAAGTTCGGTGGGCTACTCCTCTTCGGACATTCTATTAGAAAATAAGAGAATCAAAAAGAGCCTAGCAGCATAGGCTGTCTCAGAGCCTGGAGGTAGCGGCCCATATGCCGTGTCAAAGTTTTGCACTTTAGATTGAGTTGCAGAAGGGAATTCCCTTTGAGGTCAGTCTTCTTTTTCTAGATTTTAGCGATTCCTAGATCTTTGCAATCTTTGTCGCCCATGTGAGAAAATACGATTTGAAGTAAGCATCTCTTGTAAAAGAGGAGAAAGACCAAATCCCTATAGAGCCCAAACAACCTAAATAGAATTATCCTACACGTTTGTCCCCGCCCTTCCCTTAAGGGGTTTTAGGGTCAGAAGTGCGCCCACTAGAACATCCATGTATTTTCTCATAAACTTGATGAATGCATTTCAAGATATAAGGCTTTCTGGCTTTCCTATTCTAACAGGCTGTGAAAAAAGATCTCCCGTTCTTCCCCATCAACCAAATATGATTTGATCGGGCTCAAGGATTTGATGTTTGCTTACTGGCTTCAACGAATTAATAAAACACTAGTTTTCTGTCATATCGCATATCAGCTGTCTTTGATTGACTCAACATAAGGCGAAAAGGAGCTAACGATAGAAATGTATATTCGACTAACTTGACTAGTATTCCTCTCGTATTACCTTATCATATCTCATCTGTTTTTTCTCTTATCATATCTCATCTGTTTTTTATGCCTGAGGCTTTAGTGACAATTGAAGTCCTCCTACCAGCCATTGTTGAGCCATTTCTTTTGACTTATTGGTGTTTTTCTTACCATCCCCTTCCTGTGCTTAGCCCCTCCTGTCGTAGGCATTTTTCCTTGATCTTTGAGTTCCAGGCCTTATCTTTTAGATCCAGTGTGTCTTGCCAGGCTCCATCCTTCCTTTGCCCTTTTAGCCATCCATTGGAAGTTCCCTTATTTCTACCAGGACTTGCGGACTTGGTTATGACTGTTACTATATACTTAATGGGGCTCCATACTTTGTCTTCCCCACCTTATGTTGATGATCCTGTTCGTGCATCTTATCTAGCTGATTAATATCTTTCTCGCGCTTCGGCTTCTCTATCTGTTACTTTCCTCGAACTACACTTTCATTTCAAACAGATACATCATTTCCATCTGTAGCTTCTTATCTTGCTTCTGCTTCAGCTGTTTCTCATTCCATTAATTCTTCAATTCCATTAAAAAGGGGAACTCGACTCTAATGCTTCTTCTTTCGTTGACAAAACAATCACTTATTCTTCTGTTGCTTCGACTGAGGATCCCTATCCTGCATCAGCTTTAGCATTTGATTTACATGCTTCCGCTCTATCTGTATCTTAGGGCTAATCCATCTGTGATCCTTATGATTCTATTGAAACTTCTTCTTTTCTTGGATAATTCAATGATAATGCAAAGGAGCGAGCACCCTGTAGAGATTCTTATTACCTAACAGCGTCCTCTCTCCTTGACTCCACTCGAACTGAAGATTCCGGATATCCTCTTCGCCAGCACCAGTAATTTCATTTGATACTTCCCTTACCACATATAATCCTTCTTATTCTCCCGCTTCTGACCCAAGAACAGAACTTACGTAAGCCTACTTAACCGTCCGTGGGCCCGCTGATTCTCTTACCACTTCCTTTCATTCAATAAGTGTTCGAGCAAAAGGTTAACAATACCTTCTGTTCAGAGTGACAGATGACCTATGACTTGCTTGTTCAACATTGAATTCATTTTCTCTATCTCTTGCCGTTAGTGGACTGATAATAATTGCACTCTTTTAGCCGATTCATAAAGGTATTACCCGGTCCAGTACGAAGTGTTATATCTCCACTCTTTACCAGTACCCTGCTCGCTACTCTCCTCAAGCACATAGCAAGTAATAAATATACCAGGAACAAAAAGAGAATCCGGACGATGCACTGAATAAGTACATTCTTCTTAAGCATTCCGGTGGGCATGAATTATCTTCGGCTTATATATAAGACCCCCTTCTAGTAAGTACCTTTTCTTTGCGCTCTTACTTACTATAGGTTAGGTGGTGCACCATCATATTCCACTTTAGGCACTAAGTGCAAGCCAAGAGCAGAACCTTTTGCTTGTTCCTCAACTTTCATTGATACTTTAGATCCTACTGCTCGAACGGATTCTTCTGCTTCAACTGATTCTTATGATTCTATTGTCGCAAACACAGATGAAACTAGGGATGAAACTAGAACAGTCTATTCAACAACTTCATATCTTTATTATGCCCCAGAACTAGCATTTCGAACATCATTTCCAGATCCAACTTCTTATAATGCTTCTAATCTTTCTTAAGATCCTAATTCAGATCTTTAACAACTACACTTGAATCTGGAACTAAGCTTTCCACTTCTAGCTTTCCACTTATCGAAGTAGTAGGAGAGCACATTACCGCCATGAATACTGCACTAAAGAGGTGAAGCCATAGCTTACTTATTTGTTTCCGTTGCTTGGACCACTAAAAGGGGAAGCTCCCAGAGGCCGCCAGAGATCGTTGAGCGCTTCCACTATTACCGGGCAACTGTAGCACAACCCATACAATGATATACTTACCGATTCAACGCCTTGACTTTCTCCTTCTACTGAAACAGATACTGATCCCTCTTATTCTTCTGGAACAATACTTGAATCTAGAAATATACTTGAAGACGATGAAGACAGGAATGAACTTAATATTAGCACAAGTCAAATCATTCTTAACAAAATGCTCCCTATATATTATAACCTTAGGGATGCACCTGCTAACAACACTGAGTCTGAGTCTTGCTTAGGCCATGTACTATCTTATGATTCTGCCCCATTAAGTTATTAACCGCTCCAGTGTTTAGGGCGGCTGGTTAGCTAGTCCAAATGATAGATTCAATGATGAATTAACTGCTTCACTTCTCTCCTTCTGCCCGTTGATTAAGTATGCTGCTTCCCTTGAGGGTTCCCTTGTCTACCTCAATTTACTTAAGTGTAAGCCTTAGCCTTTGAACTCTATCCTCTTTCGGTGACTGGAAGGGCCAAGCATATACTACAGTTGCTAGGCAGGTTGTTTTCCGGGATTTTGGATAGCCAAGTGGTAGGTTGTCTCCTTGTCTAGTAGTTACTTGAACTTACTAGAAAGTGCGCTACTTACTATGTTGCTTGCCGGGCTACTTTCATCGCATGACTTGTTTGTACTTTTTCCCTGGCACGACCATTATATCGTCTTTCTTAAAGTGGAGCGGTAAGCGCGGTGTCTATTTTGCCTGAAATGGGTGAGCTACTCCGCCACTATCTTTCCAAATATATCTCGGCAGAAGGACCTGGAAAAGAGACGATGGAGACAGGATTGGAGGAGAGATGGGCTGTGTGATCGGGAATCTAGTGTGAAACCCATAACTGATTCTACCAAAGATCCAAATCGGTGATTAATGGCCATTAGCCAGAGTTACAGAAGATGAATCGGAGGCAATTGCTCTTCCCTTCGCCCCTAGGAAAGAATTGAGCTACAATGGCCGGATCGATAGAGCCATAAGAGATAGACCGAATGAATGGAATTTACCACTCCATATACTTTAGAGCGGAATTACACGGAGCGCTAAGGCATTCTCATCGAAGATTAATGCCGTCGCCTAATTCTTTCAACCAATTGTATCTAAATAGGCTATCTCTGTCCCTATGCACCCCAGAGTCCTAAAAAGAGCGCTTTTAAAGGCATTCTCAAGGGGTGATTAAAGCAGCTTTTAGTTCTGGATCATCATATGCTTTTTTATACCAATCGTCTGAGAAAAGAGAGTCCAGTCCCTTCATCAAAATAAGACATGGATTGTTCTATCACTTCAGATCGCTATGCTCATGATTAGTATTATTTGTATTAGTTGATTTTTGATACCTTCCATTGAAGAAAGAGCCTTATCTCACCTTCTATTGAAGAAAGAGCCTTCTCTCACTCCTTATTTTCTCTATCATATCGGGGTTCCAATTCATTATCCTTTGATAGATCAGGAATATATAACTCCTACAAATCTCATTTGATTGAGTGGGAATCTTTCTTTACCGTGTTCTAGTTCTTTGTCAGCACCTTATTGACCGTATAGTTATTTGTCCAAAGAAAAGGGGATCATTGAAGCCTAGTCCCATCACGGCAGAAAGCAAGTAGCTAACAGAGACAGACCGACCTGGAGTAAGACACCAACCAAGACCAGACGATAGATAACATATCCCTTATGAAAGGCGTGAAACCAGGAGTCAGACACCAAGACCAGACGATAGATACCATATCCCTAATGAAAGGCGTGAAACTCGTCTTTGGGAAGAACTTTCTTTGCCACACCTTGCTTTACTGTTCTTCTCTTTTTCCTGGCATAGAAGCCCCTGAACGCTGTGCTACAACTCCTATGATTGGCTAGACATCTCCTTGTTCGGGTCATGCACACCACAAGTAGACACAACAGGACCTTTGATCTTGATCTTCCACTTCCTTTTGGTAAAGAGATGGCTAAGAGCATAAGCTTATTTACTAGCTGGAGATGGCTCTTTCTTTTCTTTGCCCATAAGCTTATTTACTCGAGCTTTCTTTGCCCATTATAAGTAGTCTATCTTTCTTCCTTTTTCTTTGGCTGATTGACTACTTCCTCTAGTTTGTAACTCCATTTATTGTCTCGCTCTAAAGCATTCTGCAAGTGTAGCTCCTGTTCGAGTGTTGTCTAAGTATACTGGGTTCTGTTGCGGTAATAGAATCATAAAGATCCGGTTAAGAAAGAAAGTCTAGTTCGGCAAAAGCAAAGGAAGGAGCAAGGTCACATCAATCTATACCTTGTGCTCAATAAGATAGAGGAGAAATTGGTTACTTGGAAACGGAATAAGCGGGTAAAGGTCCTGCCCCAATAAGTCCAGATTTCCACATTTGTGGAGTTCCTGTTTTCATATCAGCGTCAGGTGGGTGCAGTAGATGTTGTATCGGAAGGTGCAGTTCCATTTCGAGCAGTGGGATCGTATTATAGGAGAAATGCATTTCCAGAGCCGATAGAGATCTTCAATAAGTTATTAGCCATAAGAGGTCGTTAAACAACGAGAAAAAAGCTCATCCCTCAGCTCCCGTTGGCGCCCCAAGAGAATCAGTAGTTCGAAAGGAAGCAGCAAGGCATTGTAATGGAGAAGAATAAGGAACTGTTTCTTTCATAAGAAAGAGAAGAAGAAGTGTATTAGAAGCTGGATCTTTAGCTGTGGAAGCAGTTATCAAGTAATCCGTAGTTGTTGGCTTGGCTTAGAGAGCAGATGCTGTGCTAAAGATGTATGTAACCAAGGATAGGAGATGCGTAACTAATAGCGAAGATAGGTGAGATTAAGTATATTCAGAGATGGGTGAGATTAAGTATATTCAGTATTTGTTGACTCGGAACAAGATAGGCTTTCAGCACCTTGTGCTAACTGGGGTTGGGGCAAGAACAAGTATAGTGCTCGAAAGTCAACAGCAGAATGACCGGACTTAATGCTGAAGCCTTGTAAACAAATCACTTGTAAACAAATCATTGAATCTTTCTCTTCTTACCGAACTCTACCTTAGTAGCTCTTCACTCTTAGGCTCCTGGGCGAAAGTCTTCCCACGCCCACCAAGGTGCCAGTCTTCTAATACTTACTTATATTGAAACATGCCATTCCTGTCTCTAAGCCTCCGCTCGTTAGCTACATTTCCTATGCTCTTGTTTCTGGGTGTAACAACACTGACGCGTAACAGATGTGGATGTCCAGTAGTCAGAATAGGAGTTAGCCCCTCGTCCACTTTCCATTCTGAAACTCTCTACTTGCTTTCTTGGACTCCTGGTCTGGATCCTGACTTTGATGTATATGAGCCCTTAGCTACTAGACCTAAATCTGACTTCCGACCTTGCCTTTCCCGCCTTAGAGTATGTAGTCCACCTCTTTTTTGGAGTATTTCCTTCCTAACTCATATTCTTACTGCCTACCCTATATTAGGTAGAGTCTTTTACATTACTTGCTTTTAGCCTTCCCTTATTGACTCGAAAACTCATATATATATGTATTACCGATCTCCAATCAGTATTTGTATCTCCGCCAATCCCTTCAAACTATTCAATGCCCAGCTCCGGTCTTCTAATCTCTCTATTTGAGTCTGGCTTACTTACATCTAAATCTTACAAACTTGCATCCGAATCTGATTCCTCTGTTAACAGGAATGGAACTGGCATTAAAAGGCCTTCACTCACACGACTCAGGATGGAATTCGACAAGCAATAGGCTTTGGAAACTAAGAATTTAGGACTGAACTTTGATGTAGGAAGCTATAAAACTACCAAGTAGGTACCCGTAGAAAAACAAACTAGACACTCGTTTTCTTACCTATTCCATTATGGGTGTGGTTTGGGAGTGGGAAAACGATCTGAATAAGAAGGATGAAATGCTACTCCGTTCGCCTTGTAAGATTGAGAATACATCCCTGCCCCCTGTCATTGCTTTTTCTCCCCGGGGCTTGGGATCCATGAGTATCATCTGTTAGAAACTCGGGATCCATGGGCATCATCTGTTAGAAATCATGCGATTGCCTGCTTCGAGACTCGCCTTTCCTTCGCGGAGGGGCACGGTCGTTCCCGGAGTGGAATCAGGTGGGAGATTTGGATTTCCAAATAAACGTCGGAGGCTATATCTGTATGTAAAGGAATAAGAATAAGGTGCTATAGCTAGAAGTCGGTGCTTTGGGTGCTCCCACGAATGCAAGTTGTGGGTAAGGTAGTAGGTACAGTTAGAGTGTCAGGATAGGAAGTAAGGCTTGTTATCTGCGATTCGATTCCCTTTCGGTGTATGGAGATTCCTTATTGTAAGATAAAGTATCGGAAGCGGTCTTTCAAGCAGGAGAGGAAGTCTTGTCAGGTAGGTAGTAAGTCCTACCAGAGCTAGTTTCAGTCTGCTTGACAGTAGTTCTATTATTAGAAGCAGCAGCTCGCTTCTTACTAGGAATAAGTTGAAGACCAATAGAAGGAAAGGCAGGCTTATCGGCATAGTCTCTATTCTTTCTAGTATTGGTTGCGTTCCTCCACTTATGAGTTTGATCCTCTTTAGTGAGTTGAATCCCCGGTTTCTTAGTTAAAGTCCTTGTAAGTGCTATTTTCATTCTTCCTTAAAGGTTCTAGTTTGCTTAGTAACTATTGTATTCTTGTATGGGGTGGCCTGATTCATAGTTTCTAGTTCAAGCCTCATTGTGCACTGTCAAATTCCCTGTTAGTAGCTCCATTCTAATAGTAAGTGAAGTCAGAACGAAAGAGGGGAGTATTGTGAACTAAGCACGGATCCGAGTGAACTAAGCACGGATCCGAATCAGTAGCTAAGGAATGGTAGCCAGGGAAGTTCTACTGAAATCAAGGAGCCTATTACTGAGATAGAGGGCATAAAGGCGGAGAGCCTGGTGGAGATACTAAGTCTAAGCTGGTGCATCAGGGAATGAAGCTAAAAAGCATGAATCTAAGCCAGAACTTATAATAACCGGGAAGTTGGAATCAATAGGTGTTGTTGGCGAGCGAGGAAATCAATCAAAGGTGTGATGTAGCCAATAGGGGTGACTCTACTTATTATATTCTATTATGGGTTTAGCGCATTGATGTTTTGGTTGACTGCATAAGTGAGCATTATAATCATAAGAATAATGGAAGGAAGTATACAGGTCATAGTGGAAGTAAGTATACCGATCGCGGGAACTAAACTGAAATCTCTTATTTTTGGAATTATGTATTTCTTTTTGACCAGGAAAGCATACAATACACGACTAACCAAGCGCCAAGCAACTACAAATATGATAGGAATCAGAATAGATTGTCATCTAGTAATAATGAAACTAAGAAGTCAGGATCCAGATCAGGTCTTAAAAGCAGTAAAGGCAGGGGGATCCAAAAGGAGTTTTGCGCCGCTTACTTGGAATGAAATTCTTATAATATGGAGTTTTTCTCTTATAAGCAATAGTACCAACCAGCTTGAACGCAAAGAGATATAGGCCGGTAGCCAGTAAAGCAAGAATAGGAGTTAATGGTATCCACCCCGCTAGCATACTTTTTAAGTGACTTGTATTGAGTTAAAGCCTATTTGTTACCTTTCTGTTTACTACTCGTTTTCATCTCGCTATCAGTGGGTTCGGCTTTGAAGTAAGCATCTCTATCCTATTAGGTAGTATAGTTAGGTCCAATAGTAAGTTGGAGAATTAGATAGAGTAAGGAAAGCCAGGTACCTTTCATCAATAAGTAATACCCGCCCAGGAAGGAAGTATTCTAAGCCAATAGCTGGTAAAGTGGGTAGTAAAGTCAGTCTGTTAGAAAGCAAAGCAAGACTCTAAGGAAGGAAGTAGCAGTCTTTTCAGTAGTGGTGGATTTCCCGATTGCTAATTAAGGACCAGTTAGTGCTTAGTCTAATTCCCTTTTCTAGTTTGATTCCAATAACAGTGGTTAACTAGCAGTGGTTGAGTTCCCTTTTTCCAGCTCGAGTCTTGTTAATAGCCAGTTCAATCAGTATTAGAAGGTATCAATTGCATTCTTAGAAGCTGTAGTACTATTCTCTTAGGTTTACCCATAGTACAGTGGTTGGTTTTATTCCTATGATAGTAAGGTCAGTGCAAGTCTGTTTATATAGTAGGTGAAGCCTGTCTTCTTTGAGTACCGCTCTTAGAAATACTTGTTTGGTTCCTGTGATCCCACATGTTAATTATGATGATTAGACAGTAGGGTTGTTCCTTTAGTTAGTAGGACCATACCCTATTATAGCTTTTCCGTTTAAGTCGTTAGTTCGATCCCTGTTAGCAGTGGTTAAAGGATTGTTGGCAGAGGTGCTGGTTTGAAAGCAAAGAGAGGCAAGGCAGGCTAGCGGAAGTAAGTTTCAGAAGGTCAGTTAGACTAGAATATAGGAAGAGAGCAGGCTTAAAAGCAATAGTAATGGAGTTCAAAGGCAAATAAAGAATTGATATCTTTAGATACTGAGTTAACCTCGCCATATGCATCGAGGTAATAAGGAATAGGCATTGATGCTATTTACTAAAGAATCAAATAAAGGGGAGAAAGAATCCAATACGAAATACATGATTTACCTCCACTCCATAGTAAGGAAAGTTCGAATTTCATAAAGTAGGGGAGACATAAGAGAATAGAACCTAGGCTATCAATACTTGAACCAATAACTAGGACTTTCTATACGGATTTAAAAGCTATCTTTCCTGGCTTGAAAACTTGATCTCCGCTTTATAGAGCCTCTTACCCACCCTTATTCAATGGGGAGTCTATTGATGAGAATATAGCGTATGTAGGAAGAGAATCGTTGGTTCCAAAGCAAGAATAGAGTTGGCACTGTTTATGTAATAGCTGTAGGGGCAGACCAAGTTAGTGAGGTAAGTTATCATAAGCAATTGTTGTTCTCTTATTGGCAGTAGCTCAATTACATCGACCCTTATTATAGGTAAGAGTCAGAGAAACTGTAGCGAGAGTCCGTTTGCTAGTAGAAGCTCCATTATGAGAAGCGGTAGTCCTATTCTAATAGTAGCCATCTAAAGCTGCCCTAGTTGTTAGTGGAATTCATAGTTGAGAGCCATAGCCTTGTTAGGCATCTCGAGTGTGAGAAGCGATAGTTCCATTCCTTTCAGTAGTAGTGTGATCCTAGTAGCTATTAGTTATAGCATGAGATAAAGCAATAGGAGACTATAAGCCAGCAAAGGAAGCAATTAAGTAAACTGCTCTTAAGTAT
This sequence comes from Musa itinerans, assembly GCA_001649415.1. Lineage (NCBI taxonomy): Eukaryota > Viridiplantae > Streptophyta > Magnoliopsida > Zingiberales > Musaceae > Musa > Musa itinerans. The sequence goes on from LVTN01000167.1 coordinate 432,662, forward strand.
GAGCGGTCACTTTTCTATTCTTTTAGTGAGTTGACAGTAGTAGCATTCCTGTTAATACGTGAACTTAATACCAGGTATCTTTTGACTTTCTATCATAATCAAAGATGGAATCAAAGCAGAGAGAGTAAGCTTCGAGGTCATTAGTTGGAGAACTAGAGACAGGAGCTTAAGAGTGATAGAAGAGTGGTTCGGATCCGAGGGCAGGAAAGTCAGACCAGTAGAAAGGAGTGCTAGGTTTTAAATAAGCAGTGTCCGTTCGAGAGCCAGGAGCGATAGTCTTCTAGTAGTAAGTTGAGTTCTCTGGCAAGTGAGTAAGGAGCCGGCCCAGTAGCAGGTCTTTCAAATGAGAAAGTAATTCTAGCTTTTGAACGTATTTCTTACCTTGTCAACTCTTTATTCCTTTACTGAATCTTCTAGTGAGCATTTGAATTCCCTTTGGATAGGTGAGTTATCATCCGCAGAGTAGTACAATTCTTTATTATAAGCTTAATTACGAGAAGCACTAATGCCATCCATTCCTATAGGTAGTAATATCGGTTTAGTAGTCACGATATAAGTTTCAGAGAGGGTAAGGTAGACTCAACTATGTAACAAGAGGCAGTTTGGAAGCAAGTCAAGGAGAACTAATAAGGTAGTAGGACCGGTTTGGAAGCAAGTCAAGTCATACTTATAGGCGGGCAGGTAAGTATAATAATCTAACAGGTTCACATCGTTTTTCTATTGAGAATATGTATTCTATAAGAATATGTGAAGATAATAGAAACAAACTAAGTAGTTGAGGTACGCTCTAGCGCATCCAGTATGTCATTCATTACGCAGAATACTTTTTGTCAGAATAAAGGATGTGGGCACGGATTCTCAGAATACAATTAGTGCTTCCAAGGGTGCCCCTACCATCTAAGGTACGAAGCGAGGCCCTGAACCATACTTATTCCTTTCATTAGATTTGGTAGTTATATTACTTTTACTACTGGTTGAAAACTAGTGCTACTGTTTATTAGTCTGCTATTCCTATCTCTTATTCTTACTGTCCTCTCTCTGAAACTGCTCTATTACCCTTTATATAAGTCTATCTATCCTGTCTATCATTACCAAACTACCAACTCGAGGTATACCAACCAATGTAGATAAGGCTTGCTTGACTCACCGGGGCCTACCTTACTTGCTTTGAAACCTGCCAAGTAACTACTTTAGACAAGCAACCACTAACCATCTAAGGGGGACTACTTAATGAAATTCTGCTCCTAATCAGAATGAAGTTCTGGAATAATAGTTCGGTTTTTCTAGCCTAGAGAGCTAGATTGAACTAGGGCCCAGTGGAGTTGTAATCAATAGGTAGGCATTGAGATCGGGAGCTAAGAATTAGACCATAAAGTAGTTGACTTAATGGTGGTATCGACGTACTTGTATGGAGGAGATATGTATTGAGATTAGACTAGAAACAAGTATATTGATACTAGAAACTTGGAATTCCACCAGTGTATTAGCGAGAATCAACAAAAAGACAAGGAAGCGCGCTGCTCTATAAGAATAGAAATCAAGCATACCAAGAATGGAAGACATAATAGAAGATACTGGACATAGCTCTAAGGCATTGTGAGCAGGAGAACACACTTGAGCTACCCCTTCCAAGACTCAAAATAACAAAGTAAGATAATACACCTAAGTCAGATAATACATCGTACTGGGAACAATGATATTGGCAATAAGGAATCCAACCCGGCTGTAAGAGAATTAAGAGCATTAATTTCATAATGGAACTCTGTAGTATTGGTCAAAAACCCTTCCTCCGAGCACTCAATCTTACTTGAACTTATCCCCGTACGGCAACTCCTTGGTTAGAGTCTAGCGCTCCGTCCAAAACTCCTTTCTATTATTCTTGTATTTGAGCTTGCTCCCGACACTCCCTTTGCTTCAATAGAGTCCCCCGACACTCCCTTTGCTTCAATAGAGTCCTCTGGGTTTACAGGAGATCCGCCTTGCTTCTATGGTGGGAATCGAATTCAACAGCACAAGAGTAGACAGGAACCGATCTATAAGTACCAAATGAAAAACTACCTGATATAATAGAACTCAGCTACACAAGCCAGCCTTACCTTGCATCCCAGTGACCAAGCCTTTTGGGCAGCTCAGTGCATTATAGTCCTAAGTAGATTCATTTATCTTACGGTGGGATGAGTTGAAATCCAAGTTTCCAGTTCGATGCTTATGCCCAGTAGAGCAATTAGGTTAAGGAATATCTGTTTTATAGGTAGTAATGGCAGGCTAACGATTGAAGTAAGGAAAGCAAGCCCGATAGGTTAATATAGCTTTAGCAAGTAAAGCAAGACTATAAGTAAGTAGGGGAAGTGGACATACTTAACCCCGGGAGTGGCAAGCAAAGCCTACGTAACAGGGATGGCAGAAAGGATTAGTAGGATGATAGGCAGTAAAGGCATACTAAACTAACCATTGGAATATGGAAGTGAACTACAAGTCTATGAACCTCAGTAGAAGACTCTAGATAGTAAGTAGTCGGATAAGAGTAGTAAGTCAGAGAATAGGCACCGGATCCAGGAATCAACATAACAACACTAGGATAGGACTAGAGTTCGGGTCGATCGATAACACCTCCGCTATGGGCTATAAATAACACACTCGAAAGAAGCCTTCTGAAGCGGTATACTCTAGAAGTCAATATTGTGTATATGACATATAAGTCAATATTGTATTGTATGTGTCCCAACTCAATCAATAAGTGCGCGGTTGTACTTCAGTTCAGTTTGAGGGAAGGGATAAGATCGTGTTGTCGTATCTAGAATATCATCTCTTTTTCGAATGGGGAGGTTAAGGAAGGCCTACTACAGCTCTCCTACTTACTTAAATAAGCAAAGATAACAAGTGGATCTCGCCCAACCAAAGCGTCTTTTCACTTAAACTAACTGTTAGGCCTAGCCTAGGCGACAAGTCACTAAGCAGCGCAGCGCGCAGGCAAGGCGTTGCAGGAATCATGAACAAGTACAGGTTTTAGGGGTTGATTGAAGCAATTTGCGACTATACCTTTCTACTTGACTTCAATTGGATAGAGTTTGGGCCAGCGAAACAGACTATATGGGGCACAAACAAACGGGAATTTAGTGTGTAGAAGATCTTATTGATTAATTTCCTCTTTCCGTATCATTCATTTCCTCTTTCTTTTCTTTCGTATCGAGCACCTGGCCCTGGGATGGATGTCCGTAAATACACTGCTTATAATCCAGTTTTTTCTCTTGATTCTGTTGGTCTTGTACGGTCTCGTACGCTAATATAAACTATAGTTCTAGACCGATATCCTAGCTTCTTATCAGTTTGTTGGATTAGGAGAAAAAGCGGGAACAGAAGATCTTCTGTCACTGGGGGGGCATTCTATAGGCTTCTGATCTTGAAACTGCTTCAATTCCATTCTTCAGTAGCAGCTTGCCGGATAGCAATTAGTTGATTTCTCTATTAAGTAGTAGTTACTTCTCCGCTTGACCTTATAGAAAAGCTTTGTCTACTCACTACGTTGCTTGTCCCTTTTTGCGACCTCTCCTTTATTTCTTGAATTCCTTCCCGCACTTGTGCAAACACCACAAAGAGAAACTACAGGACTTAAGAGGTATTAATGAAGCAAGTAAGAATATAGATAGTATGCAAATAGTTACTAAGTAAGTAATAGAAGCAGGTATGATCTAGCGCATCTAGTATCAGACAAAGAGTGGACAACAACGGGAACTAGCCCGCTTGCAGCTGAACTTAGAATAAAGACTTACTTCACATTGAACAAAGAATGAAACTACTTTCTTTGAGGTCAAACACTGGACTTGCTCATAACTCAAGAAATAGGGATTGTTCACCGATACCATAAATAGGAGGGGTTTGACCTTAGAGCTACTAGGAACATGGCTTCAACGCGGCTATAGTCTCTCTCTGTTTCTTTCCTTCCGAAGCTAGGGTCTTCTAGTTCCCTGTCTTGTCTCCAAAAGATAGAAGAATCCGAAAATGAAAGTAAGTCAGCAACCCTTGAACATGATGGGTATGGGTCAACTAGTGTTGTTTTCGTCTTAAAGTAGAGGAAAGAAAATGCAATGAAAATCGAACTTTGGAGTTTAGATCAAAAGATGGAGCAGAAGAGGGAGCTGAAGCAGAAGCTGGGTTCAGGGCAGAAGAGAGTACTGGTGTTTAAGCTGGAAGTTTAGTTCAATTGTATCGGAAAGTAGCGAGTGTTGGTGCTGTAGCTCTAAGAATTGTTTATGAGAGGTTTACTTGTGCTTGTCACGCTCTGCTTGTCTCTTGCTTTTGTCTACTTACTCTGTTGCTTGGTCGGCTTGTCTCTTATCTTTCTCAAGTATCCTCCGATGTTCCTACACCGGATACTACTCCTATTTCTTATCCGGATACAGCTTATGCCTCTATATTCTTAGTATGCAGAGTCGCGGTGGTCCCATCATTCTTCTATTTTCACAGTGAAAGTACTGTTAGCATCGGAGAAACTCCATTCTGAATTTGATTATTACACTTCTTTGTTTCACTCTTCATGTTAGTATTTCATTCTGTATTTGCTTAGTACATTATCTATTCCAAAAAGTGGGCTAGATCGTAGTACCCCAGTAGAAGAATCTATTCTAGGAGCACGGGGGAAGGAATTGACTTCTTACCGGAGGTTCTCGGTGGTTCAATTCTTTACTTGGAGATCACTTCTTACATTATGGTTCAATTCAGTATTTGCTTATGAAAGGTTCCATTACAAAAGTGGGCTATGTCGTACCTCTTGTTTATATAAACATATTAGTCTTTATCACTATATCCCCTATTCTGTTTTATGAAATTCCATTCTAGCTCTATAGCTCTATATGTATGTATTAATTCTTCTCCTTGCTTTTTGATTTCTATTGATTTCTCTGATACTGAGCTCAATCCTCTTATTGGCTTATGCCCTTGGAGCTTGTCGGAACTGTAATAACTCGTACTACTTTCCTAGAACGCTCCTATTAACTGAATGATGAAACTAGTATACGCTTGTCTCCTACCGTCTTTTGCTTCAAACTCTTTCTTTGCTTTATAGGCGGGTGATAGAGAATCCATTCTTTTAGGGGAGTCTGGAGCGAGTGGTTCAATTCTGGATTCTTGTTCAATGTCTTTACGATGAGATTCCAAAATGCAAGTATATTTATTGGGGTTTGTTGGCGGTGAAGAAAGTATTTATTGTGTTCAGGGACAGAATCAAGTAATAGTGCGGCGAGCTATGTTAGGTTACTTTCCGGGTAGTCAAAAGTAAGTAGCTGCTGTTGTGCTTGACTTTGATCCTACTCCATCTATGTAAGAAGAATCTGAAGAAGCCGAATCCACTTGCGAAAGGTATATATTTGCCCACGCCACTAAACTACGTAAGCGTAAGGGAACTGACTGTTAACTGTAATCTAGGGAAGCAAGGGAAGGAAGAAGTCCAGCGGGAAAGAAATCAATAAAACAGTTGATGTCGGGTCAGGTGCGAGTACCTTTTCTAGTGTTGGTGACAATAGAATCATAGGTGTTGGTGCTTCTGCTTCTGTATTCACAAGTCCTGTGTTGTACTGGCTTGGATGCCATACCCTACAAAGTACTGAAGTAGAGGTCGGGGCGGAATCATAAAGTTGAGTTTGAGTGGAAAATGAATCAGTAAGGGGTCAGCTGTAATTCCAGTTCTTGGCTGATAAAGTGATCGTTCAGAAAGTTCCGTTGACTGTCGTGGCGTCCTGTTTTAGTCGTCGACGTTAGGAGCTTCTGCGCTCGAAAGATGATTTTCTTGTTGAAGTCTTTCGGGTGCTAGTCTTGAAGTAGGTGATTCTGTTGCGGGAAGGAAAGAATCTCTTAGATAACTGGGACTATAGCTAGAGGTACAGGACATAATGTAGGTTATGAACTCACTTCCCTCTTGCTTGAGTATAGGGTGAATGGAAAGGAAATAGTATAGGAGCAATCAATAGTTATGAATTCAGCAAGTAAGAAAATGAGAAGTTAATAGGAGCGAGCAGAGGTAAAAGAGCCAAAGGAAGTAGGCTGAGCTATCAAGTAAGAATAACACCGGAAGGTAGAAAACGCCAGACTTATTAATTCAAACCGGAAGGAAAAGAATACTTGACTTGCTTTGGACTGTTACTATATACTTAGTTTAGCTCCCGAGTTGGGTTTGTGACGAGCGGATCCAGCTGTAGATTCAAAGTAAGGGTAAGCGGGAAAGAAAGATGGGTATAAAGCCCCTTGTAGTGGAACTTATGAAAACACACATACACCTATAGGCTAGAAATGACACTGATTGTCGTTCAACAAGCTGATAAGAATCTGCTAGATCAGGTACTGGTTTTGAAGCGAGGTGTACTTCAGTAGAGGGAGGTTTAGGTTCGAGTGTTGCGGTCAGGGTCAGATCATCTGTGTCAAAGTATCCGGAAGCAGAAGCCTTATCTCCGTTTGTGAGAAGAAGCCAAAGAGAATGCCCCCTACACTGTGAAGTATCAAGTGTCAGCATCAGTGTCATATAGTTTAGGTGCGCTAACGGCCAAGAGATAGAGAAAATGAATCAAGAGATAGAGAAAGAAAATGAAGAAATGATTTGTTGACTGTGCAGGCTCTAATGCAAGTAAGTCGTCCAATTGAAGTAGGAGAATAAGAAATATTAGATGAAGGATCAAGAAGGAGTAGGAACAGGCAACTACTACTACTTGTTAGGCAAAGGAAAAGAGAATGATTTGTAGCCAGAGGAGAGTTAGAAGAGCAAGAGGTTGTATTATATAGGAGAGGAGCCATCTGCTTGTTTCATTCTGTATTAGTATCCAGAGGTATACAAGATTCAATGGTATCTCCTTAGAAGAGGGCCATAGTAAATAATTGCTAGCGCATGAAGGGTCTTAGTATGAGTACTGGATGGATCTAGTTTAGTAGTAGCTTGCCCATGAGTAGTTACTTGTTCACTCCTAAGCTTGAAAGGGAAGCAGCAATAGAGGTGGAAGTGTAAGTTCCAATGGTAGAAAGGTTCTGTTCGAGGTGAGGAAGCAGTTTCCAGAGAAGGAGCGGAGTCTTTACTGAATTCTATAACTAGTGATGGAAATACATAATAGAATTGAATAATATCATGCTCCTTACTCTTACGGCGCAGGTAATGTGATAGTGGTATCGTCGTAAGTCTGGAAAAGGTACGGTTAAGGTTCAGTTGAAACATAAGATGGAGCGGAAGCTGGTAAAGCGGGAGAATAAGCTTGAGCAGGCTTAGGGTTGGATTCTTGTGTTGGCGCGTAAAGTAGAGTTCTGGGGCATCGGATAAAGAATCATTCTTGCTACCCGTCCTAGGTATAATAGAAGAGGGTAACACTTCGTACTAAGCTCGCTAACGCACTTAGGGATTTACCGGTACTTGTTACCTTGCGCTACGAATAGGCAGACTTCCCATACCTCATAAAGGTGTTGTCTACGAATAGGCGGACTCACAATACCCCATAACTAGGAATTAGTTAAAGCAAGGGACAAAGGAAAGCCTTGGTTAGTTAAGAAAGAAGTAAGCTCTTCCTTATCCCACTGTTCTCTGTAGCAATATAGGTCTATCTAGTCTGTCTGTCATGGAAGTAGGATATGGCTTGATTAAGTAAACCAGTAGTAAAGCCTTGTCTTCCATCAAGTCCTATAGTCTGTAAGTGGGCATGTCGGTTGGTGAATAAGAAGATTGCACTTTCCTCTAGCTTGTCTCTGTCTCTGCCAGTCTGTCTAAGCCAGTATCCATCTTTCCAGCTGCCTGTCTTTTCAAGCCAATAAGTATAGTAGAATTCCTGCCTGTTTTTTTAAGTAAGTAGACTTGCATTCCTGCCCTTTCAAGCCAGTAAGTATAGTTGTTGTATTCCTGCCCCTCTTTTCAAGCCAGTCAATATAGTTGTATTCCTGTCCTTCTTTTCAAGCCAGTAAGTATAGTTTACTTTCTCATTCCTTCTTGTCTTTGAAAGTCAGTAAGTATAATGGAATTCCTTATTTCTTGTCTTTTCCAGCCAGTAAGTATAGTGGAATTTCATTCCTTCTACTCTTTGAAAGTCTCAGTAAGTATAGTAGCATTCTTTCCTTACTTGCTCAAGCTCCTATAGCCAGTAAGTATAGTATAAATTCATTCCTTCTTTCCCTTACTTACTCAAGCTCCTATAGCCAGTGCTGGGAGCAATAGTAAGTAAGGCAAGTGTCGGTCGGGTGACTGCCCACATCGTAACGAAAAGCATCTATTGGGGGCTATTATCCGTTTTCAGAAATCCCTTCTTTCCTTTCCTCCCTTCGAAGCAAGAGTATCGTCTCGCATCAGTTCCGGAGAGCCAAGCAGCCAAGAAGACAAGCAACGAATACAGGCTTTGGGTATAGTTGCCTGAGTTAGATGAGCATAAGTTGAAGGTCGAGTGGAATTGAATCCGTTCTTGAAACTCTAACTACACTTTCTTTCTTTCCCGCTTCCTTACTTTCAAACTGAAACTTTCAACTGAGAATTGGGGGATGGGAGCAACTATAGGCGAGGGAGTGTCATTCAGACTTGATAGTGGAGAGCACATGCCTTATCTTATTGAAATTCATGATTGGAATTCTTTGCTTGTACGCTGGGGAGATACCATTTCATATCCTATAACTCTTGAACGCTTGTATACTATTGGCTCATCGAATCTACTTCTGTAAACAAATACTGATGACACTGGACCACTACTTGTGTCCTGGTTGCTTTACTTCGAAATTACTGGTTTCCTGTAAGCCGACCAGTACTTATAATTTCTGTAGAATCAATTACTTTCATTACTTTACTACTAAGAAAGGGATCCCCACAGCCTGGTTTTGGTTACTTCCGACTTCCCTACCTCTCCTGTTTGACTCGGCACAAGAATAAGAGCTAACGGTAATATCATCTGAATAAGTTCTGAGAACTTGAAACCTATTCTCCCGCTCCTGCTTCTATACACTAACTCCTTTCTTATACACTAACTCCTTTCTTAACTCTTTCCTCTTTCCCCTGTTCCTTTCCTATAAGTAACTAACTAGTTTACTGATTTATCGCCTACCTAGTGCTCCTCTCCTTCCTTTAAGAATAGAGAGTGTTACCTTGCAGCATCTTACGTTCAGGCCCAGACTCTTTGTAGTTGCTTGTTTGTTTCTGTTCGACTTGCATCCCATTTTGAAGCTGTGGAAAGAGAAGAAAATCCCCCCGCCCCGCTGTTAAAGAATCAGATAAAGCAGTGATAAAGTAAGGTAAGGTGTGTTGGCGATGAAGCGGGAAGTGAAGAGTTCGGATAGCCTGGTGTAGTGATTGGCTTTCCAGAGTCGGGTGCCACTTAATATACTCTGAACCTTAGTTGTCTACGAGTTACTTTAGTGGCAGTTGACAGTTGGCACCGAAGTAGTTGTTTGGTCTTGCTAAGGTTCACTTTTATACTTGTCTTCTGAAGAATGGAAAACAAACATATAGGGTAAGGTATAGCGCCAGGTGCTCTTTCTTGAAAGTTGTAATTTCAGAATGTAGTTTGAAGGGTGAAAGTAAGAGACAAGCAGAACTCTAAACCTAAGAGTTGTGGTTTCATTCTGTTCATACCGTTAAGAGTTGTGGTTTCATTCTGCTCATGGTAGAAAGGTGTTGGAACAAGCAACAAGGAAGCTTTCTCCAGAGCCTGAGTAGGAAATAGGGATGAGGAAGCAAGCCAGAGGAGTTTGCCGGGGAAGTGAGTCTTATCCCAGTAGTCCATTTCCAGTTGCAGATATATAAGTGGTACAGGACTTGCTCATGACTGTTACTATATACTATACTTGGTTTAGCTCCTGAAAATGAGTGGAATGAATTAGAATAAGGGGGTTTCATCCTAATTTGTTTGATAGGCAATTCTGATTATAAGATTGCATTGACAAGTCCTGCATTTTCTCCCGAGTTCACCTGTTTTAGCCCCTCAGGCTCTCCCGCTAATGATTATGTTTCATCTACTGATCTCATCTCATCGACTTCACTGGCACTGCTGATGAAGATCTTTCAACTTAGTATGATCTGGTAGACTCAACTCGCCCTATAGCTTATGCTCTTATCTTCGGTTCCGGTACTTATAATTTCTGGTTCTTTCTGTTTCTATTTATATAGGAGCTAGGATTCCTAGTAGTTGCTTGGCCCAGGGACAAGCATGAGATTACAGGGAAATATAGTGATTCAGACCAAGCCTTTGTAAGATAGGGCAAAGCGAAGGGAAGAGCAAGTAGTAGCTCCCAACCAAATAGTGTATGCTTTAGAGTCGTTCATTCAGACCAAGTAGTAGCTCCCAACCAAATAGTGTATGCTTTAGAGTCGTTCTTTTGAGCTCTAGTAAGAATAGATCTTCTCTTATCCTTTACCCTAAATAACTGTAAGGGGACAGAAGAGAGAGCTGCACAAGCAAGCAAAAGAGTTCCAAATACTTACTCAAAGAAATCAAGAAAGAAAAGAGAAATAAGAAATCAAGAAATAAGAAATCAAGAAAGAAAAGAGAAATGGGGTTAGTGGAGAAGAACTATAGTACGGCTTGTATATAAGTGCGGACCGGATTATACTCTTTATGCGCCTTCCTTCTTTGAACGGGAAGTATTGCCCTAAGCAAACAAAGAGGCTGCCTCATACATCGAAGGCCCCTACCATGTTTTATTGAAACCTATATCTTGTGGTACCCGATCTCTGCAGGTGTGTAATGCCAGTCAAGGTGCATGGAATACCTAAAGATTTTATTGCCTTCCATCAGTTTTATAACAATGCTATATAAATAAAGAAATAGGATTGGAAATAAAGAAATAGGATTGTGCACCCTCCTCGTTTCTATTCTATCGGCCTTCCTTCTCAATGCCCAGTGTGTAATTATTCCCTCTGCCTCAATCCCGGTATCAATTTCCTGTGCCCCAGTAGTACTATCAATCCATTGCCTCTTGGTATCAATTTCCTGTGCCCCAGTAGTACTATCAATCCATTGCCTCCTGTCCCTTGGTTTCGGGAAAGATGCGACTCCCTCTAGCAATAAGGAAAACAGATGAGGTTGCTAGCTTAGAAGGGACTCGTCGGGCAGTCAGAGCGTCCTTCATACCAGCTTTGAATAGCCTAGTCAAGTATCATTTACTGTAAAAAGCTAATCCCATACAACTTCCTGTGGTACATGGGAATGAATTGCCTTCCTTCGATGAGGAGAAGAGAAGGGGTGAGTGATCCGAGAGATAAGTAAGAAGAGATGATGACACAGCCGGATATCAATAGTCTCAATGCCAAGTTATATGGACCAGCGTAAAAAGCATCTATAGGATAGGTCAAAGCTAATGAGATAGACTAATTTGGACTTTCAAAAGGAGGAGAAGACCCTTGTTATTGTTAGATTCGTTTTCGCTTCACCTAGCGCCTATCTCTGCTACTCTATAAGTTATCATTAGGACTTGGACCACTACTTTAAGTGGAAGTCCCAGCCGTGGTAAACTCAGCACTACCTGATCAAAGAGGCTGCAGCATCTCTGCCATTTCGGCCTTGGGTTCTCTATGCTATTCTCTCTTTTATGGGCCTCGAGGTCTTCTTTCTTTCTTCTTTCTCTTTTTTCTACATAAAACCCTTTACCAGCAAACTAATGCATCAAAGAAAAAGAGCCAGTGACACCTTACTTAATCAAAAGACATTCTCGCCCACTTCAATTCCAATTCTCATCTTCTTCTCTGATTGGCATAACTCTTTTGTCGACTCTGGCCTTCCTTACTGTAGAAAGCAAAAAAGAGAGATTCTTCCAAAATCGAGAGTTTGTAGTGAATGCGCTTTTCTCTTACTTTACTATCACTGCACTATAACCAATAAAGAGCAAGCTCCACCCTAATCTGAACGATACCGCGTCTATAGGAAACTCAGGAATAGGTCTAGTTTGCTAGCAGGGGTATGCTCTTTGTCTTTTAAGCTGCTGTAGTTTGCTAGCAGGGTATGCTCTTTGTTTTTAGTATAATTGACCTTTCCTTTGTTAGCTGGGCGCACTATAGGAAAGATGCTTTTGTTTGTGCTTGGGTAATAATTCATTCCTCTTCACTAGCTTCTTGAGAGCTTGGGGAGCGATATAGTGTCATTTCTCCATTGCTTAATCTCCGGGTTTGCCTTTATCTCCTCAGTAGGCTCTGATTCTGCTTCAGCCAGCAAAGTTTCCGCCTGCCTATCACTTACCTCCAGAGGCTCAGACAATTCGCAAGTGGGTTGGTTTTCCTTAATCTTTCCCTTTTCTTAATCAAAGCAGAGAAAGTTTCCGCAGCTGTGCGCGGGCTTACGGAAGACATTGCAGACTTAGGATAGGGGGGGTTTTAGCACTCTTGTCTACAAAATGGAAAAACAACAACTCATTAGTTGGCCGCGGAATAAGTGAGTTAAACAAAACAACGAAAGACCGAAAAAGATATGTAAGTATTAGTTGCCCCACGGACTGAAGTCTGGGAGGAGAAAGTTGACTCTACGAGGGCTCTGGGACGGATTCCTTGGTCTTGCTCTTTCCTTTCTTGTATTTGAAGGTGTTGATTCTCTTTTTTATGACATCTCCTGGTGAGTTCGATTGGCCTGAAAGCATGGTTTGTCTTCTTCCTACGACCACCATGTTCGAAATGAAGTATCATTCCTTGCGCGTATTGGACAAGTTTGTTTAAGTAGAAGCCGCTCTTTCGCTCTGGTCAAAGCAGAAGACTTTTGTATCGCCTTGTGGTCTATGCTTTTTCTATATAGGTTATGACTGCTTATGACTGCTTCCCCTCTCCTTTTCCTTTCCAAACTAAATAATAAGCAATCCCCTCATTTCATACATAGATGCTTCCCCATGAACTTACCTTCCTTCCACAGAACTTAAACAAAGAGAGAGTGTAGTAAGTGCATTCGCTGGGACTATGCTAATCGTCATAGAAGAAATTAGCCACTAAAGAAACTTTTCATGATGGTCAGTCTATTTCTGGAGGGGTCTTTCATAGATGATGGTAAAAGCCGTTTCTCTTTCATAGATTATATGGTAAAAGCCCTTTCTCTCTCTTTCATAGATTATATGGTAAAAGCCCTTTCTGTTTACTAAACTTGGGCATAGAATGGGTTTCCTACTCTGTATTTCAGCTATAAGGAAGGAAAGGTATAGTTATGTCCTAATAAAGCAAGAAAAGAGCACAGCGCGACATGCACAGCGCATGATAGCAAGAGAGATATGGTGCGGAGTGGAGATGTGGATTCTCCTAGAAGCTAACTTGTTGAGTGAGACCCATCTTCTCTGAGCAGAAGCCCACCATAACCAACGGAAGAGCTACTACCACCCTTGATCGAGAGTGAGCCTGTTGCCGTAAGGCCTGTTGTCCTGTACCTGGGCGAAGGAAGTCAAGATTTTGACTGCTATTTTCGATACCGAATCCACATTTGATTAGTTGCCCGCTTATCTCTCTCGTTGTTTCGCGCCTTTACTCTACAGAACTTCATGCGCCATTTCTATTTTGTTAGGCAGACAGACCAGACCGATTGTGGTCAAGATGGGTAATGGCCCCTAGAAGTATTATGAGACGCTGCTAAGGGGCGGGAATCCATTTATTATAATGACACTTGGCCGATCCATTGGCGGGGAAATCGCTGGTTATAGTCCGTTGGAGCAGGAGAAAAAGTAGAGCTCGGTTGCTTTTCGGGCTGGAATATCAGATATAAGACTCGCTGATGCACTTAGTTGCCGTTGCTTGTTTATAGAACTAAAACTCAACCACAATAAGAACGAAGAGAGGCCAAGTAATAATTAACTCCCCGAAGAAATTGGATACTTTGACTCACTGTAAGGCACCCGCTCGTGTCGACTCGAATTGCCTGGAAAGCCAGGGTAGGTAGCCAAGAGAAAAAGTAGATCTCGTTGAGTACATAAAGGAAAGGGTAATCCTATCCTCACTTACAAAGAAAAGAAGAAAAGAAGAGAACTGATAAAAGAAGAAAAGAAGAGAACTGATATGGTATAGAAGCGTTAGGGAGTGACACAAAAGAAAGTCCTGTGCGAACTAGGCCCTACTGCTCTCGCACAAGGTAGCTAAACCACAACAGGGGATTCCAATATAGAACAGGCAGCTCAAAGTAAAGCAGTTGCCCTACTATATTAGTCTAAAGGTCAAAAGTAAGGTATCGCAAACCTTGACCGAGTGGAAAGAAGAGGAAAGCAGATAGCTGTGTATGCTCCTGCTGTCAGAGAAGAAGCTTTGTTGTATCCTATCGGAAAGGATTCTCAATTAGGTGGTTAAAGCAGGGTGAATCAAATCATATAGTACTGGCCCCACTTCACTTAATAATGCGCGCACTTTAGACTCTTATCTTGTGTGTTTATGCTCTAGCTCCTTATAGTGTAGTACGGTTCAATAGTAAGCAGCAAGTAGTTATGTTCCAGTTTACTGTGGAGAAGAGCCTGCTTGGTGCTCTATTCTTTCCAATTATGCTTTCTCTAGTACTGTTGCTTGGCCGCTACCGCCATATAATCAAGCCTATGATTGACTTTGTTGACTTGGACCACAACTCGGTGTTAGCTGTAACCTATCTTGCAGACAATGACACTTGGCACAGAAGGTCACCAACAAACACAGATGAAACAAGGGACATAGGATAAGGTATTTCATGAAACAAGTAAGTAAACCACCATAACAAGTAAGTAAACAAGCCTAGCCCACCAAGTAAGTCAACAAGCCTAGCCTAGTAACTTCATTCAACTTATCCGACTTCGGGCCCATATCTTGGTATCCGACTAATGCACCGATTAGAAGAGAGAAAGCGAAAAGAGAGAGAGAGCCACTACTGCCAAGAACGATAAGAAGCTGCGGTAAGGGTGCTGGACTTATAAGTACTGGCGAGTCGAACAGAACCACTTGCCCTCTGATTTGATTGATTTCGTAGTGGGAGTGAAAGGCTTACGGGCTGTTTTGTCTACTAGCTACGTTGCTTGTCCCGATTTTCGCTTTCGGCTTGGCCGTTATTAATTGTTTGATTTGTAAACATCTTGAAGCTCTGGGTCGGGTCGGTGTCAAGTAGAAAGTCAGGAAAGTGATAAGGCTTGGCTCTGTTAGTTTAAGTAAAAGATGTAAATGAAATAAGGTATAGATACAACAGGTAATATTACTCTATCTCTATAATATACGATCTCGGTGGTAAGTGAATGGTCTTATTGTCCCGCTGCTTAGTCTTGTGCAACAGATTGTCTGACTTTAGCTGGTGGATTGACAGTTGCCATAGTATTGTAGCCATCAGGGTTCAATTCATTGTTGCCAGAGGCCCTTAGATTAAGTCGGTAGAGGTGTATAGGGAAGGGCCAAGCTACTACTACAAAAGCATAGAAAGTAATAAACTCATAAGAATTAGTTCGTACGAGTGGTTATCGAGTTCTGTCTCCAAGGCGGCAGGAGCCCCGGTAGAGCCAGAGTTCCAAGAGATGGATTTGACTACTTAGTTCAATTCTTACCTTGCTCCCCGCTACTACTGAATGAAATTACTGAGTTCAATTCTTTATTTGTTTACTACGGATAGGTAGGTGCAGACTATCTTACTTTCTTTGATACGAGGTGTCCGGAAACAGAAGAGATTCAATAGTATCTGGAGATTCAATCGCATATGCGCAGATATATAAGTGGCAAAGGTTCTTTTCTTCCCCAGTCAAGGGTTCTTCCCCAGCTAGCATTCCATTCCCTTCCTTTAAGAAGAGAGTTGACCGGTCTTTGAACTAGAAAGAATTGAGTTTACTTCACACTTTTACAAACAGCTAAAGGAAACGAATAAAGGACTTGAAAAACGAGTATATTAATAAGTAAGTAATAAGAAAGAAAGGGGGAGCCCCTATGGAACTTGTATGTTGGAGTAAGTAAGGGAGACAATGAAAAACCGGGTACCTTAGATGGAGCTTTCGGGTTGGGTTCGAGTGTTAGTGGTGCTGTAGCTCCTTGTCGAGCGAGGGCAATCATCTCGTTTCATTCATAGGCTTCATCCAATCTCAGAGGTCTGCAGCAGGGCATTGTATAGAATGGATAGTCGACTATTACTTTCTTATAATACAGAGGGGCAATAAAGATTTCATGAAATTATTCAATCAAGTTGATAGCTTACTTATCTTAAGTAGAGAGAAGGAAGGTTCTGCTTGCTACGTGCGCTCCAGATGCTGGTTAAGCTACCTATCCCCCTTACTTGAATGTCATCATAGAATAAGATAAAGAATTCATTTAGTATAGTTATGACTAGTCTCAAGCAATTCCTGGTTTCTTCCTCTGCACAACAAGACTCTACTTAGTGAGTGCATCAGCGAAGGGAAGGGAATAAGACTGAAATTGATAAGCTCTTCTCTCAACGGCGAAGTCCAGAAAAAGACTCCAAATTCTACCACAAAGCCTCTAAAACAAAAAGTATGGCGTGAAAGCGTTTAGGTAAGAATATAGTACAGTAGGAGTAGGAACAACAGAAGATACTTGATCAAGAGATTCATCCGTTCTGCTCTGGTTTTTAGCGTCAGTAACATTAGGAGTGAGTCACAGTAATAAGCAAGTCTTTTGTTCTAAGATCTGAAGTGAAGCAGTAGAAAGGTAGTCAGCTGCCCTAGGTTAAAAGGAATGCTAAGCGGTTTCTTTATATACCAACCATGTGCTCAATGTCAATATCCAATTTCCATTCAAAAAGGTGATTGAGCGTAAGGAGTTATCTCGGAACTCGTCTGTCCTTATTTGAGCGTAAGGAGTTATCTCGGAACTCGTCTGTCCTTAGAATTATAAGCCTAAGTAGTATAGGATAGGGTTCGGGTCCATAAGCAAGTATAAGCTGATAAGGAAGAGGCCAGATCCGAAGCCGAAGAATGTCCAGTATGTAATATTACAACAAGTTTCTATGCTAGGTACGTAATTTAGTGCACGCCAAGATACTACTACAGTTACTTGCCTCTCTTATGGTATTGAGTAGAGTTAAGAGTTACTTGAATGCACCCGTTCCTAGGGTTTATTGCTGATAAGTAGTTAACAACTGACTGTTTATTGTCTGCTTGAAAGACTAAGCTAGCGGGAGCAAGAGGAGAGGGATAGAATTCTTGACTCTGGGTTTGCCCTTGACCCTAGCACCTCCGGATTATCTCACTCAATTGAGCAGATATATAAGTGGTTTTCTACTGATACTGGGGATTCCACCCCTTATTAGAATTTGGTAGGAAAGGCCAAGCAACATAGGCAACATAGTAAGTAGCGCGGCAGGTTGTTTTCCTTGTTTTTTGGTAGCAATTCTTGACTTCCTTACAGGGTTTCATTCTGAAATTACTTATTCCTTTAGAGTTCAATTCATTAATTCAATACCAGATGCGCTAGCTATTACGTATGTATAGGGCCAGCTGGTTAGTTTTCTTTGTTATTAAGTTAATGCGCTACATCATAGAGTAACCGATGCAAATGAAGAAATCAGTCATATCAGTCATAGCTAAGGTACCTAATGCACTATAAGCATACCCTTTTCATAGATGCCAGCTGGGTAGGCCTGGGGCTACAATTAATTGAACCCTGTCTTTCGACTTAATATAAGGGCAGATTATTAATCTGGACTCCCAAACACTGGACTTGCTCTTTGAACTAAACTAAGTTAGTGCTTAAGAAGCGGGAAGGAAAGTGAAGTCTCGTGGGTAACTACCAGTTCCAGTTTACAGTGGAGAATTGGAATTACTATAAGGTACCCGGTATTTCATTAAAGAATTGAACTAAAGCGGAGGCAGAGGTAGGGGCGAGATACTTGCTATGTTCTCGATAGATTGGTAACCAACTAGATCTGTTCCTTTCCTGTTAAAGAGAGGAAGCCTGGATCCCTTCTAAAAGCATCTACTGATTGAAAATGATTCTTTACCCTCTTGCAACTTACTATAAGGCACTGG